>VWZV01006690.1:1212108-1529986 GCA_013397155.1 Irena cyanogastra
TTTTTTTGGCATTACAGTTCATAATTTTCTTCACCTGTCTCTTCACTTCACTTTGTTCCCTGATATTGAGATTTCAGTGAGTATCATTTTGGCAGGTTTCAGTCCATTTCATTTAGAGAAAGGAACACCCCACTGCCCAATTATTGCTTCCTCCACACCTTTCTTCTTGGCACAATCCATGTACTGGCCATCTAAGCAAAAAGCTGATTTTACTGCTCCATTTAGGATTAGGGTTCTGTTTAGGATTAAGATTGAGAAGACCAGCAAGCCCAGATCTTCAGGGACACTGCAGCTGCAAATGGCATGCCAAGGCCAGCACAGTGCTGCTCCACCAAAGGGTAGAGGGGAGAGAGGCCTTGGATGTGTGATGAAAGAACCTCTGGTGGGTGGCAGTGAATGCCCAGCCTCTGCTGTGCAGTCCAGCTCAGCTGTGGGGCCCCTTCACCCCAGGAGAAGCTGCATTCACATGAAGGACAGAGGGGTGTCATGGCCCATTAAAGGCCTCTCCAAATGGGTCCCCAGACCTTGTGCCAGAGCACGGCAGCATGATGCAACAGACCTACAGTGTTGCAAGGGACAGTGTCAAACTGACCCCCTGTGAGAGAGGCATCTGGGTGCTCCCACCTGCCCAAAACGTCTTTTAATTCACTGGATTCTCTTCTTTTTGGCATGGCCATGCTGGCGAGGACCCTCACCACCCAGAAGACCAGATGGAGGGGAGCAGCGAGACATTGCTGGGACCCCCAGAAGGGCAATATGTTCCTACCTAAGCCCTGTCACCTGTCACTCTCTCCCTGTCCCCTGACCCTCTATGTGCCCTTCCTTCCTTCCTTCCTTCCTTCCTTCCTTCCTTCCTTTCCCTCTTTCTCTTTCTCTTTGCCTCTTTTATTAAATAGAACATGTCAATTTTTTGGCACCAACATCTAACCTCAGTTGGTTTTAATAATGTTTTTTGGATATATTTTGAGCCTTTCTGGATTCGATCCACTTTATTCCCAGAGACTTAGTTTCCTCTACTCATCTGTGTTTAAACTGGATTGTAATTTTTCTCTCTAGCTTAAAATAAAAAAAACCCCAGCAGTAGGAAGTCACACCACCCCTAACGATGCCATTTTAGCCCTCATGGCAGCAGCAGCAAGCAGCAATATTGACACCAGAACCCTCACAGGAGGACANCATTGCTGGGACCCCCAGAAGGGCAATATGTTCCTACCTAAGCCCTGTCACCTGTCACTCTCTCCCTGTCCCCTNTATTTTGAGCCTTTCTGGATTCGATCCACTTTATTCCCAGAGACTTAGTTTCCTCTACTCATCTGTGTTTAAACTGGATTGTAATTTTTCTCTCTAGCTTAAAATAAAAAAAACCCCAGCAGTAGGAAGTCACACCACCCCTAACGATGCCATTTTAGCCCTCATGGCAGCAGCAGCAAGCAGCAATATTGACACCAGAACCCTCACAGGAGGACAAGACGACACCAAAAAGGTTGGGATGACATCCACAGGCTGGAGAGGGACAGGTAGGGGTAGGGGGCTGACGGGTCCACAGCAGGGGTTAGGGCATACAGGACACAGGAGTAGGTATGGGCACAGACAGGGTACCAGAGGCAGGGATCAAGGGGTGAGGGTCAAGGGTCAAAGGACAGGGCTCAGGGGTCAAAGGTCAAGGGTCAGATGTCAGGGAGTCAAATGTCATGGATCAGAGAATCAAAGGTTAAGGGTAAGAGTTCATGGGTCTAAGGTCAATAATCAAAAGTCAAAGGTCATAGTCAAAGGTAAAAAAAGATCTCAAGTAAACTCTACCAAGGATTCCAAAGACCTCAAGTAAGCCTAAATGACCTCAACTAAGTCAAAGGTCAGGGGTAAGAGGTCAAGGGTAAAAGGGCAAAGGTCAGGAGGTCAACAGTCAAAGGTCAAGGGTAATTAGCTCAAAGGTCAGGAAATGAAAGGTCAAAGGTCATTGAGGTAATTCTCCAGAGGTTAGGAGGTCAAAGGTCACAGGGCTCATAGGCCAAATGTAAAGGATCAGAGATCAAAGGTCATAGGGTTCCAAGTATGTGGATCAAAGGTCAAGGGTCACAGGGTCAAAAATCAAAGGTCACTGAGACAGATGTCAAAGGTCAGGAGATCACAGGGTTGGAGGTAAAAGCCCAGGGTCATGGGACCAAAGGTCATGGGCGTCAGAGATCAAAGGTCATGGGTTCAAAGAGTCAGGTCCAGGGGGTCAAAGTTCAAAGGTCACAAGGTTGAAGGATGAAGAGCATTGGGTCAAAGGCTCAAGAGGTCAGGAGGTCAAAGGTCACAGAGGTTAGAGGTCAAAGCCACATCATGGCTCAAAAGGGCAAAGGTCACAGGGTCAGAGGTCACAAGTCATGGGTCTGGGATGTGAAATGTCAAGAAGTCAGAGGTCAAAGGGTCAGACATCAGAGGTCAAGTTCATGCATCAAAGGTCACAGGCTCATGAAGTCAAAGGTCATGGGATCAAATGGCAAAGGGTCACAGTTCAAAGGTTGAAGGTCAAGAGGTCAGACATTGGGGTCAAGGGTCTGTGGTCAGAGGTCATGGGTCAGGGGTCATGGGTCTGGGTCAAGGTCACGGAGATATGAAGGGTTCTGTCTGTGGAGAATTTCCTTTCATGACAGGAAACAAAATATTGAAATAGAAGAAAGAAGTCTAACAAACACTCTGGAAAGGAGATATGATCAAATAAAATGCAATTGAAAATAAAAAGAAGATTTGGAAATTGAGTGACTACAACAAAATGTACTGAGATGAAATGAGGTGCAGTGAAAAGGACTGAAACTTTCAAAAATTATTCCCATCGAAATCCCAAAATCAAGGAAGAAAGATAAACAAAGAGACAGGAGAAGAAATTGAAGAAATTAAATGTTAGGGGGAAAAAAAAGAGAGAAAATTCTGAAACAAAGTGAAAACAACAAAAGCAAATGGGATGACCTGAAATGCAGGAATATGGACCGAAGCTTGCCCAATTGATCCTCATTGAAGTCCCAATATTTCATTTTCTTTCCTAAGAGAAAATTCTTCCTTGAAAAAAGATCTTGAAATCAGAGAACAAGAGTAACAAACACTCTGGAAAGGAGATATTATTAAATCAAATGGAATTGAAAAAGAAAGAAAGAAAATTTGGAAATGGAGTGAATACAAGGAAACAGATTGGGATTACATGGAGTGCAGTGGAAAGAACTGAAATTTGCCAAAATTATACTCACTGACACTTTAAGGTCAGGAAAAATGTGAAGGGACAGGAAGATAAATTGATGAAATTAAATGCAATAAAAAAAAATTCAAATAGAAGTGAAAATAACGAAATGGAATGGGATGACATGAAATGCAGAGAGATGGACCAAACCTTGCTGAATTGATTCTCATTGAAATCATAAGATTTCATTTTATGTCAGGAAATGAAATCTTGAAATCAGAAAACAAAGTGTAATAAACACTCTGGAAATGAACTATGATAAAATAAAAATGCAATCTAAAAAAAAAGGAAATTTGGAAGTGGCGTGAATAGAATGAAATGGATTGGGATGACATGACGTGCAGTGACAAGGACTGAAACTTGCAAAAATTATACTCATTGAAATCTCAAAATCAGGAAACTAAGTGAAACAAAGAGACTGGAGAAGAAATTTAAGAAATGAAATGCAATTAAAAAAAAAATTCTGAAACAAAGTGAAAGCAATAAATTGGCGTGTGGTGACATGAAGTGCAGGAAACAACCAGAACCTCTCTGAATTGATACTCATTGAAATTGCAAGACTTCATTTCCTGTCTTGAAATGAATTAGGCTTCACATGTTTGCAAATTAGTAAGTGGCCATCCTTGTGTGGCTAAGCTACACAGCAATCTTCCACTGCTGGAGAACATTCCTCCACTGCTGACTTTCATTGTTATTAGTTTGCATTATATGTTAAATTGGGGAGTATTTTAATTTAATATCTGTATGCACTAAAGCTGAGTGAATAATTCATAGTGAATTATTTATTCAATAAATTTAGCCTCTTTTACTTTTCATTTTTCCAGGAACAATTTTTTTTATTTTCTCAAAGGAATTGTTATTATTCAGATGTAGTTTCTAATCAGTTTATATGAATGTCTCTTACTCTGCAGATCCCCTGGGTAGGCTATCTTTTACTGAATCAGTAAGCCACAGTGGGTGCAGAACACAAGGTGTAGTACACACAAGGGATGCAGGTTCAGGATCCAGGACAGATGTGAAAAAGTGACTGACAAATTACATCTGTCTCATGAAGTGTCTGAGGACCACAAAATACATGTTGTTGTTATATTGTTGTTGTTGTTAATATTGTTAATGTTGTTGTTGTTAATATTATTATTGTTATAATGTTTGTGGTTGTTTTAATAGTTCATGGCTAAAGGAAAGCAGATGAGGAGAGCCAATACACAGAAGGGAATAATCCCCACCCTACATATAGCTGCACCAAGCTGCCCTTTGTGCACCTCTCCTGGCTCTGCAATTTTGAGCTGAGCAGGTTATAGCTATGCTTTTTTACCCTCAGGTGGCTTCCTTTGAGCTGATTTGCAGCAATGCTCAGATAATTTTGTTGCAGACATTTGTGTCTTAGATCTGCACCTCATGCCAGGTGTCTGCATTGGGTATTTACATGCATACAAGAGATCCAAGGAAAGCAGAGCTAATCAGTGAGTCTTGATAATTAATAAGCTTTGCAATGTCACAGCATTTTGCACTGCTCCCTTGCCTTCCCCCAGGCTTCCCAGGGATTGCTCCTACTCCTCCTGCTGAGTTGAGGTCCACCTCAAGGGCTCTGTCTGAGAGCAGCATCTCTGTTCCTCACAAACCTGGAAGACAGCTCTGAACCTCTCCTCTTTCCAATTACAGGGTGGTCATCTGCATAAAGCTGTTTGTTATCATCGTGGGGGATCTACTGTTTACTGAAGACCAAGTGGAAAAGCAAATAATTTGGGTAAGCTCTGCTGATTGTACACTACAGCTTTATTTAGTAAAATTTGTTTCACACAAATGGTATCCCAAGGTACTTATCAAAGTTAAATAATACATAATAGCAGAGGGAGAGAGAAATTAAAAGGCACAGGCATGGGAGCAGAGATGTTTTCAGATGAGATTTGAAAATAGATGGAGAAGCGGTGAGGCAGTAAGAAACAACAGGAAAAAAGGACTGTTCCAGATGGCAGGAGATACAAGAGGATAAAGCTTTGGCAACAGTTGTAGTTTGAGCATAATAAGGCGTAGAGAGATGACTGGTGTCATTCGGAGAGAAAAACAGGAAGAGGAGGGAAAAGGAATTCAAAGAAATGGACTGGGAAAAGGACACAGAAGGCAAATAAATGAATGAGGGGCTGTGGCAGCTTGCTCTGTAAATGTTGTGATGACAATTTGAAAAGCCAATGCCCCTGCAAAAAGACTGGCGTGTTCAGGATGGCTGGAGGCAAAAAGAATTTCTTTTTATCCAGTAAGTTATGAGAAGGAGTCAAGGCATTGCCATGTATATAGTGGATTATGGTAGTCAAAGGATTACTTTCTGTGACCTGAAGTTGTTTCTGTTTGCTGGGTAGGAAAAACATGAAGTCAAGGTACACATTTCTAACACTAATATGGAAAAAGAGAGGAATACTGCAGGAGGAAACTCTGGTGACCAGGATGCTTGACCAATTCCCTTTGAATTTGACCATGTAGCCAATTCCTTATTTGCCCAACATCCATCAAATCCCTATTTCTCCTCATCTTTAGACAGAAGGACCAGATTAAAGGGGAACTGTATAAACGGCCATAGAGCAGTGCAGATGGATGACATCTGTAGCCCTTGCCCACTGATTGAGCCACTCTATCACTGAAGGCCATTAGGCTGGGCAGGCAAGACTTGCCCTTGGAGAAACCATGCTGGCAGTCCTGACTCAGCTCCCTGTTCTCCACGTGCCTTAGCAGAGCTTCTAGGTGGATGTGTTCCATGATCTTCCCAGGCACAGTGATGAGGCTGACAGGTTGGTGGCTCCCAGAAAATGGAGAGGAATGTGAATGTTGATCTAGCAGGGGATGTCACAAATTCATCAGGATGAAGCACATGCTAGGAAGAGAACTAAAACTGTGAAGCCACTTTATGTGTAGCCCCAGCCTCAGCAGGGAATCTTGGCAGTCTGTTCAAATTCCCCTTAGAGCTTTCAAAGCCCAGAACAGAGAAGGTAGTCACGGCCCCAGCGGTGAGGGCATGGATCCAGCAGCCCCTCCAGGAGCCTGTAGAGAGAGGAGTTACAGAGAAGCTGCAGGCTCTGGTCCCAAATGTATAGCAGTGTCTTTTTGAAATTTGTTTCAACCTTTTGCTATTTGTAGCCTTTGTGACTAAAAATCAGAGGTCAACCAAAAAGCCACAAAAATTAAAGAGTGAAGAAAAGAGAGCTGTTGATTTGCCAGTACAGAAATGAGATAGCCCTCACCTTCAGGAAATGTCTGATATCAAAGTATAAAGGGAAGAAGCTATGTAGACCTCCATATTTATTTATTTTTCAGTGCAGTAAGAAACAACCCTGTATTAAAAGATTATCAGAAGGACTTCCACACATTTTTTTTTTTCACAAAGAGAGGGACTTCTAGCAATATTAGGATTTAGAACAAATTTTCATAATAGTTTAGATACCCCAAATCTGCCTCACTATTTCTTACAATAACACACCAGTCTGCAGAATTGTTGGGCAATATGCAAGAACTTTCAAGAACAATTATTTTTTCTACTCTTTTCCTGTTTTGGAATGGCTGTGTTTCTTGGATTTGAACAAATAAATGGCATCTGTTGGTGCAAATAGCTTGTGTGCTGATGGGCCAATATCTGTAATTATCAGGGCAGGTTGCTTTGCTGGAAGATATTAATATTTTATTTAAAAACATTTACTAAAGAGTTTGCATTATGTTAATATATGACTTCAATGAAAAATCTGATTACTCATTCAACAGCGCTCATAAATAAGAGAAGAAAAGGTTGTACAGTTGAACTTACATACCACCAGATATTAAATGATTATTGGTTTACTTTTTACTAAGTCATAGCAGATATCATTTCCTTATACATTCTCTTAAATGAAGAGTCTTTCACCTGCTCAGGACACTTCTGGTTTAAGGTCAGTGTTATAAAATGGTTTGTCATGGCCTCGGAGTTGCATTTCCCTGTTTGTGTTCATGAAGAATTGAAGAGAGCAGGAAGGGGCAGAATCCATCCTGAGTGGGAGGCACATGGACCAGGCATGACAAATGAGCTGTGGAGTGAAGAAAACATTGAATAAGGCACAAATATCCCATTCCCAGAGTGCTTCGAAGCCTCTTTAGGATGGACACACAGCACAAGGTGACACAGCACAGAAATTTTATAAGACTACAAAATACCAGTATTTTACATACACATTTTGTAAGAGTAACTTAACAGAGCATTACTGAGCTGTATGGCACTTTTAGGGATGGATACTTGTTCATGGTGACTGCTAACCTGGTCAGTGAGGACAAGCATGGTATCCTGATGGAGCTACTTGGCCAAACCTCAGAGCAGAAGAAAGGGACAGGGAGTCCCTGTGGATGATGTAAACTGAGAAGAAATGGGACATGGATCCTGCCTTTCCCCAATAGGTAATTAGTGTCCAGTCCTCTCAAGGTTTTTAACCTTCCTGTCTCCAGCTAATCCCAATTTCTCCTGCCTTAGTAAGTCTTATCAAAGCAAGACTGAGCTGCAGCTGGCTGGCTGACTCTCAGCTTTTCCTTCTCCTTCCAATGTGAAGAAGAGAATCAAGAGCCTTCTCATTTAACTCCATTTGTATATTTTGCAACTGCTGTAATTTGCTTCAGTCAAAATCCTCCTTACAAATACAAGCACTGCTTCCTTTCCATTTAGAGGCAGGACGCAGCAGCTGCCTGGCCCTGGGCACAATTACACTTCATAGCTGAGGATGAGAGTCAGTGGAAGCCTCATTCCCCCCAGCTTTCATGAAAAAAAATTCATTTAGCTGCTCAGCATGGAGGATTCTGCACAGCCTCCTCCTTCCCTGAGAAGAAAGAAGCATTTGAAATGGCACCAAGAAGAATATGCACATGCATTCTGGCTTTTTCCTCTTTCAGTTGCTGCTGAGTTTCCCTATGTCCTCGTCAAACACTTTTTCTCCCATCTGTGTGTACTGCCACTGCACTCAGGTGTCTAGCACAGAACACAAAGCCATTGTGTCCTGGGTGTTTGACTGAGCTAATCGTAGTGTCATAGAATGGTTGGGATTGGGAGGGACTTTAAAGCTCGTCTTGTTACAATCCCCCTCACAACCATTCACGAAAAATCTTTCCCTTAGTGGATAAGTACAATATTTTAAAGAAATATTTATGTCAAGACTCCCATATTGTGTTAAGCTTCTTGTCCTATAAACACTGTCTCTCATTAAAAGTATCTGCAGGACCTAATCACTCTGAATTCTTTGATATGCTTGCTAGACATCTTAAAATTGTAGTGCCTAGATTTTAAGAAACCAGATATTAGCACATGATAACCCAAAGTGCACTTTGGTAATCTGAAATTTAAATGCAGATTGACTGGTTTTCAGCCTTTTCAACAGGCTACTACTTTGACATATTTTTCCACTACCATGCTTTATTAAAAAAAACCAAAACCAAACCAGGAGTTACAGTGACATGGAAAGACTGTGTTTCAGTGCAAAGTATTTAAACTCATGTTGCTGAAAAGTGATTCACTATCAAATTGCTGGAGCAGATATATCATGTCAGATAAAGTAAGCAAAGCTGCTCTTCTGTCTCTTGAAGATCACAGAGATGGCTTGAATCATGCTGTACACAGTGTACCCAGAATATGGTGGTTGCTATCTCTAGGGCCCACTGCAAGCTACACTTCCTGAGCTGATGCAGGATGACTCTCTCAAGTCAGCAGGTGCACTTGTTCCTACTGAGGTGAAGAACCTTAACTGGAAAGTTTTGAGCAGCATTCTCTGGAAAGAAAAAATAACGACAGATGGGGAAAGAAACTGGGTTTTGCTTACCATACCTTGGGAGTGCAATAAAGATCTCTGACACTGGGAGCATTGTCTTCTGGGCTTAAGACTGCTGTAGGGAACTGGAGATGTTCATGCTCAGAGTAACTGCCATCGGAGTTTTATCTAGGCCTTGGAAGTCCCAGAGATCATCAGTAAAAATAAAATCTCTAGCTGGACCAGCAGCCATGCACCAGAGACAGTCTCCAGGAGTCTGGTGAAATTACACAGGTGAGGTTCCTGTTGACAGGATCATGGTGATGATGAGCCAAGTCTTGTGAGGGAAAATAGTCTTGCCATGTGCTGGTATACTAATGCTGGCTAGGACTTCTAGGACTGCTGGTAACCAGGATGACAAGCTCTTTCCATATTTACTCACACTGCACATTTGTCTATAGTCTGTTCTGTAAAGAAACCCTTTTGGTTCTCTGCCAGCAAGGAGGAGACTAGGAGGAGACTAAACAACAGCCTGGGTCCCTTTCTTGGGGGGTGTTTCATTTGTTTGTTGGGGGTTTTTTGCTGTTTGTTTTTTTTTTTTTTAATGCAACTTAGCTAGATGGTTATGCTAGAAAATCATCTAGAGGGAAGAGGAGAGAACAGGACATATCCTGTTTTCTGATTGAAATTTTTAATCTGATGGGAACTTCCGAAAGATAATGATGTAATGGACAAAAAAAAAAAAAAGTACTGAATCTTTTTAGGCCATGAGTATCAATCATGGGGGCTCTCTGAGCATTTGTACTGACAAGTAAGATCTCCACCATCAGTTGTGAGGGGCTGTGCAAGGGAAGAGCATTGTGATGGACTGACCCTTGGTCCATGCTCAGATTTGTGCTGAGGGCTGGGAATCAAGTAGGGCAGCAGTTCTGTTGTCAAGTTTTCATAATGAACTCTCCTCTGCCTCTGGAGGCTGCTATGAAAAGGTTTTGCCTTCTGCTATCAGGGAACAAATAGTACACTAAGTACTGCCCTGTTTCTCCTTGTTATCTAAGGAAATATGTAAGTAATTAAAGTACTTTAATGGCACTCTATTCAATGCATGGTGACAGCAACAGACACTGGGGAATGCTGTTCAGTGGAGCAGAACACAGTGGGTGCAAGTCCACTCTTTGTGTACAGACTACTCACACTTGCACAATGGACTGTGAAGCCATAAGCACTTCCCAGCTCTACAGAGCACCAGGTAACATGGGAAGCTGCACAAGCAATGGTTCAGGGCAGTCTCTCTTGCAGGCTTCCATATTTAGGCAGTTTGGAGTCTGTCTGGAGAAGACACGAGAAATCAGTCACTGACCTGCATAAGGTAGCTTTAAATGGTCAGTCTTACATTGATCAGGCCAAAGGAGAGGAATTCCTCTCATGAGTGGTCATCTGAAGCACCAAGGGAAGGCTGCGAAGGAACACCAATGAGTAAAGTCCTGCTCACACCCTTCCCAGCAATTCTGTTCCCAGTCCTCTCACTGTCTCTGACAAGGTTTGCCTCGACTAGTCATGGTCCTGGACTGCCTATCAGTGCATATACAGACAGGAAAACCACAGTGTAAGATGTCTAGTTGTTGCACATGCTCTGTCCACAAGTATAAAGAAAGTGGAATGCAAATGCCTTTGTAAGCACAGATGTTTGCATGGAGCACCTTATGTAAAAGAATCCTACATATATTTCAATGTTGTGAGGCTGTAGATAGCTGGATAGAGAAAATTCTGATTAGAAAAAAATAAATCTTTTCATGCCATAGAATAGAAAAAACAGCGTTAAATGCCTACATTTAAGACACAAATCACACCTTATAATACAGTTTACAGTAATATTCATTGGGATCTTTGTAGCGTCTGTGGACTATACTGCAAAAGTAGTATACATACAGCAAAGAATGTACAGAAGGAAGAGATCTAAAGGAGTCACATTTTATGGTGAAATTCCTAGTTCTTTCGTGGCTGAATTTAACAAACTTAAGCTGAACTCTTTGGGTATGAATATCCTCATGTAGGATCACTATGCTACCTAGAATGGGGAAGACTGGACCTCATGCACCAAGCGCTTGCAAAACAGCTACGAGAAATTTAATTTTCTTTTTCTCAAAGAAATTCTAAAACCTGTTATGCTGACATAGTTTTAGTATAAGGTCATGTAAATCTACGAAATTAATTTTATCCTTTTGAAATGAACAGACTAGCTGTACCACCAGGGCTGGACATGAAGTCTGCTGTTCATGGACAAAATGGTTTGAGTCTTTCATCAGTTTGGGCTATTTGTATTAGTATGGAAGTAGCTTCTGAGATAAAATACCTGTCTTTCAATCTCTTACAATACATATTCATACATGTGTTCTTACCATATGCATGGGCAACCCAGTACTCACTTCCTATACATGTTGAGTCTATGTTTAATAACTAATATACTCTTCAAACAATTTCTTACTTCTGTTCACCTCAAAATTGTTGGGTATTTTTTTTTTTTGCAAATATCCATTACCAGCATGACCATCTACCTTTAGCCATTTGTTGCCTGTCAATCTATCTAGGCAGAGGAATGGATTGCTTGACCAAGTCCCTCTTCACCTTCTCTTCTTGAGAACTTGGAAAAGGAATCTCTTATTCAAAGGCCCCTTTGAGTTGAGTAGATAGGCAATTTAGGCTCAGTATTCAGTCCTTCGTGAAGACAGACTGATACTAAAGCAGATGACTTCTCCTATGCCTCTTAAAAGGAAAGAGGCAATCTTCCCTATCCAACCTTATGTCTAGGCATGTTTGATTTGCCTTCTGACTGCACTAAACCCATTTTTAAATGGAGTATAATGAGCACAGTGTGGCTCTGCTGTCTTGTAATGCACAATTAGTTTGCTAACAACTTGTTTGAGTAGGCATGTGTGCTGCTTCATGTCTTTAAGATTATGCCTGAGCAGGATTGAAAAAAATCACAATTCTCCTCCAGTTAGTCCTACTGTAGCCTTTCTCTGGAGCATTCTCTCTCTCTAATGTCTGTCTTAATTAAATCATGCCAGTCCTAATTTGGCAATGCAGATTTTAAGCAGGGAGAGAGGAAGGAATCACACAGACAATATCTTAATTTTAGACAGAAACAAATGTGTATTTTTCCATGAGGGAGAGGGAAGGAAGGAAAGCAAAGAAAAAATTTAAAAAACACAGTGGAAGAAAACCTCTAGATGAAAATTGTACATTGTATCTGAAGTGATGATTCTATCAAAGGGTACTAGGAAATTCAGCTGCAGAGAAGTCTACAGCTGAGACAACACTCTGTTACCATTTCTAATGGCCCTCCAGCTCTTCTAGTTCAAGGTATACTACAGAACAGCATTGCACATTTCCATTCAAGTACGCACCAAACATCTTTATAGCACTCAGAAACTACAGGAGAAAACAGCATGCATTTAAACTGTATAGCTTCTCGCTTGCCCGTCCATTCTAAAGCTCAACATTACCTGTGGCTATTGTCTTCCAAAGGATTTCTCCATGCAAATAGTTGAATGTGTGTGTTTAGGATAAACACAGAGTTCAGGGTTTTAGACTGTGGAGATTCTTTTGTGTAAGCATGGATTTAAAGGATGATGCCTAGCAGAGGTTGGATGTAAATAGCAGTTCCCCACCAAGCAGACTTTTGTTCCAGCCTGGGAGAGAGGGTAAAGCGGTGAAAGCCCTCAGAATGATAAATAAGAATTTGTCCTAGGCCTTGAATTGGTTTCAAATAAATCCTCTCCGTGACTGTGTGCATGAGGAAGTGTATTTAAGATGTGCAGTGATCGCTCTTTATTACTGTAAATTATTTATTTCTTCCTTTCTCTGGCTGCTTCCTTCTCTTGACGCAAATTACGCACATCTGGAATTTGGATGTGAGAAATACAGAAAGGGGATTATAGTTTTCTTCCCCAAAATTATTTCTCCTTCAGATTCACTCTGCATTTTTCCACCACATTTTTCATCACAGAATTATCTGCTCTGAGTCAGGATATTCCATGCTGACAAGTCTGGGTGAATGTCTGGAGATGGAGCTGCAGTCCAGCTCATTAAAAAAGGAGATGAAATTCAGGAACAATTGTAAAAGTCTATTTTCTTGCAGGTTATCTGTTCAGAATAAACTGGATGGGTGGAGGTGGGAAATGCGGCTGTGTGTAATCTAATTTCAGTGACCTGGTAGCCCATTTCTAACAACAGTCTTGTTCTGATCTGCAGACAAATTATCCAGATACCCACTACGATGTATTGGGCAGGTGATGTCTACTTTTCCCCAGGTCAAAGAAGAAACACAGGAAAGTCTACCTGGTCTGAAAAGCAAATAGAATGCTGTTAGAAGGACCAAAAGTAGGTTCAGTACAAGTGGGGAATGTCTTGTCACAGGGGTGACAAAGTGCAGTGTGAGTCTTCTCTGAAACGCTGTGGTGCAGTCAGGCACTGGGGCTCCATGCAGGTGCTCTGCAGCACGGCTGCAGCCGGCACTTGGCAGCTGGAGCCAGCCCTCGGTGGCATCAAACCTAGCACTGCCTGGCTTTACTCCAGCAACACTTCTTTGCAGTGCCATACGAGACTGGGTGTAATTTAAGAAACGAGACAGGCAAGGTAGAAATAGTACCTTCTGTAGAACAACAGACTCCGGATTTCTCTGTTTAGATTTTTTCTAGTTGAGAGGCTGGTTTTCCTGTTCACCTCAAACTGAGCTCACACCATGAAGAGGCAATGGAATAGAAGTGAATTTTGGCAATGTACACGCTAATTCACAAAAGATCAGCCATGATTAAAGCATATGACCAAGGACTCAGTGGCAGATGCTCTGGAGGCTGTTGCATAGCCAGGAGTAGCTGGGTCACAGCAGACCCTCCAGTGCTGGCAAATCTCTTCTTCTCTTAGGGATGTGGTTAAATTAAGCTTCTTTTTAGCTGCTGGAGTTTTGTGAAGGAGCTACAATGAAAACTGCTCCAGGGTGTTCAGTTGGCTTTTCTTATACTTTGATTTGCAGTTTAGCAGACTCATCAGATTCCCAGGTAGCAGCAGTTTCTTGTGGTGTTGGTAAGGAAAAAGTGACCTTTCCTCTCCACCGCAGACCTTGCTGCGGTTTCTGGTACCCTTATCACATGCTGATAACAGACCAGCGTAACACCCTCTGCATGGGACTTCACCTGCAAAGTCACTTTAAAACGTGAATTGTCTGCTAATTAAATAAAAGACCTCAGAAGCAACATGTTACAACAACATAGGTCAGAACTTCGAATGTAAAGGCAAGCCAAAATACCCCTAGAGCTTCCTGTGAGTTTTGCAGTCTTTCCTATTGGAAGGTTGCTATGTGTTGAGCAAAGTATAAGGATAATATTAATTTTCTCAGCAAAGTTCATAGTAAAAGCTGTTTATACATCAGATAATCCAAAAGGGGAAAAAAGGGAGAAGAGGAGGAAGGAGAGAAAGGGAAGGAAGGCACAAATTGAAAGACAATATCCATGTTTTCCTTCTTTTTTCTCCTCTTTGTAAATTTTCAGCAACTCATTTGCGAACTCCTGCAATTTTTCTTATACCAGACAACTGGTTTTTTCATACTCAAATGGTGATATATCTGAAACAGAAGGTTTCCCCTCCCTCTGACAGAACAGTTGTCAGGAGCTGCCTTCTTAAAATACCATAAAGGACCTGAATTAAACAAATTAGTTTGTGTAAAGTCTCTCAGGTGTACAGGGTCAGAAGAAGAGGAGAACCCAAAACTGAAATGGTAGAAAACATTAGAGAACAGTAGATCAGAAAAGGGTCCAGGATGTGGTGTTATAGAGCATGACAAAGATTTTTACAGATATAGTCTGTGTGGATCTCTTGTCCCAAACTGTATCTTCTATCCAGGACCAGCTGGAAGTCACTGTTTCACTGTGTGGACAGTTCTGTACTAGTTCCTGACTATGCTCATAGTAACGATACTAAGCTAGCTTTTAAAAAAAAAAAATTAAAAGCCTTTAAAAAGGCTGTCATGGACCTTACATTCCCATCCTTTAAGCCCTGAAGCATTACTCCCTTGACCAATTATTCTGACCTCTAAAATACTCAGAAATTCATTTCCTCCCCTCAAAGTCAGTTAGGAAAAAAACCCCAAACAAATAGAACATCTTTCTGAAATGTATCAAATCTGACTTGAAAGAGCCCAAGCAAAGACAATCCAACTTCTTTGCTCAGTGAGCTACTTTAATGTTCAGCTGACCTCATTGCTAGAAAATGGCAAGGTTACTTTCAGCCTACAAAGCTGATCTGTTTCAGAGGGTACTTTCTATTTAGATCCATCATGAGAACTTCTTTACATGCATGAATGCCCTTATGCAATGATCCTAGGAACATGTCATTGACTAACCCACAGGGACTCACTGTCATCCTGTGGCATGTGAAGGAAAGAACAGAGTAACTGGGTAAACCATTATCCTTCCCCTGGTATATCACTTCAGTTTTGTGCAAGGAGGTATGCAGGGATTTCCCAAGTAGAAAGCTACTTCTAGATCTTTGCCTTCTCTGGTGAAGAGTTGCTCACCTCCTCAAGATTCCCACTGTGTAAGTTTGTTTTCTCCTGACACTGGATAACTTCTGTGCCCTTTGATATTTGCAGCACACTTTCATGAGAAGTGTGAACAAATGCAATGCTATTCCATTGTGAAATAACCTTGGAAATAGTGGAAGGATGGTATGACACTAAAATACTGCCCCTCTACTCCTGCAGCTAAAGCTACATCAGTAATGAGGCCCTGGGACTCAGATCCTCTCGATATAGCAAAGTTCTCAGCCTGGGGTTTCTCTCACAAAGAATGTGAAATATGTTAACTTTCTGGGCCTGTCAGCTCCTCTGCTTGAAGCATGCAAGTACTATGAAAGACCTGGCAATTTCTGCCAATTTAATTTCTGACAGTTACCTTCTGTAAGAGAATTGTACTCACAGTGTGTTTTCTGACTTCTGTTTTGGGTGCTATTACATGTTCCGTGTTTCACCGTGACCTGCCTGAGCTCACATTTTACATCTTTTAAAGCTCGTTATCCTTCTCATGCTTTTAATTTTGCCATGTACTTTTGGTTTAAAGCACACTATGTGAAATCAAAAGAAACAGAGTGTACCTAGCAAGACTGCCCTATTGCCTTTGCTTCCCTTCCAAAGCTGAAAAAGTGTCTTTGCATTGTATGTGTTTTGCTCACCTTTATCCTCCTGGTAAGGAATAAGCTGTAGATAAACTTCAGACTTTTCTCCTCTGAGGTGTGCTGAAAACTTCTGAACAGCCTTTTTGATTCTTCTAAACACATCACAGCTTGGCCCCTGTTCTTCTTGATGCTTTGCCAAGCCTATTACCCATGTCTGAGCAACCAGGGAAATAGAAGAATTATGATTTCCATTTGGCTTAGTCTAATTTTCACTGACTTTGAAATACAGCAATTTTTCTTCTTGTTCTATTTTTCTTTTCATTTTTCTGTTTTCGTTTTCTTTTTCTCTCAGAAAAACTGAATAATAAAAAATTCCTAAAATGAAATCCCTTTCTCTACACTGCTTTTTAAAATAAAATTTGTTTATTTGTTCCAGAACAAGATTTCCTTGTCTGAAGAGAATTTTCTTTTGCAGGAAGAAATGTGCTAATGAGGTCATATGCAATCAGATCATATGGAATTGCTTCACTGTTATCTCCATTTCAACTGTTTTGGAGGGACACTGACAGTAGGGCATGTGTGCATGTGAAGGAAGGCAGTAGCCATGGCTAATAGAGCATTCTATGTACCTCTGAAGCAAAAGTATTTGCTTTCCAGAAGGGACAATGCAGGATGGAGGAATAAGCCAACGGGGACCATTGCAAAGCCCTGCCTCCAGCAAGGAAAAACCTCTAGGAACAATGCAGGCAGGGCCTGACTAGCTGGGGAGAAACCCAGCACATGCTTGGAGGGGACCATTGCTGGATACAAACAATCCAGAAATTTTCAGAACTGGTAAGGATAATTTATTCATGGATGTGTCGGACAAGCCAATAGAAAAGACGGGTAGAGCAGAAATGATCAGGAAAATAAAAGCAGTTTTATGATGAAAGCTGCAGTGATTATAATATGGTAGAATGCAAGTTCCCAATAAATGAGGGCCAGCAGCAACATCACCAACCTGCTCTACATGAAAGTAAAGTTCAGTTTGTTCAGGGAACTGACACAAGGATTCCCTGGGAGGCAGAATTCCAAGGCAAAGGGCCCTGGCACAGTTGGCTGGTCTTCCAAGACAGCTTCTTGAAGCCCAAGACTGGTCCATTCCAATTCACAGGAAAACAAGCAAGTGTGTCAGGAGGGTGGCCTGGCTGCAATGGGAATTTCTGACTGAGACCAAACAAGAAAGGAAGCATTCAGAAGGTGAAAATAGGGTCAAATAATCCAGGAAGAATACAGAAGAGCAGCATCTATAAAGGATGGGAAAGGTCAAATCTTGCCTGAAACTGAAATTGAAATTGTATCTGGAGAGCCCCATTTTACTGGCAAATTTTCCCCTGAGACTTCCCAGACAACCGTGCCCAGGGCAGAGACTGGGGAGGAAGGTGGGGAAATAACATTATCCACAGCAGAGGAAGACTGAGATAAGGAGGACTTAAGCAAAGTAAACATACACAGCCTGTGGATCCTAATAGGGTACTTGCAAGGTTGCTGAGCAGGCTACTCTCTGTCTCTTTGAGAGAGCACAGTGATCAAAGAAGTTCCTTAAGATTGCAGAAAGGAAAGAAGGATTTTTTTTTTTTAAGCAAGGGATGCAAAAAAATACCTGGAACTGCAGGTCCGTCCTCAGTCTCTAGAAAGATCATGGAGAAAACCATTCTGGAAGCTATGCCTGGAAATAGGAACAACAAGGTCCCTGGGAACAGCCAGCACAGATTTATCAAGGACAAGCTGTCCCAACAAAATTGGTTGCTTTCTTTGATTATGGATCAGGGGAGAAAACTACTGGTTGCTCACCTTGACTTTTGTGAGACATTTGACAGTTTGAAATAACATCTTTATAAAGAAATATTGTTTTAATTGCCTATGATGAAATCAGTTGAAAAAAAATTAATCCTGAGAACAGGTTGCATTTTCCGTCTTCTTTTCATGTAAGTTCAGTGAATTTTAATTTGTGACAAGTTGTTGCTGTTGCACAGCAACGCTTTCAGACACAAAACAGCCAGAAACTCCACATAAATATAATGCTAATAAACCAAGAGTGAAGCTAACTAATAGGTGACCAAGTTTGCTTTGTAGTAGAAGTTGCCTCTCTGGTTGTATTTTGTTGATAATTCTTTATCATGCCATGTCGATTACATTTTAAAATCCTTTTAATTTTAGTATGGAATGTAATTGTGGACACAACTTTGATATTCCCTCCTTAAGGGTGCACAGCAGGCACTCCAGTTATCATCTCAGGTGCATCCTGGCACTCCAGTTATCATCTCAGAATGTGTTTTGAATCTTGATTAACGTCAGATGGTTGGAAATACCAAGGGCAGCTTGTCTGTGACGGGGTGGGTGAATGTCTTGTATAGACATCAGGCCATGAGGTCGGTCCACACATACCTCCAGTTATGCTCCTGATCACTGCAGAGCACTTGCACACTTGATAAAATTATAAGCAATGTCAGGAGCCATCAGGAGATACTTAAATCCTTTGTCTCCTTCTAGAGGACTTGTGCATTTGGCTGTCTGACAATGATCTGAAGTCAGAATTGTCACAGTCCATCTGCAGTACACCAGTGGGGGTCAAATAATTTCCTAGCCACTGATCCTTCGCCAGTGACTTTGTGTGGCTTCTGCTCAGCAGCAGGAGAGCAGCAGTCCCATCCTCTTCCCAAAAATGCACTTCTCAGTTTCCTCCTGAGCCTAAGTGTGAGATTAGGCGGCATGCCTGGCATCTGCTATGCTTCTCTTGATGGCATGTCCCAATGACCAGAACTTTTATTTATCCTTCTCTTTTTTTCTTTCATGACTTGTTTTCCTCTGATGCTGTACTTGCATCTTCCTCAGAGCAATTATGGTCACTAAAAAAGCAGTGCCTGTCCCTGTAATAGGACAACCCTGTATAAAATCTGAGCCATCAGTTCCCAACCTGTGCTGGGAACAGTCCCTCTTCCATGGGACTGTCATGTTCCAAATGCAGAATGAAGCATTTTCCTTTACTAAATTTCAGGAAACTTCTGTCTGACCATTCCTCCGGTTTATCAAGAATGACAACTCTGTAGTCCAGCGTTTCAAGTGCTCTACACAGTTCACCATCATCTGCAAACTCAGCAAAAATTTATTCTGACCCATTACTGAGGTCATTTATGAAAATACTACAAAGCATCTGACCCACTATTGACCCTCACAGCTGGTAACTGACTTTCAACTAGTTTTGAACAGCTGACACCTAAGCTGAACTCAGCCGTCTGGGTGGTTTCTCACACATTTTTTAAGTTATGCATGAAAACCATATTTCTTCATAAACCATTTTTTAAGGCAGAAGAAAATTGAGCTCAATTCACAAAGTACTCAAGCAAAGAGGTCAAGTGAAATTCCTCCATAAATTGGTGTTCATTTCTAGCCTTTTTTCAGAGCTTCAACCAGCACAGCAAAAACAGTGATGGCCCATTACCCTGATTTCAAACACTTGCTTTTCAGCAGCTCAGTTCCCACGATGGTGACAGAACACATTTCTCAACAAAAAGAAAAGAAACATAACAAACAGACCAAATCCCAAAACTTGTCAACTTTTCCAGTTCAATACAGCCTCTTGAAAGGCAAAAAAACCCAACTTTTTTTCTGTTTCTGCTTTGCAGGAATCACCATTTTATGATTAAAGAATTTCTCTTGAAAGAAAACAAAATAAAACAAAGGATATATTTGATGGTCCATTTTTTTCTCCATCCTGCTAAAAAGCAAAATCAAATCAACACACTGCACTTCCTAGATATCACAGACATACTCCGTCAAGATAAGCTGCCCTTCACATGTCTGAACAAATGTCATTTAACCCCTACTATCCAAACAGTAGAATCAAAGTTGGACCTGCAAATAAGTACTTGAAATCCTTTATTTCCTCTAAGATGGGTCACTTCTTAACTGCAAGAGTGAAGTTCCTGGGCCCGGTATTTAGAGCCATTGAGAGTAGAAGGTATCAGCCTGAACTGTCTTCAATACCTTTTACACATCAAGCTGGAGACTTGCCTCTGTGATTTTTTCCAACAGTGACCTAGCTGCAGGAACTGACAGTCATCTGGTAACGGATTATTCAGAGAAGGTTTCCAATAGCCTTATCCATTTGGATTAAAGCCAAGAAAACACTATAGTTCACGTCTTTGTCTATGGATATTCTCTTTTCTCACAATGCCCCCTTTGCAACATAGAACAAATTTATCAGCAAGCACAAATGAGCTATTCATGCAGAAAATGCTAGGGACAACAGGCCTAGGAAAGCTATCTTGTCAGGATTAGTAATTCAGGAAAAAACTATGAGGCAGGGTTGAGCTGCCTGCAACAGGAAAGATTAGAGCTGGCTGGAGTAACCTTGTTTTTTAGAGCTCTGAGGGTAAAAAGCTTAGCCAAAAGAAGTCTTTAGAAACAGCATTATATTTTAACTGCAGCAGATTTGTTTCTTTGTTTGGATATGGCCAGAGGGCCCTGCAAAATGTTTATTTTTATTTATCGCAAGTTGTGTGCTCTATTATTTGATTGTGTTAGGGCACAAATGCAAGTTCTTGCACATTATTACTAGTGCTTTAATTCAGAATACATGTTGACATGGTTTTGGCCTGTGCCAGGCACCACTGTAACATAAAACTAGGTCACATTTCAGGGTATGGCTCCAGCTGCAGGCTTTTCCAGGTAGCTGCTCAGAGCAATATTATTTCAGCTTGTTCCCTCTGGAATGCACCACTTCAGAGACCACCTCTCTTGCTGCAAGGCACTGTGCACCATATGTCACAGTCTGTATGACTTTAGAGAAGAAGCTTTCTCCACTGTTTAACCTGAGTATTCTCAGAGTGTTTCCCTGCCTGTCCTGACAGACCCTGATCCTCAGGAAAGCACTGGTTTTAACCTTTGTCCATGGAGAGGACTTCCAAGACTTTGTGATGAAGTGGAATCTGTGAGTGTGTGAAGTGGATGGTGGTGTGGTTTGTCACAGAGTGAAAAATTTAGACTTTTGGGTTTTTAGTATGGAGGTAGATGGAAGACAAAATGGAGGATTTTGGGCATTGTCCGGTCTCCTTCTTCTTCTTCATCTGCTCCATTTTCTGCAGTGTTGGTGGCACGGGGTGATTGGCTGGGGAGAGTCGCAATGCAGATGTTGCATGTTAGACAAGTAGTTAGTTATTGGTAGAAAAGTAGAAAAAAAGTATGTTTTAAGAGTTAATTGGACAAAACAGCTTAAAAAGACCTTGAGACTGTACATCTTGTGACCTTTTTCGCTGTGTTCCTCACCACGCTAAGCCTGGTGCTGGCGGCGTGGAGAATTTCTGATAAGATAAGAAATAAACAGCAACCTGAAGACTGAAAAGGATCCAGTTCATCTCTCAATCCTGGTACAGAACTCTTATTAGGGGTCTCCTACACAGGGGGCCCCCAGGGACGATTCCCACACCTTTGTCTGGTCTGAACAGTATCAGTTACCAGAGATCTCCTCAGACCTGATCCGTGGATCAGTTATGAACGGGTTTTCTTCCAGGCAGACCTACATGGTGACACCATCTCTGAAAACTTCTTGCACGCTTCACGTCTTCTTGTAGATCTTGCTATGCACAGAACAGCTGAGTCCCAGCCACAGCTGGAAGGCCTTTAGGTAACAGCAGGAAGAAAACAGAGTGTGACTAAGTTAGGAGAAGAGAAAATAAGGTGTGAAGCAGAGCACAGACTTAGAAGTGTGTTCTTCTGAAGTGCGAGGAAACATAGTGGTTTGTCAGCATGCTGCTTCTTTTCCTGCCACATGGGAAAGATGCAGGAGGCCCAGCAATGGTTTCTCTCCCTGGAGAGGAAGTCAATACTAGTGCTTCCATATCAAACTCGTCTTTCATCTTCTTACAAGCAGCCTGTGGCTTACCAGTGTAAGTAGGTCTGGATCCCATTGCCAACAGCCCACTCTGATTTCTCATCCAGACTTGAAATTTAGATAATGGATTGCCTATTTCCAAAGGTGTTAGGAGCAGAGATAGAACAAGCATGTCACGTTATTAAGAAGCACCTTTCTGGCGTGGGCCTTTTTACAAGAAGGTTCAAAAAGCGTAGACATTTTTCACAAGTTTCCTGTCTTCTTTCTAAGAAGAAGACACTGTGTCTGACAGTGCCCAATGATGAAGAGAACATGAAGAAAATCAGCATGGAGGTACTCTTTCTGAGTTGGTACCAGTTGCAGCAAGGACTGGTGTTTGAGAACTAGGTTTTATTTGTGAATTCATTGAGATAGTCCAAGAGCTGATTTTTCAAAAGGTACAAGGTTTACATGTAAGGTCCAGGTCTGAAAGGTGGAAGCTGGGCTGTGGCATGAAGACCTGGGGTCAGAGTTTTCCTGCAATGCTTATACCTGACATCAGTTAAGCTACTCTAAATGCCAAACCACAGTCTAATTGATAATGTTATATTTGAAGAGACTTCCAGAGGTCATCTGGTTCCAGTCTGTATTTAAAGCAGGACCATCTTCGGTCAGGTTGCTCAAGGTCCTGCCCAGACTAGTTCAAAGTACCTCCAGGCAGGGTAAGAAAGGAAAGATACACTTATGCTGGGGAATATGAGTTAGCATTTCAGAAGCTGTGTTTGGGAGAGCCAGGAAAAGAGCAGAGGGTATGAACAAGAGGAAAAAAAGAATGTACTTTTGCTAATATAAAACGTTCATAGAAGCAAATGATGGAGTCAATTCTGTTTTTCCCAGTGGGGATGTAGCTTTTTGAAATTTGGGGCACCATTTTTGTGGCAAATAGCACATCAATAAGCATAAATAAAACCCCAGGTTAGCATATAGCCTTACCTTTCTGCCATCTCTTTCTAACACCATTGTCTGAGAGAAATGGGAAAAAAGATACTTTGATAAAATAATAGATTTTTCGTTCTTCCTATTTGTTGCATGTTTGAATGATTTATTCTGTTGGGGTTATGGGAGGTTGGTGGAAGGTAGTGTTTTAAAATATCTTCTCCCACAAAAATCTAAACTTAAATAGAAAAGAATGTTACACGACAAGTTATTTCATTGTGGTCCTGCAATGTTTTCTTTCAAGACAGCAACGCTCTTCTATAAGACTGGACTTGAAAACATTCAGGTTCTTTCATGCTGACCCTTGAAGAAAGCATTAGCTATCACGCTAAATATATGAAGATTAACATAAAACCTCAAACAACGTGTGGTATTAGAGGTACAGTTCAGAGTCTATCCAGGAGTGTGCCAAAGCAGTCATTTAAGTTGTTTCATCCAGGAGGCAACAACTTTTTATATAGGCATAATTTTAAATTAGACTGACCTACATTTTAGCTCATTTATAGTTCAGCAGGGGATGCAAGAAACCTCCCAAAATTTTCAGAGTTGGACTGTAGAGTTCAGCATGGCAACTACAGCTACAGAACAAAGAGTATTCAAAAGAGGGTTAAATTCAGAGGAGGTTGTAATATGGAAAGGGGGCTTTGCTTTACAAGTGCTCTCACTCACTATCAGTCAGAACACGAGTTCTAACAGTTTAGCTTTCAATACAGGACCATGCTTAAATCTTCACCACAATTTCTCTCACAGTATGCTGGCCTCTCCCAGCTCCTTATGTAACTGATCACAAACTGAAAGAATAACTTTAAAACATTGGCCTTTCTTTCCTTATAAATTGTAGAAATTGTTGAAATTTCTACTCAGCAGTAGGTTTTCCAACCTCCTGTTAAGTCATTAATCTCTAGTCTATTCCTCTAGCAAGTGTTAACTACACAGATGATCCATGTATGCTACAGTGCTCATTTGCTGTGGTCCTTGTAGGGCATTTGTCTCTGCCTGCTAACAATAAGTCTTCTAGCATTTCAAGGAACAGGCACCTGGAAAACTGAGGGCAGAGGCAAGGACTGTGACCATTCAATTCATCACCTGGGAGTTTAAAACAAAAAATATAGCCTACACATCACAAAAGTGATCCTTGGCAAAAAAACAGGAGGTACAAGTTCTAAACATTTCTTTCAAAACTCAAATCTGCAGCTACATTCTGCTTTCATGCTTTTGTCCCAAAGAAAATGTCCAAAGTAGCTAGGAAGTATTGAAAACTGCCTTCCCCATTTATTTCCACCCTAAGTAATTTCGTTTCTGGTCCATATTTCTACCGGTAGTTACTTCCAACATGTGAGTGCTACAAAAAAGAAACAAGAAGAATGCTGATAAAATGGTAAAAATCTTAGCTGGCCCACCTTGGGTTTAGAAGGTAAATTTTCTCTAATGGTAACATGCAGTGAAGTCTCTCTTTCCTTATGCCAACTCCAGAACCAGAGGGATCGTACAGCATTATCCAGACCTTATTCATATCCAATGGTTGTGGTGAATTTGTCATTTCACTTATGCATGCTCTGAGAGTAGAAAGCTGAATTCGTAATGAACTTTCAATGCCATCAAGGAGAAAATCAGCTTCATGTGCTGAAGTAAGGTACAGAGTGTTTCTGCCTTATTCTTGCCTACAAAACTGTTTCCAAAGACAGCAGGAGGGAGATAAGTCTCATATGTGTAGAAAAACAACAGCACATTTACTGCATCTCTCACATGCATCCATTGTTGCAAATTGGCTATATAAAACACACTCTTCCATCTCACCAAACAGCCAGCTTCTTTCTGGCTTCCCTTACTTCTCACTGAGCAACCTCCCTAATCAACACCCCCACTTCTTCACCCCTTGTCATGATGATCCATAACTCCAAAATGCACTCTAGAGATAAAAATCTCTTCCAAGTTTTGGTGTTCAAATATGTTAGAGAAATATGTCAGAGCAGAGAAATTAGTTTTAACTTTCAGATAATCTGAGATATTTTTAAATATTGGAAAGGTTTCATCTTCTGATTGTACCCTCTCCTCTTAGAGCCCCACTTTCCCTCTGGCATGGTTCACCCTATTCCACTTACCTTCAATGACAAGCATAATCACAATAACTCCATGCTGGTAGAACTGACTGAGTGATGGTCAAGCATAAAATAACTGTATCGAGTCAAAGAAATTATTTCACTTTCCAGACAAAAGCCCATTTTCACAACTGAGGTTATTGATAGCATGACCCACCAAAAAAGAAATGTAAACGCCAGAACAAGTTAGATAAATCTGTGTAGCCACATGTCTTCTAACAGCCATGTTTAAGGTGTAAGCTTGAAAACAACTACTGTCACATGTTCAAAACATGTTCCACTTTTTCGTAAAGTTTTTTACTGAGGTGAGAAGGAAAGGGTAAAAAAGCACTTTCAAAATGCTCTGCATTCATGAAGACAGCTCACATATTGTCTTTTGTTCAACAAGTCTTACAGTGTTTTCCTTCTTTGTACTGAGTGAAAACAAAGTCATCACTTCTCATTTTTCTCTGGAAGTTTTGTTGGCCAGAAATGTGACAGTTTTATGAGGCACATTGGACACCCAATATGCTGTGGCTATGTAAAAATAATAACAGTAGCCTAAAAAAACGAAATACCAAAACAATGTGCACTAACTATCTAGCTTTAATTCTCACTGCATACTGTTTAGTTTGATAAGCACTCCCTTACCTGCCCAACTTACAGAAGAAGGAACAGCAGCACAAACGAGAAGAAACTTCCTGACCCAAAGTTGTAACAAATTTGAGGTACAACTTGAATCTGAACCCAAGATTCTGATGTGACTATCAGGTTACCAAACACACAATACCAACAGGGAAAGAAAAAAAAATTAAAATATCAACTCACTTGGTGACTCTGAAATCCAGCTAAAAGCTTCCTGGTACCATAAGGAGAGGACAGAATAGCAATGTGTCCATAAAGCCTTTTGCTTTCACACTGTAAGCTTTGATTGTCAGCTTGGTCAGTCTGATGGCAAACAGAAGATCATTTCTCTTTAACAATTGCTCAGTGGCCTGCACAAAATAAAAAGGTTGTTATCTTAATCTTACATGGAATGGAAATGGAATGAGATAACCAAAACAGCTGAGAGAATAACTTACAGTGATTTATATACTCAGCAAATCAAAGCAGTTTTCTCCTATAAAAGTCAATACTTGAACTAAAGAGGAATCATGTGGAACAGAATGCATTCCATTCTCTCCCAAATGCAGAACTTGTGTTTGGATGTGTGAAAGTTTATCCTATACAATGCCACATAAACATAAACAATTCAAGTTTCATCTGTCTTTGCCAATGAACTTGAGAGCCACTTTAGAGGGGAGACATGAATTTATATTAATTTCAACGGAGCCTGGAATTAGGCATCCAACAAGAATTACTCTGACGGTGTTGCTCTTCAGTATTTCATGACTGATCAAAGATCTCAGAAGGATAAAGGGAGTCTCCCTCTGAAGATTTGTGGGTAGAGTTGAGTCTTTCAAGAGCATGATATTAAAGCATCAAAATTAAAGTGTCAGGTGTTTGCCTGTTACCCAGAAGTTCTGCAAAGCACCTTGAAATATTGGTGCTTCCTTCCTGTAACTGGAGCTGAGATAAAATTTCAAGTCTTGACATTTTATTTTTATGCTCTGAAGGACTTCAGAGCACCATCCATTTTTAACACTGTAAAGAGAACATGCCTATGTTAATCCATTTTTAATAGCTGTGATTAGTTATGTTTCTTCAGTCAACAAATAAATTAATTTCATTTGCATGGAAGGAGTAAGAAAGGGTAAAGAAAATGTGTTAAGAACCTTGAAGCCTTTCATGGGCCACATGGACCTTGCCCTAGCATGGCTTTTAGTCACCCAATACCTTAATTTTCCATAGGTGGAATGAAGGTACTCAATGCTTTTATGCCCTGCTTCCCAAAGGAGAAATTGCATGCTTCAGACAGCAAGAAGTGTCAGCATTTCCTCTTAATTTTTTTCTGCTTGAACCTGGACTTTGTTCAAGAAATTCTACTTGCTTTTATATTAGGGCTACATCTAGTGTTCAAGTATGCCCAGAAATATTGAAGATCTGGAGCATGGCTATGAAAATAAATGGTCAAGCAGGATATTCCCTGGCACGCCTTGGCCTGCGCTGTTATTTTCCGTGCATGGTTGGCATGACTAGACCCAGATCCTTTGCAAGGGCTGTGGATGCTGGAAGCAGTCCCCTAGGAAGGCTGAGTATTTCATCTCTTGGCTGAAGTGGTAGAGATGCTTCAAATTGGGCAACACAATCCATGTGGGTGTGTGTATGTGTGTGTTCACAAACCTTGGGTATAGAAAGAGGAGTCGATTGCTGTTTCAAAGGTGAAAAAGGTTGAGAGTTTAAACCAATAGATTAAACTCTTTTTTTAACTAACAAATAAGGCATATGTTCTTACTCAATTTCATTTTTGCTCTTTTCAGTTAGTATTTTCTAAGTGGAATGTAATAAAGAAATGGTAAAATTAAGCCTTGACATTTGTCTCAAAAGTGGTCAGACTATCATCTTACCAAAAAGATATTAACTTCTTTTTAGATATGACTGCAACAGTGGGAGGCTTGCAGGTCAAAGTAATTCAAGACTGAAATCACCAGTTCTATTTCATTTATCTAAGACTGGATAAGAACAAATTCAGACTGTGCCAAAAGGTGCTAAATTTAGTAGCCTTGCTCATCGAAAAAGCAAACAGCTGCCACTAAACCAAATGCATTCTTTCTTATCAGTCATCAGCATGATAAAAGGAAGGATGAAACAATTTGTCTGCCAAAACAGACATACTGAGACTTCAGGCACATGCAACACAACCAAAGAGTTAGCAATTACAGCTTGTCACTTCCACTATTCAAGAACACTCTGTGACTATCTGTTGACAAATTGAAAAAGATTCAAAGAAAAAATGCAAGTCTCTTTCAATGAGAGGATATGCTGCCTTCTAGTAAAAGACTTAAATATGTTCATTGTACCTGGGCCATCAGAAGAGTTGCTATATCATGACCTAAAACTACCTACTAGGAGAAAGGGAAAATGTTCTGACACTAGAGAAGTAAAGTCATATGTCCAGATACCTGTTTGTGCTAGTTTAGAATTAATTTTCTTCACACTAGCAGTTATGGTGCTGTGCTTTGGATTTGTGCTGGAAACAGTGTTGATGATTCAGGGATGTTTTAGTTACTGCTGAGCAGTGCTTACCAGAGTCAAGGTCTTTTCTGCTTCATCCCACCAGTGAGGAGGTTGGGGGTGCACAAGAACTGGAACACAACTGGAACACCTAACCCAAACTGATTAAAGAGATATTCCATACCATGTGGCATCATGGTCAGTATGTAGAGCTGAGGGAAGAAGAAGGAAGAAGGGGACATTTGGAGTGATTTTTGTGTTTTTCTTCCCAAGTCACCATTATGTATTCTGGACCCCTGCTTTCCTGGGAGTAGCTAAACACCTGCCTGCCCATGGGAAGTGGTGAATTAATTCCTTGCTTTGCTTTGCTTCACTTGCATGTGCAGCTTTTGCTTTAGCTATTAAATAGTCTTTATCTCAACCCACGAGTTTTCTCCATTTGATTATCTCCACCATTCCACTGGGGTGAGTGTGAGAGCAGCTGCTTGGGGTTTGGTTGCTGGCTGGAGTTAAACTGATGCCTTAAGTTTTAGCTTTCATAATTTTCAGATTCTGTACAGCCTTAGTGTGTAACTCTGAACTTCCTATAAAGTATTAGCAAGTTCTCTTTGCAATTTAGTAAGACAAAACAATCCTTTTCCAGCCTGAGGACCAAGGACACTTTTACAGCTTCAAGCCCAAAAAGTGTAAACAACAGCAAATTGAAGAAAGCAATCTGAGAGGATGGGACTTCACAACCTGATGCTGTAATTGGAAAATTAACCTCATTATGTAAATAGACCAAAACTTATAAAACTGTGAAAACTCATGATGAGTTGTCCATCTTGCATCTGACTTAAGTCCATCTAGGGTAGAGCCATGCTTGGGCTCTTGTACTGCCCAAGGTGTATCCTTTGAAGGTGTTTTAATAAATACCCACTTTATTCCTTTACCACTGTTCCAGGTAGCCTCTCTAGGCATCAAAACCATGACACTGACTAAAGCTAGAAAAATGCAGCTTAGGAATTAGGAATGCCTTCAGATCATTGTAATCAATGGAACAATTTACTGAAGGATGTATGAGTAATCTGTCTGTTGTAGTTAAGATGATGTAGGTTTAAAGACAATAGTTTGGTCATTCAGAAGCAATGATTCAGATGCACAAGTTTCTAGGTAGAATCATAGAATCATTTAGGTTGGAGAGGACCTTTAAGATCTTTAAGTCAAACTGTTATGCCAGTACTATTAAATCCATCACTAAACCATGTCACTAAGCACCACATCTTCATGTCTTCTAAATACTTCCAGTCATGGTGACTCAACCACTTCCCTGGACAGCCTGTTCCAACACTTCACAATCATTTTGTTTAAGAAATTTTTCCTAATATCTGATGCAACTTGAGACCATCTCCTCTAATCCTTTCACTTGTTACTTGGGACAAGAGATTGACTCCCCACTTCATTAGAGGGATTAAGGGCAAAGAGAACCAGTGGCTCAGGCAACACAGTGCCTGTGTTGAGTGCTCAAGGGACTGAATGCTGGAGGGAGGAGGACCTCTTTCAAGAGAAGTCAGTATGACTGGGGGACAATTAAAATGCCCATGAACAAAGATGCACAATGTGGAACAAAGACCTTTTTTGCATATGAAAAAAATGGCATACTGTACTTGACTCCTCCATACCCAAAACTGCTTTATTTTTCCATGGACTTAGTATACTGTGTGAGTCTGTACTGAGGTAAGAATATTTGTTTGGATGTCTGTTTTTGCATATATTAATAGCAAATATTGCAGTTATGAGATGGAAGTATGTAGAGAAATGCTAGGGGAGGGCAGGCTAAAAGCCTAATTGATATTTGCATCTAGCTGTGGTTCTGCGCAGCTTATCCTGCTCAAAGCATCTTTGTAATCATTACACACACATGCATCCTGACTCCATACAATATGTCCCTTGGAGCAACTGGGAAACTTAATTCATTATAAAAGCTTCAAGTCTCTTCTTTTGGAAGACACACTATATATACAGAATAAATGACTCAAGTAGATGGTTCATGTCTGTAAAAATACACAGCTGAAATGCTGATGCAGAGAAATTTAATCCAAACTTGTGTAGAATAACTTGCTCTGATAAGCCTTCATGTTAAGAGTGGAGATATAGCTCAAACCCTCTGAGGCTTCTGGCTTGGTCAGTATTTAGTCAATTGCCTTGTACGAATAAAAGATATACCAAAAGGTAACAGGCACAATGTTACCTTAAAGAGTAGTAGTATTCCCTCTCATTCCTGGATATCAGTCTCAGTTTGGAGTCAGAAATTTCCAGACTGAACATTTCCGGCATCACCGCTGGCAGTGATAACTACAGCAACTCCTAGCTCACCATGCACATATATTGAAAAGCGCTGGGAAAATTATTCAGACAACATCTGTGTCCTACTTTGAAGTAGTTTGCGTACAGCTCTGCACACATCTGTTTAGGAACCTCATCTAAAGGCATTACCATCTTTTTCTCTTCATTAGAGAAAGAAAAAGCTCTTCCCAGATGCTTTCTTCTCTCAGTGTTCTTGTAGCTTCCTCTATGTTTCCCTTAATATTAATTTGTCTACAGCACCATACTGAGTCATGAATATACTATTTTTCTGAAATAAAATATGAAAGGCAATTACTAAGTGCTTTTGATTTACTTGAAGAAAACCTGCAGCCTGCGGGTTTCTTTTCTTTAACTGACACATTCTGAACTGTAAAAAATAATGGAGAGCTTTGACCTGTGTCTGAGGTCAAAGGAATATTGAAATAAAAAACAAATACCAAAATCTTTGCCTGCACCACTTTGATGATGTAAAATCAAGATGCTAACACCTTACAGACAACCTTTTCTTGGGATTTGTGTGAAAGAGAATGATCGTAGCAGGTTAAAGATGTAAGGGAGTGTTTCACTTTGGTATTCACTGCTCATGTGCCCATTTTGAGAGCCATGGGAAAAAACAGGTGCATTCATAAGAACGCCAGTTTGCTAAAGCACTTCAGCAGAAAACCAGACATCAGAAATCCAAGGGGCAATTCTACTGCCAGACATTTATTTAGATGCTGACAGCTATAATTCCTTGCCTTTGTCTTGCTATCTGTGCACCTTGCAGAACAGAGCTCCGAGACCAATAACAGACACAACTAAAACTAAAGCAACCTGATGACTGCAGGAAGAGAAAGACATGCATAGCTAAATGCAGTGTCACCTCTTCCATCAGCAGTCATCCTGAAGTGCTGACTTTGGCACAAATGTCACAACCCCGAAACATCAATTGCCTCTTAACATTTAGCTTGACTGTGGCACTGATATGGCTATCTTTCAGTCTATTCGAGTGCTGAAAAATATAAGTGGAATTAAGGTACTAGTAGCAATCAGTCACAGATTGAGATAGCAGGATTACAGCTTCCTAATTTTCTTCTCAGTTAAAAGCCTCGTATCTATCTCCTGACGATTCCTGCAATGGGTTCCATGTTATGAAGAATAAAAAACCTGCAGCTATAATGGGAAAAAATAAATGGATGCAAAATAAATTGCATTTCACATCAAAGCAAATTCAAGGGCTACTGCACAATGTGCATTATTTATTTTCATATTTAATTCATCAAACTTCATATTTCTTTAATTTAAATAAACCTTATACTATCCATTTTGCCTACTGGCCCAGATAATTGAAGGTATTCCAGATGTGTCAGAAAACCTACAGACACTTTTTTGCTCCACACACAAGCCCTTGCATAGACACAAAGGCATAAAATATGCATATTTTCATGAATTTTAGGGAAAAAGTACTGTCCCTTTATTACTTTCATTATCACTTCTCTCTTTTAATGTCTCCCTCTTTTCCCAGACTGTCTTTCTAACAACCATCTGCTTTCTCTCTTTCTAGTCTTCCCCACTCATAACCCATTACATTGCTCTATACTTAAAAGAAATTTCAAATTTTACAGGGTCTAGATAGCAATATCCCCTCCAGAAAAACAACCACTCAACTCCATACCCCCTAAGGATTTTTCTACCTGTATTGTTTTTCTCTACAGTCCTAAACCCTTCCCTGAATTATTTACCTTGTTTCTTCCTTACCACAATTGCACTTGATTCTTTGTCAGCAGTAAAGCTTAAATCTTTAAGTCTCTACCAGTGCTGTTTAAAAAGAAATTAAAATGCTACTATCACAAATTTTGTTATAAGGTGTCCATGCTAAAAATAGCAGTATTTGATTAAAGAAAAGATAACTGAGATGCTTGCTCATCTGCAGGATTAGTGTCTCAAGAGTGGGCAGGATCAACATGAGGTAGACAATAATCCATCCCTGAGTTTCAGTATTACAGTATTACTGTTGCAGAGAATGTGATGAAGTGAGAATATATTATGTCCCTTGTGACAGTACAATCAAAAAGGAGAAAGATCTGTGAAGGGAATGGTCATCTTGGAAGACAAGGTGCACAAGGTATTTTTCCCTTAGTACAGGAATTGAAGGAGATATGTTGTCTCAAATTAAAATCTGCAAGGCTTTTTGAGAAGATGGGCACCCGTGCAGATTCAGCCATCCTGTCTCTAATGTGCTGCCTGTCCTGGAGAAGGCAAATCCCCACTGACACAATGGAAAGCTGGGAAAATGATGAACACATCCGTGGTGCCAAGTTCGAAATAATTATGTGGTTCAGCATTTCCTAGAGGATTTCTTACAGTTGTTTTTTTTTTCCTGTGGACTTTGCCCACACAGGAGGTCATGCAAGCCAAGTCTTTGCACCTCATCTGCAAATATACAGCACAGCTTTCTCTTCCCTTTCAGAAGAGGTTTGACAGTGCTGTAGTGGGTTGAACCTGCCTGGATGCCAGGCACCCACCAAAGCTGCTCTACCACAGTTTTCACCACTGCTGTTGGCGAAAGTATTCAATGGAGTAATGTATTCCTGAGCCAAGGTTGCAGACCCTTTGCCTGTGCAGCAAGCACACCTTGCACATATATATATATATATGTTTCTCCATAGAAGACTAAACTGCATGCCCAAAGTGACTCAGGAGAGGAAGGGAGAGGAAAAGTTCATTAATACCCCTTGAATACCCCTTATGGTAGCAGGAAGACAAGCATTTTCATCACTCAGTATTCCATGGAGAAGGTCATGAAGAGTTTTAAGGAAAACTGCCACAGAGTGCTTCCTCCCTCTGCCTTGATGGCATCAGTTCAGTGGAGAGATGGCCCCTTGCACTGCCCAAACCAGTGAAGTACTGGGTTGAAAAGTGTGGTTTCATTCAAAATAGTGAAAAATGAGTTTTTCAAAAACAGAAAATGCCACATTGAATAAAGCCTTTCAGATTTACTCAGCTTTTTATTTATCTGGCTTTCAGATTCAGTCACCCTTGGAAATAGCCACAAGCACAATTTGGCTGACACCATCCAAATAAGCACAATGCTTGGTGACCAAGTGTGTTCTAAAGGTACCATTACCACAATTCCTGACCCTTTAGCAATGATATCCAGATCTTTAAACAAGCCACAGACACTTTTCATCATAACATCTATTGTGATCCATGTAAAAAAAAAAAAAGTTGTCAAATAAATCAGTGATTACAAGCATCATAAGAAAGGGACAGGGGCTAGGAAAAAGGGAGTAGCCTTCCATACATTCTGAGGAGCAAGTTAGGATCACCAATTTGTTTTGCTATCTTGTTTTCTACTCACTTTAATAAGGAGGGGTTTTGGGTTCTTTTTTTCCTCTGGTAGGTTTCGGAGAATTCTAGACAGGAGGACAGACAAGCTCTGCCTTTATCAGAGAGGCAGGGAAGTACAAGAGGCCTCTTTGGATAGGCCCCTCTTAGGGGAACCCTTCTCTTTATCAAGGATAAGGGAAAAGCTGTCATTCTGCAAGGACAGAATTTATCACTACCTATTTTTACCTTTGTTTTTATAACTCACAGTGACAAAACCATGAGCTGCAATTGAGCTTTTGCACTTGGGACATTTAGATCTGTCCCACAGCACTTCTGAAGCTAGGTTATGCCTGACCTCCAAGTCTTCCTGCAGAAAAGAGCTTCCAAGGTGTGCTGAAAGCAAGTGTACTTTCAAAAGCAGGTATGGAACAGGTTCTTTATTATCTCTAGACTTATCAAAGCTGGTCAGAGCTGGAAACATGTATGCAGAATTATTGTGTAGGGACACACCTGAAGATATATCCTGATATGAGCCTTCGGTCTTATCCCAAGAGCAAACCAGGATTAAAAACAACCCAAAGAAGAGAAGAACCATATGGCTTTAGTTGCTACCTTCCATGTTGTTGCTTGTTCCCTTGTTATGACACCACAAATCAATCTACCACTGAGTATGGTATACATATTTGCAATACCTTCTTCAGTTTTAGGTTGTCCACAGGCTGGATAGAACTCAGGAGCTGAAGCCACAAAGAGACCCAAATCCAAGACCTTTGTTTGCATCTCTAGCTTATCAGTGAAAATTGCTACACTTGTTCTCATCTCAGCTATTTCAGGATTCTAGCTATCTAGACTATAGACATCTCATCTTTCACTTCTCTATAAATCATTACTTTGTACTGCACTAAAAATGATGGAAATCACATTTGTTTTCTCATTAATTTCTCTGTTCACACAGGAGGAAGGGATCATCAGCTTGAAATTCATATTGTCTCTTTGAAGGGTTAGAGAAGCGAAGACATGAGATATATTCTAGAATTCACTTTCAATTAAAATCGAAGAAGGTTTTCCCTGCTCTACTAGAGAATTATCATTGCCATAAAGAAAATTTATCCTTATGGCTCCCTACAACAGTCTGCTTTTCATCTATCAGTTAACTTTCAAAAGTTGTCTTAACTTAAAAACACTCAGCCATAAACAAAGAAACAAACAAGAAATTCAGATATCTTCCTTTCTGCTATCCATCGCCTACAATTCCTTTTGCAGTACATAATCTGGCTACCCATAAAATATCCTTAGGAGCTACCAGCTACTTTTATAGGGTATCTTGGTATTCCTTTGGCCTTCAAATTCAACCTGGCTTGGAATGAAGACACCAGTAGACGCAGGAGACCTCATCAAGGACTTCAGTCTGTATATGCTGAAGCTGCTGCTGGTCTTCTCTTTCTCTTAAAGTTGCCTTTCCTGACTGTGATCAACTTTTTTTTTAAATGTGGCTTTGTCTTTAGTATGCTCACAAGTGTCTCTTACTGAGGTAGAAACCTTGGGATCAAATTCTTAAAAAAAAAACTTTTAAAAAACTGTTTATTTGCATCATGTACTACATCTGTCAGACTATGTGATGAATATACTGCAATTAAGGTAAGGTAATTTAGCCCAGGGCATTGGACTGGAAATCCTGAGCATTTTTCTCAGTTTTGGTCTGATGAATGAATGTACACATTCCTATCAACTCTTTGCCTCAGTTTCCCCATATGTAAAATAGTCATGAGCTATTAAACTCACAAAGAGCTCTGAAAGCACTAGTGAAGAAACTTACTATAAAAAAAGCTCGGATTATTGAAGAAAAAGGAGCTTTTAAAATTGAGATGTCTGTGTTTAAAGGCTTGTGAAGAATTAAAAGGTGCTGAAATTCCTTCCATTTGTGTGGATTTCATTTGCTAGATGATGAAAGAGAGAAACAAAGGAGCAATCAGGCATATATAGTAGATTGGTCTGTGAAAGTGGTACAGGCCAGGTACCTGAATTTCTTTTCCAGTTGCATGAGGATTATGAACAAATGAAAATGTAGTGAATTCCTTACAGATGACATGATCTCCCATCAACCATGTGCTCCACTGCACCCAAACCCAAACTCCCACAGAATTTATGTACCTAAAAATACACACTGCTTCCTAATGGTGCTCTCAAAAGTGCAAATGAAGTGCTTACACCCCACTGCAATCACCCTTAGCCTCTTTAGGTGCTTTACAAAACTCTAAGTGCCTACCTTCACCTGTGAGCACCTAAAACACCTTAGGAAATGAAGCATTAAGTGAGTCAGGAGTCTAAATGCCATCAAATGTCTGGAGGGTAGGAGCCTTATTCAGACTGGTGAAAGTAATGGTCCAAGATGGATTGATATTGCAGCTCTAAGTCTTTACTTGGCACAGCAGTAGGGTACAGTCTACACCAGGACTTGTTACTGTAAGGCCCTCACATTACAGCTGAGGCTGTCCTGTAGCACATCCAGGGGTCTCACAGCTCTGGATGGTTTGGGACTGTCCCACTCATCAGTGCAATCAGTGCCACTCTTTGGAACAGCAAACTTGGTTTTCAGTAGGTTGGGTTTACAGCTGACAAACCAGCTACAACTGACAGTGCGATCATGGGTCTGAACACTTCTGAACATGAAGCATGGGCTTTGTACACCTGTACCCACTCTTGGGATAGAAGAGCCAGACAAATAGGAAAAACCCATCCTGTGGGAAATTATCCTGCTTCAGTTCTGCATGGACATGCTCCTGTGGAGGTTCACTGGATCTCTGTTGTCACTTAGGCCCTTTTGAAGGCATCATATACAGAATGCTCTTTGGACTGCATGGCTTTTCTTCAGCTGCCTTTTCACAGGCAGACTTGTCCCTTACACTTGTCCACAACCCTCTCACTGATTTTCATTTCCCTTCACCAGTTCTGCTGATTGCTTTATGGAATTTAAGAACTTTCTAGAAAGGAAAAGCTGGGTTTTGTAAATCTCAGTGCTTTATGCAGCTGAAATCAATGTCCATTCAGAGCATGTTTATGAAGAATTTTGGTTTGATTTGCAGCTTCTGTAAGCATGCATCAGCCTTGCAAAATAGAAAAGATTGCTTATTGTTCTCTATGTGTAGAGCAAGATTTCAAGACAACTTCATCCTGTGCATGTACAAAAAAGGTATATGGGCCCAATTAATTTTCTTTCTTTCTGTATTATTTTGCAGTCTTTGTGTGGTGCTGGTTTGAAAATAAAGTAAGCAGTTTCCAAACCTCTTCCAGAAAATCTAATTTCTCTTCTAGTCTCTTTGTGTTGTTTGTTTATTTTTGACAGTTTTCTCTGTTGAGACACTGAAAATATGCTTGGCAGTTTCAATTTTAATTTATATATCATTATAGAACTTTCCGATGCAATCTAAGAGGAAATCATCATTTTCCTGTATGTCTTAGGATCACCCTGTAGAAGATGCTAAGGCACAGTTGCTTTTCTGTGATAGATTTAGTCTGTTGGATGACAAGCAACTTTCGTAAATAAGGGTTTATGTCTTTGATGTAGCTACTGAATCAAAGGGAGTTTCATGCCAATTTAGCAGCTTCCTGATTCTTGGGACATTCTGTTGATAGGAATATTCTTCTTAGAAAGTTAAAACTCCAAATGACCAACCTGATCACAGCAGCCTTCCACCCTCTGTTTCTGTGGGGTAAAAAAAAAATGAAAATTGCAAGTGACATGGGTGCAGCAGCTGGTTCTTCAAACAAAGGATGAGTAAGCAGTGGGATTCTTTGTGGGAGTTAATAATGGATGCTTGAAGTTTGCACAGGCTGAGAAAGCAATGAGATCCTGTGAACTGAGAACATGCTGAGGATATGTACTTAAGTGATGGTTACAACACCCCCTTGAGTCCTACTGCTGGTGCCTTTGCGGTGGCAATATAGCTCTTGATATGACTTGACATGGATGCTCTTAGGAAGAAGGAAAACTTCCCAGAAGAAAATCTGAAAACACTTGCAGAAGGAGCTGCAATCTTTGTTAGTTCAATGGAGCAGAGCCCAGTGGGAGGAAATGTGGCATCTTGCTAATTAATGGGCTGAATTGTCAGGCAACTTTCAGCTCTCAATGGGCTAGCCAACTCCATTAATCAGCTCAACCCTGCATGGGTCTCCTCTAATAATGCTGTTAATGTCACATTGTATTAATAATCAAAATTCCAATTAAATGACACTCCGCAAGTCAGTCTTTCCCATGTGTAAATGAAACCTGAAGTCACACTGGTTGTTTACTTTTTTTTATAGGATTTTGCAGTTTTTGTTCTTTAACACCTGTTTTGGAGTGGAGTTTATTTGCTCAAAATCTCATTAAAATCGACAACATTCAGCGAACACAGTTGTCCTATTGTTTTGTTTTCATTTATCTTTATAATGAGTATAAAAATCAAAAAGGCGCTATTATGAAGAGCTTCCAGACCTCTCTGAATGTCCATGGATTTAACCCCCAGGAGTTGTCAGAATCTTTTTCTCAGCACAAGTCCATCATTTCTGTGCTTTTTGATTCACTTGAAACCTGAAACTCAAAATGACACTGATTTAAAAATAGAACTGTCAACCTGGTTTGTAAAGTGTGCAAACAGCTTTCAGGAGGCAGGAAAAACAAAGAGGAATAGAGGAGTGAAGGGCTAGGTCCATTTCCAGCCTGCATGTAGATTTGATTAGAGACCACCAGCTGAAACATGGTCAGTGTGTACAAGTCCAGAGTATAGCTTACACTTTTGATTTATTTGCTGTACTGGGAGTATCCCAATCAAAGCCCTGCAGCACATTCTTCAGGAGAAGTTGATCATTAGCTGAATCTCAGTCTCCCAAATAATATTTGAATCTATAAGGAGATCTGTAAAGAGCCTTGTGCTGCCCTGTGTCTCCCCAAAATCTTTCCAACAGGACTTCTTTGACCAGTTCACAAACCCACATCCTGGCATGGAAGAAGTAAAGACATTTACATCTTAGACTATTCCTCTCAGTGTCCTTCCTCTAATATTCTATGATTAACTGTTGAATTTTAAAGTTCTGTCTTAATTATGAGTTCTGGCTCAGACTTACCAGTAACCAAACTTTATGATGTTGGATTTAAGAAATACAGTAATTGTCCGGTACTGAAATTAAAAATTATAGTCACTGGGGTTTTTTTAACTATGTCTTCATGCTCTTTCATTTGCTCTAATTTGTTACATGAATTCTTTAGCTGTGAGCTGCCTGGATGAGAATATATTTTGCTATTTGTAGCCAAAGGTTTCTCCACCAAGCCATTTGTATACATCACAGGAAAGGTGGGGTATACATGCATGAAATTTCTGAGGAACTTAGCATGAATATCAACTTTATTTTGGAAATGTTGCTTCTTTAGTGGTTATATAAGCTCTCACTCAACTTGTCAGGTTTATATCCTCAACCAGAAAAGGTCTCTGAAGACGGTCAGCTAGCCAGAAAGGCCTGGGCGGAGTACTGTCCCAGTATCAACAATACCTGTCTGTCCCCTAAAGCAGAAACCCCCACATTTGCAGATGTATTTATCTGGGTCCAGCACTGATGACTGCACCATGGGAAATGATTTCACAGAGCCAAAAGAGAGGAAGGATGCAAAGAATGCAAGCAGCAGTAATGAGAACAAATTGTTGGTCCAGTCTGCCTGACTGTAGCTGTGGAAGGCAAATCATCTCACTGCTGCTGACATCACAAGCACAGAATGAGACATTTTCTGCTTTCCTAAGTATCCATCACAGTAAGCTCCACATTCATCAGGTGTTTGCACTAGCCTTGCCTCTTGTGCCTCTTGACATGCCATCACTGTCAGCCCAGCAGCAGCCCAAAGCTCTTCCCAAGGTCACCCACCACCCACAACATCTGTTTAGCAGCTTGCCCTGCCCTCTGGTCAAGCTACATAGGTTGAGGTGGGGGAAAATTCAGGAATGCCTCAAAACTATAGTGTCTGAGCAATTTGGGATCACAGGAGAAAAATCTGCTCTAATCCATTTTATGGTAATTTTCTGAAACCTGTTGTTTGTGTTTCTCAAGCACAGTGTGGCTTTGAGGTCAGCCTTCAGCCAGGTTATTATTGGCAGCAGGGCCGGAAAGTAGAAGAGCCATACATTACTAGCAGAGACATGGCCTCTTGTACAAAGGGACAGGAATCAAAAAGTGGTAGATGAATGTCACTAGAACCTAGGGACTGGAGGTAGGAAAGAAGACACACTTGCAAAACATCCCACAAAACTCTCCACTCCTTTACACCCTGTGTCAGTGTGATTCAACCTGCAGCCTTCTAACCACAGTCCCTCTGATCATATTGAGCTCTTCAAAAACATGCCCTCACTGCAAGGTGAAAAAGAACAAGTAAGGTGTTGGAGTCAGATCAGCCATCTAAATTGCCCTGAATTAATTGAGGTGTAATGTAGAATACATTTTTAGGAAGACTCCAGTTTTGATTTAGAAGTAGGATACTACCAGCCCACAACACATAGGAGTTGAAAGAGAATATGAGCTTCAAACGAGAAAGAGAATTATGGAGCAGAATAAAGAACTTCACATATAATGTGTCACATTTTCAACAAATGTTAAACAACTCAATCTCTAAAGCCAGAAGAACTATGCTGATTTATGCCATTGTAAGAATCTGAGTCCACAGTTTTAGGACTTGATTTTTTTTAAAAGGAAAGCTTTGCGCTTCATTATAATGCTGCGCATTAAAGAACAGGTGGGGGTTTACATTTCTGGAGTTTGATGAAGTGTGCTGTACTTTGTACCTGATAAGAATAATATGTTTGTTTATTTATTAGGTGGGTAGAAGAGAAGATTTATGTTGTTAATGATGCATTTCCCTTGCTTTTATGTATTTGGTGTTGCAAATGACAACTTTGTAAGTAATGCAACTTCACTTAATTACAGCCCATTTTCTTCAAAACAAGTAGGGACATGAATTTTCAAGGGGACTTGCCTTTGTGGAAAATCTGAAGGGATAAAAATGAACTGCTGCATAGCTACAAGGACAAAGAAATGGTAGTAGGAACCAAATTGGAATAATACTAGATGTCAAGTCAGCTTGTGATTTTGCTGTAGAGAGACCAATTCCCCTCAATGATTTGGAAGGAGTAAGAATTATTAATGCAATTAATCCAGACTTTTTTTCGTTTAAAAATGCAGGTAAAGATTCCCATCCCTGGAAATCCTCAAGGTCGAGTTGAATGGGGCTCTGAGCAACATGGTCTAGTGAAAGGTGTCCCTTTTTTCAGCTGGAAGGTTGGAACGAGATGATCTTTAAGGCCCTTCCAACCCAACCAATTCTATGATTCAAAGATATTAAATATGGTACAATTTACTAGTTTGGATTAAAAATGGATTTTCTGTAGGATTCATGGTATGCAAAATACATTCAAAACATTAATGGACAATACAGAAGCATTGAACAACCCATCCCATTGGGCACAGTCAACAAACCAGCTGCATTAACACAGGTGACCCAGGAATTCCCAGAGTCCAGAGTAATGTCTGGTGGCTGAACATACTTTGCTGCTCAGATGCCTAAAGTGGTTACTTAAAAGTGGGCCTAATGGTCTCCACAGGACTGGCTCAGGGTTTTGATTTACAGAGGAATCAACCTCCATAAAAAGCAGACAGTCCAAGGATGTGAAGGGAAAATATGCAAGGAGACATAAAGGAAATCTGAGCCATGCTCAAGAAAACTTGATTCACTGTAAATGTCGCTACAGATGAAGCTCTTCAAGAGGGATGCAAGAGCAGGCAGGATGTGGCGGATAAGCTTTGTGCAGGCAGGATACATTATTTCAAGAAACATGCTGCAATGATTTCAGGTGGCATTAATTTCAAATCAGTTGGTGAGTCACGGGCAAGACAGAAAGGTCATGTGAGTTTCTTATAAGGGAGGAAGTGTTCTCAGGTTACGCCACCCAGATAGAGCATGAATTTCATCCCTAAAGCCACAGACAGCATGTGCAGGTGTTAATTCTTTTGTTCTCTTTCCCTCTTTTGGCAGAATCAGTTAGAAGGCATTTTTCGTGACATTACTCTTTGTCAAAAATAAAAAGAATCCTATGGAAAACACTCTGTATCATTTTGGACATTGAAATACAGCAACTAGACTTGATAGAAAAACATCTACTGGTACATTATTAAATTACAACAATCTGTCATGTTAAGGGATCTGAGATCAGTGCTGGCCAGGACTTATCTGACACGTGTCAATACAACATGGAGCTGGTTTTTTATTAACATGAAGGTCCCGCTTCTCTCTCCTGGCAGCATCAAATAACACAGCATTGGCAGTGTAGGGAAGGTTTACACAGGTTCTGGGGATCTAGCTCTCTGGCAGAGGTACTCTGGTCCTTCTGGTCAGTGGGGCTTGTCAATTTTCTGATGCAGTTTCCACAAAACCCTACTGGCTTAAAGTGTGATTTTTGTCCCTGAAATTCACTTGTCGTGATAATTTTTCTATTGTTTGTCTCTGACCAAAGACAAATCTTTATCTGATGTCTAAAATGTTTACAGCATTCTCAAATTTACAGTTCTTTTACCCAACATTAAAGATATTTGGTTACTTTAATTAAAAACAATTGTTATGTAGCACTTAGGCATTTAGCTAGAGCACTTTACTGCAACATGCTGGAGTAATTACTCAAGTTGTCATCCAGGGTGTCTAGGATAGGTATTGTAATATTCATATTATAGCTAATCACCTTCTGATAAGTATAAAACCTCACATCTGCTAGCACTGTGACGCTAACACTTAACAAGAAGTTCCTACTAGACATTCTCCTTGTGACAACACAGTTTTCAGGAGTCACAGGGGAAAACAAGGGAGTGAGGTTTTGTCTAGACTACTGTGTAGCAGACTGCCTGTGTTGTAGGCAGACAATGATATTTGCCTGTAAGCTGAACTAGGAAGATGCAAGACCAAGATGATTCACAATCTGGGAGTGCGTTACCAGGGCCCCCGACCTGAGCTGATATTGCAGGCCTCTTGCAAGCTGTGTTACTTGGAGGGCAGCAGCTTTCTAAGCTGTTGTGGTTATTGGCAATTTAATCCTATATCACTTCTACCTAATGGGGTCATTCCGATCCCACAAAGATCAAAGTTTCTCATCTGGCACAAGTGAAACAAGGTATGGACAATAACAGGGAGCTGATGTCAGCTCTCCAGGAACCCTCTCTGAACCCGAGGGAACTGTTGAAATCCTGGTCAGACTGACAACTCTGGTTAGAAGTCAGGCACTGCTGCCTAAGAATGAAAAATCCATGAGCGGCATGGAGAGGAAAAGTTAATGTAATATTAAAACTAGAAATATCCATCCTGTCAAATGAAATGCCTTGCTGTTTGATCCCATTTACTGGAGTAAGGCTTGGTTTTTAAATTACATGTCAGATATAATTTTGCACTGTGGACATGAAATGTGGGATTGTTCTTTAAAGGAAGAAAAGATCAGCTCACATCCACGTGCCTGACCAATAGTGAGCTCTCTTGCATAATGGTTCCAAATTTGGCAGCCAGCTGCAGCCTTGAATGAGGGTTTGGAAAGGGGCCATGGACACTGACAGCAGCGTCCAGTGCTGACTCAGGTATCTCCATCTCCCTTGGAGGCATCCCTGTTTCGCAGTGGATTCTGCCAGGTGGACCCAGAAAGCAGAGCACGTCCACACTTCCCTTAGGATGGCGGGGCAGCACCTTCAGTGAGCTCGTTTCAGGGAGAAGCCACAGTGTTTGTGCAGGAAAGGACAGAGACAGAGGAACAGGAACAGGAACCAAGTGGCCACACCTCTTTTTGGGTTTTCTGAGTTTAATCAAGAGCCACCAGCCTGTGAGCACAGTAGCACAAAACCAAGTTTCCCTTCCTTTCTTGTGGAACAGCACTTCTGAAAACTTACTTCAAGAGATTGTCTTACTCTTACAAGGCATTTATCTGCCTTATTTTATTATCTGGTTTTATTGTATCTTTGCTAAGTGTGCCTTTTGGGATGTGAAGGCAGAATTAGCATCTGTGTTTCTATTCACTTTCTGTCTTTCTCCACCTGAATTTTCATGCTAGAAGAAATTTAAGGGTGATTATTTACCTTACTGATGTGATGGGAAGATTCAATCATTCTGTTCTTTAAATTAAAAGCCTTGAACATCTAGAATAGAAGGCAGTCCCCATGGGAAATTTTTAATTAAGTTTTCTCTCTTTGATTATAATTCGTACTAACGTTTACAGGTCTCAAGGCAGATCTGGGCCACATGGTGCAAGGTGCTGTGTGAATCTGGGGAAAGAAATGCAGCTGATTTTAGCCATCCCAAAGTGAAGCACCTATGCTGTGCTTGTTGAAAGGGTTCTCTCTCTACAGCTCTCAACAGCAAACCAGCCCATTCTGTGATACGTGTTTTAGAAATGTGGGGTAAGTCTTCTTTTGAAGGTGCCTCTGTCCATTAACTAAATAAGAACCTTGTCTTGGTGTCTTGGTCTAAGGATGCTCAGGTAAGAATCACCCCTGGTGTGTAGTCTTTTGCACCAAAGGAAGAAACGGCCCTTAGCCCATTTGAATCCTAATTTCTGCAGCAAACAATGAAACAGGAGAAATTAGAAAAACAGTATTGAGTGGTGAAATTACTTGCTCATGTTTCAAAGTAGAGAGGGAAACAGCACTAAGACCTTCTTGCCCCCTTACCCCAATGCTGGGTCACCAACTCAGCTGAGGATTCAAACAATATCTCCCTGGCTCAGTGAAAATGGAAGCTGGTTTACCCAGGATGAGGTGAGATTCCAAATGAAATTATTTGCAAAGGTTTCTATGCAATCGTGTTTTACTTTCCCCAAGAAGGAGGCAGAACTTGAGGAAGCCTTGCAGATCTTTGCTAAGAACTCTGATTTTCTCCCTACAGGAAACTCTTCACACCAAAATTAGGTTTGGGTGTGTTGGTTCTCCATGTGATTGTCCAAATGATTTTGTCACAGTTTGATATCTGCACCAGGTACTCCATCCTCAAGAGCCTGTCCTTGACAGCTTTTTAATCACATGGATGGTCAATTACAGCGTTGGATTGAATGAGTTGAGAACAACAGATCTCTTTTTTTTTTTTCATTTTCACTCTCTCTATTTACAGATTTTTATGGGAATAGACAAGAATTTCCTGTAATGACTTTGTTATTTGAAAAGATCCATACATTTTGTGAGCAAATAATTCTTAGCCTGTAGATGTTCATCAGTAATTTGTTGAGGATATCTGGAATGCATGCAATGTTGGTTAGATACATAATTCACTTCATATTGTTACTGTGCTCTGATTGTGTAATTTATATAATAAAATAGAAGGCAAATTATGAATTTTACAATTGCTTGAACAATAGGAAATTTACTCTCAGTGCATATTTGCAGATTATGTCTCAACATTCATTTTTCATGAGCTTTCATTCTGGCAAAGATGCTTTGCTACAATATTTCTGGAAAGCAAACACCAAAAGGATCTTAAATACAGACAAAACAGTTGGGGAAACAAACTTGCATTCAATGGAAAGCACTTGCTGAATTTGTCCAGGACTGCTGCTGTGTTGTTTTGCCCAGTCCTTCATCTCACTGCTGGTCTGAAAGTTGAAAGTGTCTCTCAATGGAAATAATACAGAGTGAAAAAAACTGAAAGTCACTGTGTACCCACCACTAGCCTCATGATTCAGGACTCCAAGTCATACACTGGATCACTGAAACAGGGATTGCCTCTAGCCATCTTTTCTGCCTCTTTGGGAGGTCTCCCCTCCACACTAACTGTGCTTTCCTATTCATTTACTCAACACAGACATTCGCCCTCTTTTCTTTTTTCTAATGATTGGCCCCCTTGCACCCTGTAGAGCAGCCTCAGCTGGACCCAGGCCACTGCAGGCACTTCACAGCTGCCTTCAGGCTCCTCGAGGGTGCAAGTGGCACTTTTCTGCCTGCCCAGACCCCATGCTTGGGACAGCTTCAAGGAAGAAAGGGAGAGGCATCTGGGTCCCTGCTGTGGCTGAGGGAACATCTGAGAATGATGGGACAGTCAGCAAACCAGTCCTGGGGCACACTGCCAAGCATAGTGCACTGCTGACAGCTTTGGAACAATCCCTTGAGATATCAATCCCAGGTTGCTGGCCTGGGATTTGATTTTTTTTTTGTTTTGTTTTGTTTTGGTTTGGTTTTTTTATTTTTTTTTTCTTTTAATTCATTCACAGTTGTGCTTTACCAAGTCACTCAAGTGAAGTGTGGCAAAGCTTGAAAGCCCTGAAGACATTATTTATTTATTTTTACAAACCCTGCAATAAGTCAGTTTAGTTGTTCTGAGGTTGTTCTATGGTTTTGAATATTTTTTCCTGGTTTTTTTTTTTTTCCCCTCCTCCTTTCATCTGAAGAGTCCTTTGGTTCTAAGCCTCAGAGTACCCTAGGTAAAATGGTGGATAAAAGTCATGGCATTCAGTCATGCACTTGACAGGCTGAATTCTCCCACTTGCTACTGGTCTTCTGCTGACCTATAGAGAGCCAGAGTGGAAAGGCTGGGAGAGCTATTTTATTGATCCACCGATAAACTAAAGCCAAGATTTTTAATCAAACTTTTCCATTTGTCTATATGTGCCCATGTATGTTCATGGAAAGCACTGGCCCCATGCATTGTGAGCAGTGAAGCTTAACTTGACCCTATTTGCCTAAAATGCAGATAACTGGGGCTAAATTTTTCCTTATTGTCCTGAAATTGGGGAAATTGTATCAACATTGCAGATGGCCACAGCAGTCCACGTGGACAATTGAAACGTATCATGTGCCTTTCTGGGCTTGGCACTGCACCCAAGGCTTCACACGTGCATGGTGCCCGTGCATCAGTGCCTCTCCCTGTGTGGCACAATGCACAGCGTGGCACATGCCATCATGGGTGAGGCAATTGGTGCAGGGACCGACTGCCATCTCCTTGGTGGAGGTGTAGGAACATGGCTGCTGCAGACATGGAAGTGAAAGAGGGTAAGATCTCCTCTGCCAGCCTGCATGAAGCAGCAGCAGCCTCCCTGTGCAGTGGCTGCTCGCTCTGTACACGCCTGGCTGCAGCCTTTAATTAACTTCCCTGGCTGAGCAGAGCCGTTGCTAATGAAGCAGCTAATTCTGAGAGCAGGGGGCATGTTCCACCACTTAGTGCATTCCTGTGATTCCAGAATCCCATAATACCCCGTTTTTCCTCACCACTTGGGCTCCTTCTGTATTTTTTATATTTATAATTCTACTTCTCTCCCACATGGCTGTCTCTGCTCTGGCTTCAATTACATTTCTGCAAAAATCTATCTGAGCAGGGTACAAAGCTTCAGTTCAAGATTTACCAATATCTAATCTCAGGAGAAAAGTTCCATGTGAAGTGCAAACCCCAAACTGGATTTATGTGCTCACTTGGAATTAACACAAGCCTCTGAATGAGATTTCTTTCCTTCCTCAGAATGAATGCTGTCCATAACTACTCTGACAAAAATAAAATAAACTAGATTTTTTTCTTCTTGTTGTTCATCATTTGCTATTGTCAAAACACCACTATTTTTGCCAGGGATCAAAGGTGGTGCATGCAACTGAAGGTTTAATATCTGATATAGCCTCTAGCTCGGTCTCCAAACGGATGTAAACCTCACCAATGTGGCATCCTGAATGTTTTTTTCACTGCTTTGTGGTTTTTTTAACTGCATCTTATTCTCAAGGTAGCTTGTCCTAGAAACTTCAGATGAAGTTTAGTAGAAATGTCTTGGAATAAATTTTGAGAGAAGAAAATCTCAGAGGGAACACACCTTTTGGAAACTCAAAAACTTCAAAATAACACAAACTCCAGAAGATACTGAAACAGTGAGCAAGGGCTGAAGGAAGCTGTGGTTGCAGCTGAACAAACATAATTAAGGTGGTGTTTTTCGCTCAAACTTTCTGCCAGCAGTCCGACCACCTCTGTTGGCGCTCATTGCACTCTTAGACATTGCCTCCCTCAGGCCACTCTGAGAAGCTCCTCGCTGTTACTAATAAGGTGGGAACACCCAGGTTTCGGGACGCTGGGCAAAAAGGAGGATCTCAGCACTCCTTTGGTGTCAGAGGCAAAACAGACAGCAGGGACCAAGTTAGGAGAACTGATTCCATAGCACCCAGCAGCAGGCATTAGGTAGCCTCTTGGAAGCCACGTGGCTGTAAAACCTTTTGTGGGAACTTAATGAGCCACGGTCTGGAGAAAAACTTCTGCAGACCCCTCACCCTTTCTCATCACTGTGCTCCCTTTCAGCTAGGGAAAAGAGCAAGGAGAAGAAAGCTTCTTCTGAATGAAGAGAATAGAAAATGTTCAGGCCAGCAAGGAAAGGAAATTACAGAAGCTGCAGCTGGTTGTGGTGAACAAGCTGGATCTAAAGGCGAGAAAAGCAGGGAGGCCTGAGCAGGTCCATAGGCAGCAAGAAGAGAGGCAGTAATAGAGCTAGCTATTTACTCAATTAATTGTCATTTGTTTAATTTGTGATTTAGAAATGAAATGATTTTTTGTGATTCATTCTGAGGAAATTTCCCGAGGTGCTGAGAGCAGTTTCCTGAAATGAAAGATGATGTTCTGTGATTAGCAAGATGATTATTGCACTCTGGGCTGAGGGGGCTGTTATTAACACCAAGGCACAGATCAGCTGCACATCTCTCTAGTCTTAAGCCTGTTAAGGAAGCTTCATTTTTCACATCCTGATAGTGGTCTTGGTGTAAAGCGTACAGATGTTAAAGAAATAAAAATAAAGTGCTAATAATGAAGTGCAGAAAAAATTAAAATGTGTCATCTTATTAACCATTACCAAAACTGGTATTTTTTTACTTTTAATTCTGTATTGACTCTATTGATTTAGTCTTCTTTAAAGCAGTAGTCTGTTCAAAGACACTTATGTACTTTTCCATTTTTTCATCAAAGGAACAACATACTGAAAACAAATATTGACTCTGGTATATGCAAGTTAAAATGCATACTGCATTTGTGGTTTTGTCCTGTATGTTTTCATGGAGAGAGAGAAGTATTGCTGCTATGCCAGAAACAGGAGATATTTTTAGCTGCTAAATATTAATAAATCAATGAGTTCCCTACATGAAAGCATGAAGAATATAGAAATGTTGGGCTGTATTAGAAAAGAGGTATCTATTAAATATAGCTGTAGGAATACAAAACACTAACAGATCGAAGAAAATTTGAGTTCAGCTTGTCTCACTTGTAGACCAGAGATTTTGTGAGCTGGACTGCACACAGTCCTGTAGTGACAGAATAATATTCTGAAAGTGCATACAGAATCCTGCAGGATTTCAAAATCATTCTAGATCAAAAAAAATAACAATGTCATGATTATTATAAAATAGAGAGGCTAGTCAATAACTTTCAAGAAAGGACAGACATCCCAAGGCACAGTTCTGAGTGCCCAGGTAGAAACCTGGGATAAAAAATCATTTGGTGGCAGTAGTTCTGCACTCTGTGAATCAAAGCATCATTTATACCTGGGCAGAAATATTTTTTACTCTCATTTTAAGTGAATTTAGCACAGACCAGAAACTATACAGGGGAAAGGGAGAGACAAGCTGAGCACATTATTATTTATTATTAACAATATTACACTTCAAAGCTGCAGTAACCTGAGAGACTGGGATTCCACCTGCTTAGGCACTGGACAAACACAGGCAACAAGGCAGTATTCGTTCCCCATCCCTCTTTTTTTTCCTTCCCCCTCAGTGGTTCTTCTGGGAAATACACAGGGTAATAACCAAAAGCCCTGTCTTTAACCTCTCTGAAGTCAAGATTTGTTAATCTTATGATAAGCCACTAGTGCTTGGAAACTTGAAGCTCTGGATTTTGCCAAATGAAGTGAGATAAAAGTGTCTGTGCATACATTACCCACAGTGTGAGCAAACTAATGTAAGGTTTGTGAAGGAATGTGTGTCTCTGTATCTACCTGTGCCAGTGATTTCTAGCTGGAAGGGATGAGTACTACACTTGGAGCTACAGCTTCCAGTTTTACCAGTGCTGATACTTTTAATTCCCAAAAATATTCTCAGTCACTCCCCACACTAAAGGACACAAATTTTGTTCTTCAAGGTAACTGTAGAAACCACAAGAAACTTTTCAGATACTCAACACTCTTTGTGGAAATGTCTCAGACCAATGAAGGAAGAGCTGGGCTGGCTCTGAGTAATGCTGGACCTGACTGAGCCCCCTTTTCCTGATGTGCCCAAGAGGGGATGCACAGAAAGAAACAAACAGCCAGCACACTGCGATGCCCACATACGTCTGTGAATGTGTTGAGACTTCCTAAGGCAGAAGTCACACTCAGTTCATTGTCTTAAATAGCCATTAGTTCACCTGCACAAAACAGAGGATGCATGGGTTTATCATTGTCCAAATTCCACTTCTTCCACTAGGCAAAATCAGTCTTTCATTGTACCCGCTGCCTCTGAAAACTTTTCATAACACTCAAGAAAAATGTGAGACAATAAAGCTCTGCTTTTACAGCACTTTTCATGCAAAATGGACCCTTAAGCAATTTGCTGAGTTAAATCACACAGTTACAGAATTAAATAATGTAAATTTAATTTTTAAGCTTTAATGTATTAGTCCTTGTTTTATTGCTACTGTCCAATTTGAATAATTCTTTCCCTTCTTCTTAGTGCTATTATTTAATATTTATATAACAGTGCTGATCAGAGGTTCAATAAGACTGATCTAAATGTTGTACAGACTGAGAAGTCACATGTTATGCTCCTCAAGACCAAATCCTGAAAGATGGGATGCCATCCAGAGAGACCTGGACAAGCTTGAGAAGTGGGCCCATGAAAATCTTGTGGTGTTTAATAAGACCAAGTGCAAGGGGCTGCACCTGGGTAAGAGCAACCCCAGGTATCAACACAGGCTGGGGGATGAAGAGGCTCAGAGCAGCCCTGTCCAGAAGGACTTGGGGGTGCTGGTGGGTGAGAGGCTGAGCATGACCTGTCAATGTAAACTCACAGCCCAGAGAGCCAACTGAATTCTGGGCTGCATCAAAAGCAGTGTGGACAGCAGGGTGAGGGAGGGGAGTCTGCTTCTTTCTCCTCTGCTCTGGTGAGACCCCACTTGCAGTGCTACATCAATCTCTGGGGTCCCAGCACAGGAAGGACATCAATCTGTTGGAGCAAGTCCAAAAGGAGGGCCAAAAATATTATTAGAGGGATGGAGTACCTCTCCTACAAGGAAAGGCTGAGGGAATTCAGTTTATTCAGCCTGGAGGAGAGAAGGCTTTGGGGTGACCCAATTGCTGCCTTCCAGTGCCTGAAGAGAACCTACAAGAAAGATGGAGAGAGACTATTTACAAAAGCATGGAGTGACAAGGGGGAGGGGGGTGGCTTCCAAACAGAGAGAATAGGTTTAGATAAGACATTAGGAAGAAATTCTTTGCTGTGAGGGTGGTGAGGCACTGGACCAAGTTGCTGACAGAAGCTGTGGGTGATCCATCCCTGGAAATGTTTAAGGTCAGGTTGGATAAGGCTCTGAGCAACCTGGTCAGATTAAAGGTGTCTCTTGGAAGGGGGGTTGGAACTAGATGATCTTTAAGGTCTCTTCCAATCCAAGCAGTTCTATGATTCTATGAACCTTCAGAATTAAATTTTGCTTTTACTGATATCAGTGATAAAACTTAATTGGTTTTGCTGAAGCTCTGGGACCTCATCCAGTTATGGACAGCTGATGATTCAGGCATCTCTAGTGTGACTGCAGGTGAGACGCTCATGGTTTTAAAGGTCCAAGGATGATTTTCCGGATGTTGTACCTTGAGTTATAGCAATTCTTGGTTCACACTCAAGGCACAAACCCAGCAGTGAGGTCTTTGGTGTGCACCATGCCAGTGAGCAGCAGTCTGGTGAAAACTTGGCCAAGGAGACAGACATGAGATCTTTGAGCATCTGGTCAGGGTGACATGTGCAAAATAATATTGAAAACTGCTGTCTCATTGACTGCTGAGCCCTGGCAGAGAACTGTCAGGAGACAAATAATGAACGTTGAAAGGCTCAGCCTCTGTCTAGTCAAGTGGCCAGAGGCACAGAGAAATGTGGAAGTATTCTTTCCAAGGCATTGGGCACTAGTGTGTGGTGGAGAGGAGTGATCAGTGCGGTGTACCCAGGGCCTTATATAAAAAGGGGTTGGAGCAGAGCAACACATGGTCAAACCAATATGATTACCACATACGTTGTCTGTTTATTATCCCGAGATGGCTGGTTATATAGAGATTCAGATAGTTTACAGTAACAGGTGTCTTCTGATTGGTATACCAGGTGAAAAGGAATGCAAACATTTCTACTGTTAAGGTGGCTATGGTAATAATAATGCAATTGTTCTATCTAAAGTTAAAACACACCTTAATTAGGAATTTCTTGCTGCGCCACAAGGCCTAACAACTCCTACACAGGCCTGAATCCAAGGCCTACACCCAGGATAGCTCAAAGGTCAATCCAAAACACAATCATGCCCAAAATCTCTGAAACATTCAGTTACAGATTAGCTCTGCTTCAGACATGAGGCTTGCTGGGGCCACAGGCACATGCACAAGCATCAGTGTTTGAATCAAGCCCATGCTTTAATTCCATGACTATTTCCAGAGTGATAACTTTTGGCTCCCTGCAGTTTGCTAGCAGAACTAAAAATTGCTTCAAGTGTACTGACCTTTCTATTCTGAGCCAGCTTTCAGCAGCCCCTTAGAAACAGCAGTGAGCCCCAGGGGAGCCTGCAGGCTGCAAACTGCTGTCCTAAATACTCCTATGGCTGCAAAGCGCCAACTTCCCTAAGGATTCAGAAAACACGACCTTAGCACAACCCTTCTGGAGAGGCAGACCCCGAGAGAAAATAAATATTTTGGCTAGCTCTAGTGAAGTAATCTTCCATGGGCAGTTGTTTGCAGGCAGGAGACAATATACTGAGCACCAGATCTGATTCTTTGCAGTAGAAGCTCCTCTCTGGTGATTCCTTATCACATGCTGAGTAGCAGCCAAGTCTCATGACCAGCCATGTCCTATGCCTTTCACAGACTTTATCTACATCTTTATCCTCATGTCCTTCAGCAAAATGTGGCCAGAAGTTTTTCAACAGAAGATTGGTTATATTTTCCTTTTGACAGTTAATGAACAAAGAGTGTGCCAGGAGATTGTATTGATTTTCTAACAGTCTGAGGAAAAACAGGTCTCCTGTCAACTCCCTTTTCTTCTGGCCACCCACCCATGAAACACTGCAGATTCAAGCACCTGCTATCCCTGAGAATTTTGAAGGGAAAGTGCTCTGACCAGGCAGAGCTCTCCAGAGCTCACACCTCAAAACTCTGATGTTCAAGTGACCTGGGAAGTACTACGGATTTTACCAAGACAAATTACAATATGGTAAAATTTTGTGAGTCCTGTCCCACAGTAGTCGTGGGGCTTTAACTCAATGGATTGCTCTGCCCTGATAACCTTCCTCACATGATGTTCATGTAACAGCTGATCATTCCTGTGCCACAACTGCACTCTTCTTTTTGTTCCACAGCTTGCTCCCCCTTTCATTGAAAGGAATATGCCCTTCTCTTCACCATTGTCCTGCCCAGGCAGCATTTCACTGAAGCCCTCTCAGGGACCATTCTGTTTTTCTCCCTGGACATTTTCTTCCAAAAGATTTGTGCAAAACCAACATTTTCAAAAAGCACATTTCCCCACATTGCTCCAGACAAACTTTTGAGACACACCAAGATGCTGTGGAAAATCAGAGAGCAGAATGAAGGTGCATTTTCCTGTGAGAGCTCTTGCCATTGCCGCTCTCTGCAGATCCTCTGTTTCTGTCTGTGGCATTTCCCTGAAGGCTACTGTCTGAATGACAAACAAGTGAAGGGACAAGACTCATTCAAAAAGAACAAAAGCTCCCAGAAAACCCTGAAGGGCCTTTCCACTGCTGCAGAGAAGTACCCTCCAGGAGTCAAAAGGAAACCTCTGAACCAAATGGAAGTGCCCTCTGATGCTTTCAAACCAAGCAAGGCTTCCCTTAGATTTAAGGCTCCCTGTTAACCTTGCTTGATTTGGTGCAAACCTGAGGGCCCTTAATGCTCCAGCCATCAGACAACAATTCAGAGGCATGTGGCCATGAGCAGCCCCCTTTCCCTAGTGAGGGAAATACAGGGAGTCCTTTCCCGAGACATTTTAATCAGCCAACCAAGGGACCCTTTTCCACCTGACTTTGCTTCAGGTCCAAACTCAATGCAGCACTCAAACAGGGTACCACAACATTATGTGTATATCAGAAGCTCTAAAGAATTCAGGAGAACAGCAGCACTCAATCATTTTGGACAATCATGGCTATGGGAGACAAGGATGTGCTTGGTTTTACGGAGATTCATACTTGTTGACTTTGAGGCCAAGCTGAATTACTGAGATTGAAATTACACTCTGAAATTAAAATTCTGTATATTTGTTAGTTTTTTCTAATATGGATCCATAAATGAAATTTCAGACTCCAGCAAGTAAATGAAAGAAACTGCGAAGAGAGTGTGCTGAACTGGCCCTCTGCCTTCCTAGTTCACACCTTTGTTTCAAGCTTCTCAGGAGACCAGAAGAGACTCAATGAATTGTTTCTAGTAGCCAGTGGTGTTGTTACTCTGACTATTAAGTCAAGAAATGTATTTGTATCTAATTTCATCTCCATTATACACTGTAATAGGGAAATATTGTGGTTTCTTTTGCTACATTTTCAGGCGCATATATTATCCAGTATACAGGAAATAAAGACATAATATTGTCTCTGACTTGGTTACCTTCCTTCCTTAATACTTCAATAGATGCTTAATGTAGTTTTTATGGTTGAAAAGAGTTCGTTAGTTTACAAATTAGCAGTCTGAAGTGAATTTTGCAGCCACCAAGTGACTTTTCACTTCTAGCAACACATCTGTTTGGATTTTTGTTTTATAAGATTAGTGTTTTAGAAATATAAGTGACATATATATCTCAGCCACATAAAATTTTGAGACATCCATGATTATTTCTTCCTCTTATAGTCTGCTCTTCCACCCATTCTTCCCACTTCAAAACTCAAAATCCACCACACGGTTTTCCCTTCAGCCAGAGGAAGATGTGTCTTTTCCTCTAAGAAATCAGTTTGGCTTGGGAGAACAAACCAATGGTGACAACACACACTTTACTTTGAGAGATGCTCTGCAGCTGCATCTTAGAGTGTGTATAATTGCCACAAGCCTTGAGTGACTTGTAAGATGTGAGGCTAAAAGACGTGTGATTCCAGCCTCCTCGGGTGTGAAAAGATACTCTAGGTACCCTAAAAACTGAATTCCCAGGAGAAACTTAAAGGAAGTAGATTCATTAAAAAAATAAAATAAAATCAAATGAGACAAATTATGCATCTGCCTGGGATTATAGACACCAGTTTGATGTCTCTGACAGCCCATCTTCAGCTTCTGTTCATGTCCTGAGAGTTTAATTAGTGTCATGAACTCCATTCCTATCCACATGAGAAGCTTTCAAGTAAGTATGACAAAGTACAGAAAAGCACTCTGTGAAAAGAAATCGAAAAGTTTCACTGAACTTCAGCAATTTGGTCACAATGCCTTCTGGGTAATTTCTTTTCTTTTTTTCTGGGTAATAAAATGAAACAAATCAGGCAGAAGAATCCAAGGCAGCACAGGATTAAGAGCAAAAGGTGCACTGCTTAGTTAAGTGTGTTCTCAGACCAGAACTGCTGCAGTGCCATCCCACATCAGCAGTTTGCTGGAACAAAGCCAGTGGGAACCATGAAGTCCCAGTACATCAAGGGGTCAGACTGTCTCTCACACACTTGTGCAGCATAGCTGGACTCTTCTGCTGGCTTGAATGGCATCAAACACAAACCTCCCTCCCCAGTTCAAGAGAAACCACTAACAATAGTATCTCTCTGGTGAGGGAATCTGAGCTTTCATGGCACAGACTGCCCACCCTTGCAGGTTTGTGCTGTGAATTTCCACCTCCATGGAATGTGTTTTGGCAGTCCTGGTAAACAGAAGAGACAAAGGGACCATTTGGAATGCCTAGAGATTAATCTCACTTTTAGCCATCTGAAAAGGCATTGAGTACAGATCTCAATCATTCTATAGTCAGCAGAGAATGTCCATCACCTCCTACCACTTGCCATATCCTTCCCTGTGCTCTCCACAGCTGTTGCAGACAGGGATGAACTGTCTTCAGAAAGCTGAAGCACTGTAATGTGCCATAAGAGGGAACTGGGTAACTTCATGACATAGAAATACAGGTAGATGGATGGACCATGGAGAAATAGATCTGAATTCTTTTTATTCTTTATATGAAGATGCTGCAGTCATAAGGGCACCAGAAAAAATACTGTAGAAATCCACAGTGAAGTCTGGCTCTACTTTTGGTCTTCATAACTATGTTGATGTCAGTGAAAGCAGAATGTTAGGGAACATATTAGCCAAAATCATAAAAGCTATAGCAGATACTTCATTTTCAATGAGACCGCTGTCTCTGAAAAAAGTTCCAAAGTGATAAGTCTCAAAATCACACAAAAGGATTATTCCTCTTTTAAATACTTAGAGAACCTGCCCCAACATTTGCTGGAGTGTTCCGGAGTGTGACTTTGTAGCTCTGCATGCCTCAGGGATTTTGCAAGCAGGAAATGAAAGGTGACATGACTTCAATTGAGTAAGAGTTCCCTGAAAATTCACAGTTTATTAATCCTTCTCACTTCGAGATTAGCAAAAGGGATGTTGGTTGTTCGTTTGTTCTTTCTGTTCAAAAGTTTAAGTGTAGATCTGTACTAGCAACTAAGAAGAAAATTAACTCTATTCCAGCTGAAAGCAGAACAGACAAGACCTCAGTCAGGTGTCACTCTGTAGTAGGCATTTCTGTGGGTAGTCCCTGAGTTTGCCAGAGTTAGTAGCTAGAAGAATACCAAGCAAAGTACAAATACAGCTGCCTGGCTCTTAGAGTCTCTCTGGTAACCACTTCTAGGCACCTTCACAAGCAGCACATATAAAGCAACTTGCCCCAACATGTTTAGGTGTAGATACCTCCAGCAATTAGTGAATGCATACTCTTGCTGCATGTTTATTGCAGAAAGTCAAATAAAAATAATTTCTGGCCTGGCTACACAATTTTCTCTTAGGAAATCTTCAAACCTTGGGTGCAGCACCTCATTAATATGGGTCTATGACTCTCTAAGCAGGTCTGCTTTGTTTCCAGCCAAACTAAAGGGAACACACATGTGGTTACACACGTTGTTACAGGTAATAATCAACATTAACATTTCTGTGTTTCTTTTACCTAGAAATATTGTTCAAAACAGAATATGACAACTTAAGTAAATGTGACATATGCTGTATATTAGAAAGCATTTTCTCACAATAAAACCAGAAAGGAATATGCTAGTGAGTGGTGGGAAGACACTGCCTTTTGAGGCCAGGTGGTGATCAGCACTGGGCATTTTGAAAGCAAAGTAGATGGCATCCATCAAAAACAGCTTCAATCCTAAGGGCAAGATGACTTTTAGAGGCCACTCCTAAGCTTACTATCTCTGGACATGTTATAAATTGTTATTTTATAAGTTACATAATTATTATAACAACTGTTGTCTATTCAGTGGATGGTCAGGCTCTACTCACAATTTTCAGTAACATCTGGGATGTACTGGAATGCAACAGTAAGGGACACACCTAATGGTCTTGAGGTTAGCACCAGACTAATACTGTAAGTATCCTGAAAAACAGGGAGGCAATGATAAAGGTGCTGAAAATCTTAAGACGTGGTATGAAATCAGCAAGTGCAAATCAGCAAAGGAATGCTAAGGGATGGCAAAACAAAACCAGGAGCAACTGAGTAGGCAGCAGGACAGCAAATAAATATTTGATCCATTCCATCTCCCTTAGCAGGTGTTTACTGTTGTATAAGGAACCAATGTGGAGCATGCCAACTGTGTCCCATCCAGGGAGCAGCAGCTGTGTTTTATCCTATAATTTCTGTACTGTTATAACTTCTGTTAGGATGTGAACATAACCTCTCAGTTTCCTCTAATTTTACCCCCAGCCATCTTTCCACAGTAGAGCTGATATAGTCAGAGATGGGGAGATGCATAGATTTGTATGAAGAAAGTTGTTGGAAAGGTGATACAAGAGAAGGACAGCTGAGAGAATCATCAGAGAGTGAAGGGTGAAAATTGTTTTTCCTTTATACATGCACACATGCTTAGCTGCTGAGTTCCTGCCATGGGAGCTGCGTACTCTTTTCTCCCTAGAAGCTTTCTTATATTCTCACAGTGCAATAAAGCATCTTAATATGCTGCAAGCATGATGAGAAGGGGCACTAAAGTTGCACTAACAAAGTTTGCCTTCCCCTTATGACTTCCTCAGTGACACATCTGTGTCAAAACACCCAATCAGTTGCTGGTGTGCAGCTGCCCATGTAGAAGATGTAGCTGACACTGTCCAGCCTCCACATCTCTGATCTCATGCTCGAACACTGCCTGTCAGGAACAAAGCAGAACTCCTGGCTTTTACATGGGGCCTTCAGTCATTTTGCAGAGTTCAACAGCAATAAAACCTCTTTGTGACTTCCTGAATTAATAAATCAAAGTTTTGGAGATGGGGTAGGGCTTAAAAGTGACAAAAGTTGAAGGGGCAAATATTCCTGCTTGAAAAGCCAGAATTTTTGTCTAAGCACTGGCAAAGATTTTGCATCAACAAGATGTGCTTATACAACTGTTATTTGCTGGCACTTTAGGAAGATTCTGGAAACCTTATTAGATAGATAGGAAAACAAACAAGAAATACAGAGGGAAGCAATGTCAACAGCAGTAAAGAGAAAACAAAAACCAATGCCATTATTTTATTTAATCTGTGGTGTTTCCATAGAGGGACTGAGTGTCTCAGGCATGAGCTAGCTACCTGCAGAGCCTTTACTACCATTCCTGGTCAGCCTGGTAGCTTTCAAAATCTGCTAAAGCTGGGTGGATGCAGTGGGATACAGAAGATAATTCAGGTGATCCATCTCAAAAGCTCACAGTAGACAGGAGGTGTCACATGTGATGCATTAGTGCAATGGAAGCTGTGTCTGAAATTCTGGACTTACCCAGGAACTCAGAAGATCTCCGGATAGATATCCCAGCCATGGGCTGACTCCAATCCTGCCCAACCTCTTGGTTTCTGTGAGAAGGAAGCCCAGACACATGGACTATAAAGAGCTGTGGTATGGTCTGGTCGGGTCCCCGAAGGAAACAATGGGGATGTGACAGCCATGGGCCTTGAATCACTTTCCTACTCTGTTCAGATGCACCTCAGGCACTAGGGTTGATCCCTACCTCCTGACACTACTTCTGCTAATCATTTGATGAAGTCTGAGGTGTACCCTGACCTTCGTTATCAGTTCCCTGTACTTAAATATATCACTTTAAAGGCATTAAAATATTAATTAACCTTCTCTAAGTTTATTTCTTTTAAATACATGGTAGAAATCTAAATACTATAGCTGACAGGTTCTATGACTTGTGGACATACTGCCTGCAGTCCCTTGATCTGCTTGGTGAGGATGGTAAAGCAGACCTATGTTACACAGTCCTCCAATTTCTAGAGATGGACCAGGTTAGATCACAGACAGAGTGGAGTGGATGTGCTTCCTCCTCTTCCAGCCAAGTGACTGTCTCTCAGAGCTGCTGGGAAAGAGAATAATTGAAGGACAACCGTGGAGTACCTGCTTTGTGTGTCTGTATAGATGCTCCAGGAAGCAGATCACTGAGACAGAGCACTGAACCCAGACTAATATGTACCGACCGCCCTACAGCAGAGTATAGGAATGTGAGCCCAGGCTGTTCTACTCCATGTTTTAAGCTCTGTGCTGCCACACACAGCACATGGGGCTTTTTTTTTTTTTACCTAGTTCAAGCACTGAGCAATAGTAGCATAAACCAACCCCTGTGCATGTCCTTCCTCTGATGCAACTGCAGTCCAGGACAGCAAGAGAAGGGAAAATGGGTCTTTCCTTCAGCTCTCCTCACAGGGATAAGTACCATTGAAGCACTCTCTCCTGCCCAACGTTTGAGCACATAGCCCACTTGCTGTATGTCTGTCTCTTGTGAGGAGGGAGGGTGAGGACCAGGACCTCAATGTGTACTCAGCTGCAGTTCTGAAGAAGTCCTCACTCTTCTAGCTCTAAAAGAATATCTCATGTATAATGAGGAGTATTTAAATATGCCATTTTAAGGGTATTAAAATCTTAATTCATCTTCCTCTTAAGACCACGGTAGAAAGATGAATATTGTAGCTGGCAGGTTTTATAGCTGGCGGACATATCCTTAGCAGATGATCTTCCAGCTAAGACTGAAGTTTTAGGCAGTTAAACTGGCTTGACCGTACATGGGTAGCTCAGCACACAGCAGCTGGCATCCAGCCCGAGGGTACAAAGCACCCTGTCACTGGCACTGCTGCTTTCAGGCAGATGAAAGCATGGAGCAGCACAGAGCTGAACATGGCAATAACATGTTGTGAGAGTAAATATATATATATGGGTACTGGAAATGGTGGGCATCTTTCTTCCATTCCCAAGGCTTCCAAGAACTGATGTAACTCTTTTTAACCAATTCTCTTGCTCTCCCACCCATTGAATTGATCACATAAACACTCTGCATGTATTGTCTGCCATGGCTGAGGAATACCCAGGGTTGTCACTGCTCAAAGCTGGGAGGCTGTCCCTAAAACCTCCCACTTCTTCATTGCCTGAAGGGGCCTGGGAAGCTTCTCCCCAGGCCCATCAGAGTCTGTTGGGGCCACATCCATGTGGGACACAGCACCAAGTGAGTCTTTACATCTGAGTCTGGTGGCACTGGGCTGCTCCTAGTGGCAGGGTTACTCACTTCAGGCCATGCCTGGGTATCTCTGCTTCCTATGCATCATGACAAGTATGGTTACCTCAGCAAGGATGGCTTAGTTCCTCATTTGGCTGTAGCTGTGTTTGTAGCTGCCTGTATGTCAAAGGCTGGCATGTGGTGGCCATTAGCACTTCCCAAAAATACAGTAACACCTTCTGCTTTTTAAACAGCACTTTTCTGACACAGATTAAATGTGGTCATGACAGGGTGAAAACTGTCAGCCCTTTTCCAGGCAGGCAGCATTACCTCTGCTGCACAGAAAAGCAAGAGCAAAGGGAATTGAAAAGTCAGGTCTTCAGAGGCATTAGGTTGTCGAAAGTGCATTTAAGCACCATCTCTCATTCACTGCAGTTGGAGATAGGTGTGAAAATCCCAGTGACTATTGATTACCCTTAGATGTCTCCATACGCTTGAAAGTCTGGCTCTTGACTTCCAGGTGACTTTATTATTCACACATAAGTGGCAACTCCAGACAGAAAACCGGGGTGAAGGAATGCCTGGCTGTCACTGTGAGGCATAGAATGAGGAGAGAAGACTCCGAATTCCAAAGAATCAGAAGGCATCTTTTATTGAAACAAAGCGACTTTTTATAGGGTCTTGCGCTAACAGCTGCGTGATTGGTTAAATGACACAATGCCTCTCTACCACTATTGGATGAGATAAAGACGGCATGTTTTGAGAACACACAGAAGAGTAAAGTAAACTTAAAGTCAAAAACAACACCTGTTATTTTCAGAACAAGAGATGCTTACAAAACTTCTATCAATCCTTCCCTGGGAACATGAAATTCTTACAGAGCTGTCCCCTAGGCAGGCAAACTGTTTCTCCCTGGGAAATTCAGGGCTTGGTGCTGAATCTTTCTAAGTCCCACTGGAAGTCAGCCCCACATCTGGCTCTGTGCTTCAGCCTCTGCAGCACTCTCTCCTGGGGTGGAAGGATAGATAAGGATGACAATTCTGCAGAGCAATGGTGCTTTTTAGGCCTGGTGTCCTGCCTCAGGTTCACCTCGAGGAAATTATATTCTGGATAGTAAGAATACCCTCCCTCTTCTTTAACAAATGGATGCAGTATTGTTATGTTGTTATTGCATACTGATTTATAAAGCACCTTTCACATACATCACAGTGTTGTATGATCTAATTACAAGACACCTGAGATGGAATAAGAAGTACCCAGGCAAGAAAATTGCTTGAAGCCTGACCTTTAATGCACTAGAAGAACCAGAGGTTTGGAGTGAGTGGGAAGCTCAAGATGAAGAAATCCATCAATACTGAGTGTATATAGGAGCAAGAGCCTACCTACTATCAAAACTGTACAATTAGGAAGTGCCAGCTGAAAGAATTATGAATAAAATGGAGAAGCTTTCATTTATTGCTGCCTCTTCCATACCTCAAAAGCCCACGGAAATCAAGGGGAGCTGTACTCTTGACTTTGCTGGCCCACTGATGTCCCCAGACTGAATAATATGGGTTGCTGGTACCAAAGTCCTGCTGCATCACATCCCAAATTCAGTGTGTGTGTGATATCTGCTACCTATATATCTTTGCAACCAGTTTGAGGAAAAATATGAAGGATAATTAAAGTACTTTTTTAAAATTCTGCCTTGATTTTTATTTCTGTCTTAATTTGGAAGGTTGCAATTCACTTTCCTGAAATCATCTCCTCAATCTTTATAATTAAACCTCATTTAAATATTTTGGTCACTTTCATGAACTAATTATAGTGACTTACGACTGAGAAGGTACTTGTATCTTAAGCCTTTACTTGCAGATGCTTAACACTTTTAGAAAATAATATCCTTTTGGCTTAAAACTTGTATTTGCAGAGATCAAAGCTTACCTGGGTGTGGAAAGCAATTGTATATGAGGCCTTTCTGCCTCTTTTCATAAAAATATGAAATGACAATTTTTCTCCTGCTCCTTTCTCTATTACCTTCACAATTACTGCAACTGTATCACATTATTTCTCCTGGTATTTAGGGAAGACATCATAGAAGATGGAAGAGGTAAGGAGGAACCAATGTCTTCAGTAATAAATGTGCTGTGCTTTTGGTCTTTTTAATACAAGTATTTTTTTCTTAGAGTTTGAGGCATTTAAAGAATAACAAACCTATAACAGAACAAAAAGGAACTTTTATGCAGGATGACTGGAAGGGTTCCCTTCTTCATCACTACAAAAGTTTGATTGTTCTGGTCTTGAACCAAAGACTGTTAATCCTGTGCACATTTTTGTTGTTGTTGACTTTAACAAACCTTAGGTCCTAGGTAATGAACTGCTTAGCCTGACTTCGGTATCATTAGAAAGAGGTTAAATCATCTGACTTTACAGGTCACAATAGAAGTTCAAAGCCGTACTTGTATTCTTGATTTTTAGAGAGATTTCCAGCAAAAACAAGGAGCAAGGATTGGCTGGCATGCTGTCTTTTCTTTGAGAGCTGATGTTGTCCAGCACAAGGACCTGACTCTCTAACTTCATTTCACTGTATCTAGAAAGTGGCTTAATACATCTGGAGGATGGACCTGCCAGTGAACTAATGAGAGTGCATATGGTTTAAGTCCCAAGAGTATTCAGAACATATGGGTCAGTGAAACAAAACTGCAGCCTATATTCAAGCCTTTTCTACAGCCTCCGCTCAGCTCCAGAGCTGTAGCCTCAGACCAGGTTATCCCAGATGTCTCATCCATTTCCTTCCCTTCCCAGGAAGAGTGGCTTTTTTAACCACAGATGATTCATAGCAGTGCCTCTTTCCCAGTCCCCAAGCCTTGTAGATCTCAGCCAAATTGAGGAGCTGTCTTGGGTATCTGCCTTTGTACTTGAGTTGCCTGAGTTATCCTTACATGTCCCTTTTAATTAAATAACACTTGACTTGGTTTAGTAGAGATAATAAAAGATGATGAGGATGGTACAAGGTATCTTTACCTTGCCAAGATGATTTGGGAAAGCTGAAAATCCAATCTATGTGTCTGAAAAACACTTCTGTTTAGGGGCTGGAGGGGAAAAAGCATCTTTGTCTTTCCTAACATTCTCCTCTAGGGAAAATTAAAGGTGTCTAGGGTTTTCTTTGTTCTCCCTCTGCCATTCCATCTTTCACTTTCTGGCTTCTTTAACTTCCAATCACTTTTAAATTGCATTAAAGGCATAAGAGAAACCATTTCTTTTCTCTTTTTGCCTTGGAGCTAAAAGCTTTCTCTTTACTTCACACTGCTTGTTAAACGCGATAGACAGAGTGAAAGCTTCATAAATCATAAACAAGCAGAGGACCTAAATAAAAGTGCAAACTGCAAACTGAGGAAAAGAGAGACACCAGCATGCACATTAGGGCTAGCATCAAGCCCACAGTACTTATTTTAAACTGCACTAGCAGGAGGCAGAGGGCATGCCAGCTCTTTGTCTAAGCCAGGAACGAAAACAAAAGCCAGTGGGCCATGAAAATCAGTTAAGAAATAGCTCTGCAGTGTTATGGCCACAGACAGACACAGATTTTCACTCTCCAGTTTTGTTTATCCATCAATAATGACAACCTCCTTTTCTTTCTGTGCCTCCTTAGAGCACAATAAGGCTTCTCCATTTTTTATCAAGTTGTAATTTGCTCTGGGGTCCCCTGAGTGCAGCAGTAGCAACCTCCAGAGCAGTCCAGCAGTGAGGAACACTAGACTGTGATGCTAGTCGATCAGCCTGTGCTCAGGGTTAATGTTGGGGTTCTGTTTGTCTCAGGACATCGTGATTTTCCTCATGCCTGCTTACAATGCTGTGAGCTGTACTAAGCAGGTGATGTAGCTGAAAAAAAAAAGGAAAAACAATCCACATTGCCTCAGACATAAGCATTCATTGGTGGTAAGCTAATGCGAGACTCAGGAAATTGGCTCCCATTCATCCTTCTGGTGGGGCTCAGCCCCACCATGGTCAATGTTTGTCCTGAGACAAATTTGGCTCTGCTTGTCCATCCTCCTGAGCAAGTCTGCAAAAGGAAGGGAAAAGCCAGCTCAGGTAGGGTGGCACATCTTGTCAGTCAAGAATGAGTGTAATGAACATGCTGGTGTCCTCACCTCTATCTTCAGAGCGCAGGGGTTGCTGACCATGTTTTTCTGAAAAATGTCTCTTTGTGAGAACTCTCCTTGACATCAGCAGAGCATATTTCTTTCCTGATGCAGAAGATTCAGTTTGGGTTTGTACTCATAATGCTGCACTCCTTCTCCTTTCTCTAAAAGTGTGACTTCTTTTGTTCCCACCTCTTGGAGACGGAAGCATTCCAGCCTTGGGTCTGGAAAATACCTTGTCAGGGACTGGCACTACAGAAGTCTCATCCATAACACAATACTGCCCACTTGTTCCAACTTTATATCCTCATCATTAGCCTTTAAATCTATGACAGGGGTCTTCTCTTCACAGTGTAGTTATGCAACTTCTTGAATAACCCTTCTATGAGCCGTCTTATCCTTTGCAGAGGGATGGTTTGTAGCTGTTTATCAACCTACCACTATCCATTATATTGTTTATTCTTATACAGTATTACAGTAAGTTAAATAGGATGGATCTACAGTGACACAGACACATTGCTTTGTTCCTGCTGTCCTCATCCAGGCCGATTTATATTTCCAACTTCAATAATTAAGCTGTTATCTACTGTACTAAAGCATAGCTGCCTAAGATTCCTTGGATCCCACTGAGTTGTTTTTAAGAGAAGACCAAAATGGAAGATTGTCTGTCTTTTGATTATCCTAGAATTCAGAAAGATAATTGTTTTTTTAAAAACAGTACTCCTCATCATCACACAAAGCAACATAATTTTGTGTTCCTTCAGCAGTATTTGAATTTGAAAATACACAAAGTTAATTCATTACAATTTAAAACCATGAGTTAACTGGTAAGAATATTTTGCTTTGTTTTTGCATTCCTCTCCCTGATAACTTTTCTGCTGGTGCTTTGCTTTTGCCACCTGAAAATATGCACCACAGAACAGCTCTCTTTTCTCCCCCCATCCCTAGGCAATGGATGGAAAAGAAACATTTTGTCCTTTGCAGCAAGTTTTCCTTTGTCTTCCCTCTTCATCCTTTTGCAATTTTAACAAAGCTGCTTTCTCCCTGCAGGCTGCCTGTTTCAGGTACACTCTGAAAATGGTGTGTCTCAATTTTGCTCCTAGAAGTCTTGACTTGAAAAATGTTGCTCCTTCCTGGCATCCAATACAACCTTTAGTAACTGACAAGAGGGGTTAACCTTTGGTCTGGGGAATAAAAAGTTATAAATCAGTTGCTGCTCTAAAGGGCTGAGTTTGCATCAGGAGTTCCACTTTTTTTCTTTTAGAAAAAAAACCAACCAAAACCAGAACAGATAATCTAATACAGCTGTGGCTGGGAGGAAACAAGACATTTGTAACAGCTTTTAAAGCATTAAAAAGGAAGCACTCTAGGAACAAATACTGTGTTTGTGTTCTGAGGCTAAAACATGACAGTTCTGAAAGAAGAGATTTACTGAATCAGGTTTGATGCCTTAAAATAATGAGAGAGTAGGAGCTTCCAAGGGTGGAGGGGGAACAGAGTTAGGGTATGTGGCCTCATTTAGAGAAAACATAAATGTGCACAGAGCAGAAAGGAATTGAACATTTAAGCCTTGGTTTATTTTCATGGAAGAAAAAGCTCTGTAATGTTAAACATTTATCAAGGTGGCTCTTACTGATATGGTCATGCTGCGCCCAGAAGCTGCTTGGGTTCAGAGAATTGAGTCATGACAATGGGATGCTGAATTGTCCCCTGTAGGAAGAAAAGCCACAACCTCCCAGGTAAGAGCAGGAGGAGGAGGTGGAAGAGGATGAGAAGTAGGGATTTTTGTTCAATGCCAGTAGAGGCAGAAACTCTAGCTGGGGTTTGTCCTGGGTGCAAGGCAGCTGTACTAAATCTGTTTATGTGTCTCAGACCCTACAATCCAGTGAGGCCAGGCAGAGGCTTTGCCCCAGCCTTTAGACTATGCAGACCCTTCTATATGAAATGCTTTCCTAAATGCCCATAGCTACGTCAGCTGTGTCCTCAGCTTCCTGGGGATCCCCATCAGCAAACTGGGGAAAGCAGGCATACCACTGCATGCGAAAACCTGTATCTGACCAGAGTCTTTCTGGAAATGAAATGAAACTGAGATTTATTTTTTTGTGAGAGAGAGCAATTTGCATTATTATTCTCTAATTTCTGAACACTTCTCTTGCATTGCTCTGCAATCCACGTAAGATGAAAATGCACCAATGGCACTACAAAAAAATTGATATGTGTTCACTTTTCTTGTTTAGTACTAATAGTCTTGATCCATATCTCCTTTGGTGCTATCATATCAACACAGCATCTTTTTGCCAGCAGGGACACGTGAGGAGGCCAGAGGAGCTGAAGGGTTTGTCAAGGCTGTTGTTCAGGTATCCCAGCTCAGTCATGCACACACAATATTTTCATGTCCTTCATAAGGCCACAAAATACCCATAGTTTGGAAGGAAAGAGAAATTGCTGAAAGGAGTGGTGGATAAGCACTGACAGACTCTGGTCCCCCAGAAGCAGAGAGCTGTTCAACCATGGATTATGACCACAGCACAGATGACAAGATAAACACAGGATATGAGACTGAAGTAGACATGCAGCATTTAAAAACATCCTCCCAACAATGCTAGCTGCTACATTCATTCATTAAACAGTGACAAAAATGCTATTGAAGGAGGGCAAAAAGGAAATTGGAGTTAAATGGACAATACACAAATACACAACTGCCTCATGTATCCACATGAAATCACATGTGCTGATGCATTTATCACATATTATCATATTTAAGATATCACACATGTTATTCATGACCTTGCTGTTGTTCAGCCAGCGGCATGCTTTGCATACACACACACATTTTCCAACAGAACTTAATTCAGTGCTGTAATGCATAGCACACTTTTATGTTCAAGACACATAGGTTAAATCTTGACATTGAGGCAATGGTAACTAAAATCACAAGTTAATACTTACAGCAGTTTTATGCAAATTATATTCCTAAACCCAGGAGTGATTCAAGCACCCATGGTAGTCCTGTGATCAGAGATAGTTCAGGCAAACTTTTTATTATCTGCTGTCAAGTCAATGTTCACTGAGTGTGTGAAAAGTACCCTGGAGGAATTGTAATCCACTCGTGTTTTGGATGGAAGTAGACAACTTGTTGCTTCCATATAAACACTATATACTTCTCACTCTTGGAACAGTCATGCAATTCATATTCCATCTCTGAAACATAATTTTCATTACATCATAGTGATGATGCCCAGATATCCTGTAATACCTTTTCCAAGAAATATATACCAGATCTTCCATTTAGGATTCTATGCTGAAAATACTTTCAAGTTTAATGTTACCTTTATGGGCTAGGTACATAAGTGATTTGATGACAACTAAGAGACGGTTCCTATCAACTAACTATATTGAATATCCCTGTTCCTCTGGCTTATTTTTGAAGCAACTTTACCCAGAATAGCATAACTATTTTCATTTTCCAGTGTTGGTACTTGAGTGATGACAGCAGAAAGGAGGATAGCTTGGGCAGTTAAGCATTTACCACAGTCTGCTCCAATGCTCAAGCAGTAAGCTTTTAAGGAGAAAAGCAGTTCCAGAACACAGTCTAGGGACAGAGATTGGTGTGGGGGGAACAAACAAACCAAAACCTAGCAGCATTTCTTCTTCTGATAGCAAGGGATGAACTTAGATGCCACACAATCTGAATATAGCTTGAAGTTTAATAGAATGTAGAAGGGTTCAGCTTGCTTATTATCCTAAGCTAAACCCTACACACTCACAGGAAAGCAGTTGGGATTGCGCTCCTCTTTGGCACCTCTACTAGGTGCTTTTTGCCATTTGTATTATGGCAGCATGTTACCACATCAAAGAATGCTATAGCTCAGCTGGCAGTTCTTTGGCTTATTAATATTTAATTTGCTACAAGAAAGTCAAAGTCAAAACATATTTCTCATGTCTGTACCCATTCTGGACTTCAGAACCTCCAAAGATGGGAAATTGGAGGCACAGTCCCTCTGGATAGTCTGTCCTCAATAGGAGAAGTTTTTCTTCATATCTGATTTGAATCTCTCTTGCTTTAGTTTATGCCCACCATGTCTCTTCTTTCCATGCACCACTGTGAAGAGGCTGGTTCTGTCTTCTTGATATGTAGGAATATTGCTGAAGACTTGGCTACATTTTATTTTCATGTTGGACATAAATAAGCAGAGAATAAAGCTAAGCTATGGAAAATACAATCAAAAAGCTCTCGTGCTTTTTGTATAAATTGGAGATTATATTAGAAGCTGTGAGTATAAGAAGGCTTTCAGCTGTTGTTTCTTAGGAAAATTATATGTGCTTATACTTCCCATCAAAAACATGCCAGGAGCTTTGTACAATGCAGCAGAGATGATGCAGTTATGTATTTCAGGGCATAAAGGCAATAATATACACTAGATATAAAGAAAATGCGTCTGCATTGCTGCAGTAATACCAACTGAGAAAAAAAATCACTGCATACTTTACTCTTTTTTAAAGATGATGTGGGTACCTCACACTTTTTCCTTCTTTTGAAAGCTGTCCTGCCAAAGATAATTTGTTCAGAGTTAATCTAATTGAAAGCAGAGATGGATAGCCCATTATTTGTGTCATGACACACGATATTTTGTGTAAGATGCCCTGGACAGAGAATGCATTGTAATCTAGCTCGACACATACTGCAGTTTAGTACTGCTTCAAGAGCAAAATGGGCCCGACTCTTCCTAGACAAGGAAACTGCTCTTGCAGCTTTTTCATTGCTCCTGAATGAAGGTGATCTTTGAGGAAAATGCCTAAGCCCACTCAGTGGAGAAAAGTTTATTGCCTCTGAGAAGTGATCTGGAGGATCTAAGGAACACACTGAGAGCAGCCCACAGGAACTCTAACAAAGCACTAGTGGAAGGACCTGGGTGAATATATTAGGACATAGGAATCCTGCCTTCAATCTATATTTGTCCACACAAATCAGGGGCTGGAGGACTCAATTATTTTCTGTATGAACAATATTTACGTTCATAGCAGAGAAAGGAGTCCCGAGGCAAAGTGCATGCTTTGACTATGGAGTGTTTTCTGTCAGCTAGAAAGCAAATAAGGGGAGGGATAAACACGGTGTCTTTTGGATCTGTGTTTGACAGACGAGTTTCTCGTCCTTTAATTGCTGTTTGCAGCAATACAGACAGCTGAGGCAGCCATGGAAAATCACAAGGACAAGAAAGGCTTTTATGTTCTACAAGGGCATTCAGAGAAGCATTCAGCTTGTGGGTTTAGGTACAGTCTAAAGTAAACAAGAACCTTATTTTGAACACATTAGGTGGGCATCATGAGTCCAAAGAATGAGCTGTAATTTCCAATGTATTTGTGACTGACAGCTCTGGTGAGGGTCAGATGCACAGTCCAGGCAAGAGTCCTCTATGTTTAGGTGTGGCACAGAGCATATTTTCAGCCTCCATGACAAAGGCAATGTATGAACTTTCTCTTTAAGCCAGCCTAAGCAACTGCTATGTTAGCTGGAGTCAAGAAAATAAGTTTCTTTACCTAGATCAGCTTTAATTTTTTTTCAGTTTCATCAGTTTCCTGGTTAGGGATGAGGCAGCTGAAACTCAGTTCCTTGCTCTAGGTAATGCTGTGTGCAACTGCTAAGTTGTTTAATGCCTTACTTTCTCAGTCTGTAAAAGAGGGAATGTTATGTGAATAGAATCTATGATAAAAGAGAGCTATGAAGGAGGCAATTTTAATTATTCAGTTTTGCAATGCATAATAACAGTCTCATTTTCTTTATTTCTTCAAATGTCACTCAGACAGCAACAATGAGCAGCAACAGAGCTGTTCAGTGTCTATTGAGCTGCATGGATGAAAGGCAACTGACTTATTCAGCCTTCACCTGGCACATCCATAGGACTTTCCCAGGACTGCTTAGAAAAGAGACATAGGTGTTTTCTGTACTCACCTTCCATTCCTTGGAGGAGCTGGGCTGGGCCTCATGCAGTGTACAAGCAGGCTCCACAGGTGATCCAGGTGAGCAGCTCCTTCGTATGACTGCTCAGAGCAGCAGATTGTCTGGGATTGCAGGCCAGAGCCTGCAAATTTGCCAGGATGGAGATTGCACGGTCTCTCTGGAAGATCCCTTCTGGTGCTTAAGCACCCTGATTGTTAACTCTTTTTCCTTATCCCTGCTTGCACACTTAGTTTCAGGTAACTTATTCAGGGAGGCAGGACTGCCAGTTATCTTTGAACGTCAGGACTTAAGTAAGGTTTTCTTCCTCCCCAGAGGTTTGTGCGTTTCCAGGCTGTGTCCTGTCACAGGGATGTTACATGTGTACAGGGCAGAGGAGTTAAAACATAAGCTGGAGCTGATCAGGCACCAGAACTAGATTCATGGATTCATCAGTGAGGTGCTCTGGAGCTAGTAGTGTATCCCGTACAAAAAGAGTGAGAGAATAGATAATGATGAGTTACCTTGGTCTGTAACAAGGCCTCTCTCAATCTGGCTGCTTCCCATGAAGCTCTTGTGTCACCCTGAGTCTTATTCCAAACTGTATCCTCTTGTACAGTTAGAGAAAAACTTTTGTTTTCCACTTTCTTGATGCAAGCATCTTTTTTAGAGAGACCTAGTTTTTTATATTTGTTGCTGGGGGTTAGGACTTTTCCTTTTGTTTTTTTCTCTCATGGAATTTTGTCCCATCTGTTGCTAAGAGACAATAACGACCCGTACTTAAGAGAGACAAAAGAAATTGCCAAGGTGGGGGAAGGGTGGAGCTGGCTACTCTGTCACTCGGGGTTTTTTTTCTGGGGAAGGGTGAGATTTGAGCCAGGTGGTGAGGGGCTGGGCTCTGCCCCGCTCCGGCCTCACGCCATGGCCGCCTGAGGGAGGCACGGCTGAGCTGGCGCCACAGAGCCCCCTGCAGGCGTGGGGAATCAGCGCACCCGCCCTGCCCGGCCGGGAGCCAGCAGCGCCCCTGGCGGCCGTGCCCGGAACTGCACCAAGGAGGAACTGCCTGCGGTGGCGAGGCCGTTGCTGGGTCTGTGTGTCCGTGTGTTTGCCTCGTTATACACAAATATACTGCTAAAGAGCTGCTGTTCTTTCTCCCATATCTTTCCCTGAAAGACCTTTAATTTGAAAGTTATAATAATTTGGAAGGTATTGCCTTCCTTGGCAGACACTTGTCCTTCAAACCTAGACATTTGTCATTAATGTTTTCAAGCCATCAGCTGAAGCACTTTTAATCCATACAATTTCAGTGGTTGAATGCCAGAAGTTTTCAAGTTTCTCATTCAGTAATTTGCGACCAGACGTAGAGGAAGGGAAAGGAAAGGACTGGCGGAGCAGAGAAGTCACACTGGGGCATCGCTGAACATCCATACAGAGAAAAGTCAGGCTGAGCTCATCCCGGTGTAGTCATAAGGGAGTAAGCAGGATCTCTGACAGGAAACTTAAAAGTATCTCATATTTCTGTGATTGATTGTACACAATCTGCACTCATCCCTTCAATACCTTGCAGCCTCCAGAATATTACAGTTGGTTCCCTAATCAACTGTGTTAGCTTTAGCTTTGCATATACCATTTTTCCTATATTACCAAGGACCTGATTTTTGAAATGAGCTCTCTTCCCTTTAACAAAATCTGAAAATGGCATTGCAAAAATAAAAGGACTTGTATATGCAGAACTTTTGCACTTAAGGTTTTAACCATGGGCTGAACACTATGACAACCAGAAAGTTAGAGTCAAGGAAACAATAAAATTAGGAAAAGTGGAAGAATGTGGTAACAGAGTTTATAAAAGTACATGCCACTTGGACTTAATCAGGGAATTTGTTTATTCAGGATATCTCTTGGAGCAAACCTAATTTAAGCCTAATGACATTTAGGCTTAAATTAGTGGAAACTCTGGCTTAGTGAAGATGACAATTCCATTTAATTGGGATGCCTCCAGGTGATGCAATGGTGTTTGTGTTTGTCTGTGACAACTGCAGGCTGGTTCTGACTGTTTATATACCCAGCAGCAGCCTTCAGTCTCTGTCTAGCTGCCAGGCACTGAGGCAGCCCAAGAAAAAAGGTTTGAAATTCCTTCAATGCAGCTTGAATTTGGTAAAAATGTAACGTACTCACTTGCCCCCAGCATGTTAGTTGGTCTCTTGGCTTCTGCCTCCCTGTGTGCTTCTCCCCAGGAGGGCTCTGTTCTTGGCCACCTTCACAGCATCCTCCCCTAATGTCTCAGGACCCATTCCATGTGTGCTGCACAACTTCCTGAAGAGTGACATGAATATGGCAATAGCATCTGGTGTCAGATGGCAATTCAGGCTCATCAGGATGAAGGCCATCCACAGGGGTGTCCTAGAGAAGAGACTTCTAAGGCAGATTGCCAACAGTCTCTGTTTTAGTAATAGAGACTTTAACCTTCATGGCTCTTTTGGAGCCACTGCTGTTGAATTAACAGCCTCTGTGTTTGTCTGTGCTCTCTCTGCAGCACCAGCATCCAGCTTATTACTGAAAAGCTCTTTGGAATATCTTGAATAGGAAAGTGTCCAAGAAAGCCAAATACCAATCTTTTATAACTCCTTTCTTAGTCCCAGGGGAAAGTGATTGTGAGGAAAATTGGCCATTTCAGTACCTTCAGTAGGACTCACTACATCCACAAAGCATAACATTTAGATCTTGTCTGCGCACAGAAGTGGTGCTGATTTAAATAATCAGGTTTTAAATTAATTTAACTGAACTGGTGCAACCTTTTTATGCGGACTTTAAGTCAATTTAAAAAGAGCCTTTTATCCTTATTGCTCAAGGGTAGAGTCAGATAATCATAAGTGATTGAGTTAGAGTGTGTCAAGAAGTTATTGTCTCTTCAGATGAAGGCTACTCTCCTGTCTGCTGGAAATGTCATACTACACCTCCCCAATCCACCTTAGCTGGAATTGAGCCTCTCACACATTGCAGCCCCTGACTTTGCAGGCGTTTTCAGTTCCCTGCACTGCAATTAAAAATTAAAACTGGTGGCTCTTCCATGACTAAATCCTTGGCTTTCTGGCCTCAACAGTGAAGCAGCATCAAAAAGAGCAGAGGGAGTTGTTTTACTTCGGGAAGCCTGGATAGCAGCAGTAGGAAAAAGCACCTTCAAAAAAGAAATTATAAACCAGAACAAATTCTTTACTAATATGAAGAACTGCAGATGTCTTGATTGCAATGAAGTTTAACTGATTTGTACTGGTAGAGAATTTTGTATGAAAAACTTTCAACACTGAATTCATGAGTTGCATGAGGGGAAGAAGCCAAGAGAAAAAGACATGCAACCAAAGATGTATGTGCACATTCTGTGGGTGTTTTCTTTCCTCAGTACTTGGGTACCATTTAAAAGGGGGCATGATGCTCATAATGCTTATGCTCTTGAATCAGTGCTGGAAATGTCACTTCATACAGTGCAGAACTTATGCTGAGGGGAAGGTGTCCTGGTAAAACACAGGCAGAAGAGTATAATGACTAGAGAGACGTGCAGTTGAGTAAGAAAATAACTTTAATAACATAATGAAAACTGGTAATCATGGTTACAAAGAATCCCACCTCATGTGAGACAGATGCTGATATTTGAGTTTTCCACGTGTTCAGTTGGACGAATGAATGGATCTCTCCTGAACTTTTCAAAATACTGCATTTTAAAATAGATGTGTTAATTTTTCTCATTTTAAACTGTAATTTACTTTCTGCTCTGAACCAGAAAGGCCATCTTGACCTCTTAAATAAAACATTTTAATTGAAAAGAAGCTGTCATGTTATGCCAAAGGAAAATGCCAGAGGAGCTAGCCTTTTTCTGCAAAAAGCTTCATTTTGATGAATCAGCATGGTCTGCCAAGAATTTATACAAAATATTCCTGTTCTGCTCCAGGCCTGAATGCTGGTTCTTTACTGCAGCTTCTCCAATGCTGATATTGCAGATCATATCCAGCTTGCTGGGTGTGTTTGGCTGATAGCTAACAGTCTGCTCCTGTAGTAAGTCACATAAAAAGGAGGAGCTTACTCAACCTTCAGCATGGTGGGGCATTATTCTGAAATATAAGGGGACACAGGATTTTAGTCATATATATGTGTGTGTGTATATATACACACACAAGTGCATATGTATACCTGCCTCAGTATGGGTATATATGGGTGGATTGAGCTGTCTCTGCATTTGTAGCATAGTCTGTACAAGAATAATGAACTGCCTTCATGTTTTTTCTTTAATTTATCTAAACAAAAGGAACATTCTCACCCTAGATTAGGAAACACCAGAACTACTAGAGACTGTCTCTCCCAGCCTCTAAAGAAGAACCTCCTAACACTGAAGAAGTTCTCATTGGATGTGATCTCCCTGACACTCAGCAGCTCTGTCAGAGCAATATTTCATTGGTATATTATTATGCACAGAAGTGCACACTCAAGCCATTTCTGTTTACTCAGAATAGTGTTTACTGAAATATGTTCTGCAGTTTGCCGTTCCTTACGGAAGATAATATTGTATATACAAGAGCAAATTGAATATATGCAGTGCAGTAATTGCCATCATGCCCAGCAATTTGATGTGTTTGAATACTCAAGATAGATAAGGTTTCTCTAAGGATTACCCCTCAGCACATTCACCAAATTTAATTTTGTATTGTTACTTACAATTTCTTCTAGCATATTACTCATAAAAGAAAAAAAAATTGCTGTGAATACATTCTTTGAAAAAATGTTGCACATACTTCCCACAGTCTCTACCCCTGGGATCTTTGGAAAGCAGTTTTATTTTTCCTCCATGCAGTAATGGGTTCTGTCGCTGAAGAGCAATCCAGGGCCATTATTCTAGAATGGGGCTTGGGGGAACCTGAATGCTGACTATGCAAATCCACACCCCTCTTGTACTTTGAATACCCTGATGTATTTGTTCACTATTTGGTAAAAGAATTAGGTGCTAAAAAACCTGACCTAGTTACCAGATCCTGCTGGGAAACAGTTTGAAGAGCAGTCAGCATTTAAATGAAGATATGAAGGAGTATCTCTGTGAAAAGAAAGGCTTATTTAAAAAAAAAAAAAAAAAAAAGAGAGAGGATTTCTCTGTTTGTGATTCTTATGGGATTCTGATACATCATGGCAGGAAGCAGAGGCTAGAACAAAACACAATGAAAAAATACAGGTAAGATTATTGGCGCAAGGGCTGTGTTTCAGCCCTGGTGTGAGAGCACTTGCTATGCATACACATGTACTGACCTCTCCAGCATCACTCACTGCTTCCCCGTGGCCCTGCTTGTACTCCTCCATCAATACCCCTCACACTTTGTTGGCATTCCCATTCTGTTGCTTCCTCCTTTTCTCACAGGCTTCCATCTCTCTGTCTTTTCACCCCGGAGCCCCAGATTTGCCTGAGGAGTTAGCACTATGAACCTGTTACCAAGTGATGACTATTAAAAACATTTTCTTAAAATTTGAGATCTCACTGATTGCAGCAGTGCAAATGTCAGTCTATGTAAAGCATAAAATTTAGTGACCCAACAGAAATATTTCAAAGTAACATAGTGTACTCAGTATTCACCATTTCCTTCTGGAGAGGATGGGAGGAGAGCAAACTGCAGGTAACAGGCAGACAATGTCATGTGATGGGCCATCAGGAGGAATTTGTATGTTACTGTCAGAGGCGGGTAAGAACTGTATGAACTGGAAAGCAGAGGGGAAGTGACACTTGCCCAGTTTCCAGTAGTTTCTGTGTCCCTCGTGTTTTGACCCAGTGGCCTGCACTGTTCTTCCACCACTGTTTCATTACCAGGAGGTCCTGCTTGGGCCTGCTCCATCCAGGATGTTAAGACAGCAAAGTTTCTCTCTCTTGTCCTCCCTTCCTCCTTTCCTGAATCAAGTAAATCCACTTTCATGTTCCTTCTGGTTCTGGCTACTGGCTTTGAAGTCTCCTTCTTTCTCTTCCTCCCTCCCCTCTCCCTCCTCCTGAGCCTTTTTGACAGGAAGGAAAGAAGAGAAGGCTTTTACAATAAACAGCAAGAGAGTTTTGTGGCACTAATCAGCATTTGCAAATGAAGATTAACAAAAAGTGCAAACAAGCCTATGTGATAACTCCACAGTCTGACCTAATCTTAATGAAATCTACCAGATCTATTTATATAAATAAAAATGAATTTTCTTGCTTTCAACATGGTTCAATTTGCGCATGTAGATTACAAGTGACACACACAATTGTTTTCCCTGCATAAGTTCCCCAACTTTAAAGAGCTTACTGACAGCTCCCTGCAAAGTGAAGACATGCAGCTGACAGAGCTGTCTCAACTTTATTCAGCCTCAGCAGGAGGGCTCCCTTGCTTTTCTTTTAAAAATCCATTCCGTTTAATTCCTTGCTTCCCTGAGGACATCAGGCAAGACTAAATGCTAAGAGGAGGGGGCATCTCTGTAAGCTGGCCTGATGGCATGCAGTGTTAGAATAAGGACAGAGTGGGATAATATTGTCTGAAGAGCTGTGGGATTTCCCATTTGGAAGTGTGACTTGACCTCACAGTTTTTTGCACATTACCAACAAGGGCTGAGCACTGTGCGCATAGAAATGTATATTTAACTTAAAAACATTTAAATGGGACAGTCTAGCAAAGCTCTGACACTCTAGCCACATATGAGGCAGAAGGACCACAAGGGAGGAGCTGGTAGCTGAATCAGGAGACATCACCTTGAGGGAGATTCAGTTACTTTGTGCAAAAAAGAGTTTACATCTCATGTTGTGGGAAACTTGCACGTTATAGACATCCATCTGCCCAAACTAATATATTACAAGGTGAATAGAGAACAAGGGTCTCAAACTGAGGTCTCTGAAGACCAGCACTTAAAAGTAACTGCACAATTCTTTACATTGCTCTTCCCCAGAGGCGCTCCACAGTCATATGAAAGTCAGACTTGTCTGGTTACTTTATCTCTATTCCACATGTTTGTTACAACTTCAACTGTAGTCTGCTTATTAGAGTCTGGGAATAGTGCTTAAAATTGTTCTTTAAGTTGTACAGATGATAAAAAAAGGCCCTTACCCTTTTCTCAGCCATATCACAACTGACAGGTACTAGCAAATTAAGTAGGAAAGACACTGAGTAGTAAACAGGGTGGTTTCAACCTTTCCCAGCAGTACCTTTTGTCTGCTGACATCGTAATATCTTATGAACTAGTGAATGGAGGTCAAGGGGAAGGAGATGGTGGTAAGAATGCCATGAAAGGCAATGATGTCACTGCAGACATTTTAGCATCTTGCCTGCTGTTCTGCCTGCCCATACGTGGCAGACTTCTGCTAATTTGGTTTGACAATAAACTTTGAGAACTGTCAAGCACTGAGATATCTCTGTGTGTCTGCATTCGTGTTTGTTTATTGTAACCCGTCAGATAACTTTCCATCCCACAGGTTAAGAAGAAAACCTAGTTTTCTACTTGGTATTGCCTTTGCATCATTCATGATGGGCTTTCATGGCAAATTAAATTTTGAAGAGTCACGAGTCATTTACCACTGCATTTGCCTATCTTTCATAGACAGCTACTGCTTATTGCTGTGGGCTATCCATCTGTTTCTCTAGAGATCTGCCTGCCATATATTTTTCCCCTATCTACATCTGCAATATCTATGCTTACCATTTTTGTGCATTTGTTTATTTATTTCTATTCCCTCTGTCTTTTCTCATGTATGTGTGTTTATCTAAGGAAAGAGTAATAGGTCACTGTCTGTCTTCATGCATCAGCAAAACCAACTCAGTTCCTTGAGAAGAGAAACATGAAGAACACAAGAAGTCTTGGAAATCATAGGTACACATGCAACATATTCAAACACTCATGACAGAGACCAGCTGTGGCCCTCAAGGGAAACCAGGTGTCTAGGTAGCTTTTTGTCATCATGAAAACCTGTTTCAGGTTCTCTGACTCTTCCTCTGAAGACACCAGGGGCCTGAAAGCCTCTCTCAGTGAAGAAGAATGGAAGCATCCACCTGCCCGCCTGCTCCATGGGAAGGTGGAAGCAAAAGAGCCAGTTGGACAGGAATACCCACTACAGCAAGGTGCTCAGGAGACACTTGGGTTCAGGCCTTTTGTGAGAAATATTTCATATATCTTTTGCCTGTGGGAATTACAAAGTAAGCAAAAAGCTAATTTTGGCACTGATGTCATCTTCCTCTTAAAATCCAAGGTCAGTCCTAAGATTTCGAGTCAACAGAAGGAACAAAATGAAAACAAGCCACTGGCAAGGACTAAACTGATCACTAAAACATGAAGAAGCTATCTTTTAACCAGCATTGCTCTTTCATGTTTATTGGTTGTGATGGCTTTAATCACATGCTGGCTGTTTATAGACATAATGGAAGTATTTCTGCCTGGAGGTGGACAGTACAAAATTGAGAGAAAGAAGAAAATCTGAGCTCTGTTCAAACATATCCCATAGCAGAAGATGACACTTATGAGGGGAATTAGGAAAGATAAGGGCATGGTCCTTTGGAAGAGAGGACAGAAGATAAATTGCTTGGTTTTATTGGCCTCCTTGAATGAAAACAGGGAATGAGGCAAACTAGTGAGCAGCAGAAGAAAAGGGAGGATGCATGAGATTTCACCCTGGTTTTTGGTTGCATCCTCAAGCAGTTTATGTGAAGCTGTTTAGACCTACAGATGGCAACTTCTACACATTTGTTTCCTTGGACACTGTGGTTTTCAAGCTCTGATCCCTAACAAATATAGTTAATGCCTCTGGTACAGGGGGTGTAAGAGTTGCTTATACACCTAAAAATAGGCCAGACATCACGGACTACAGATTGAGAGCTGCTGCACAAGTACATGCTTACATGTCATATTCACCATCACTACTTTGTAGAAATAGATGAATGTTAGGCTTTCTCCCTGACATCTCTGCAGAGTAAAAAGAAATAATTTAATTCTTGTTTTCAAGTTTTCAAGAAATGGAGAGTAGATTTAGAAGACATAGTAAGCAGCTATTTCAGTGCAAACCCAGAAGAAATCTGTTACGGGAAAATTGCAAGTTACTGCCTAGGGCACAAGAGTCTGACATGTCAGTCTCCAGAAATGAAAACACACTCCTGACAATCAAGCTTTTCCTGCAACATACGTAGTGAGGTTTTCTCTAGTATTAACAACATTTTTTTTAAGCTTAATGTGTAACAGAAATAATCACTTGCCTTATACAGAGAATTTATACTAATTCACTGCTGAATTATTTCTCACTAATTCAGTATCATGGATGCTGGTTTGTATCAGCTGACACTAAGTGGGACAAAAATATATAACATCAATGCAAAATGAGTGATTAACTTCTCCAAATAGCACTTACAGCTACTATACACGGTATTGGCTGTCTTTTCACTTAACAATCAGTGTGTAATTCAAGGCTTTCAAAATATACCTGCACACCAGCAGATTCATGAAACCATTTAGTGGGACAGAAAAACACAACTACCTCCCTTTTTTTCACTGGAGACTAGAAAAATATAATTGCAATTTGGTTTATTTAAGGGTGATTTTCAATAGCTACGGGTTGCTGTAAAATTGAGTAAAGTGAAAAGATCAGGAACAAAGGGTTATAGTGAGTGGGGTGACATCAGACTGGGGACCTGTCGCTAGTGGGGTTCCACAGGGCTTCATTCTTGGCCCTATGCTCTTCAACATCTTCATAAATGACTTAGATGCAGGACTGGAAGGGATACTAAGCAAGTTTACAGATGATACAGAACTGGGAGGAGCTCTTGCTTCCACGGAAGGCAGGAAGGCCCTGCGGAGAGACCTTGATGGATCAGAGGGCAGAGGAATATCCAGCTGTATGAAGTTCAGCAATGGAAAGTGCTGGATTCTGCTCCTGGGATGGAACAACCTTGGATGTACAGACAGACTGGGGAATGAGGTGCTGGGAAGCAGTGCCACAGAAAGGGACCTGAGGGTCCTCGTCAATGGCAAGTTGAACATGAGCCAGCAGTGTCCTGGCAGCCAGGAGGGCCAACCCTGCCCTGGGGAGCATCAGGCACAGCATGGCCAGCCAGGCAAGGGAGGGGATTGTCCTGCTCTGCTCTGCACTGGGGCAGCCTCACCTCGAGTACCAGGGGGTAGTTTTGGGCACCATAATAAAGATATTAAACTATCAGAGAACATCCAAAATAGTGCCACAAAAATGGTGAAGGGCCTTGAGGAGAAGCCATCTGAGGATTGGCTAAGGTCACTTGGTCTGTTCAGCCTAGGGGAGACTGAGGGGAGACCTCATTGCAGTCTGTATCTTCTCTGTGAGGGGAAGAGGAAAGGCAGGCACTGATCTCTTCTCTCTGTGACCAGTGACAGAACCCAGGGAATGGCCTGAAGCTGCGTCAGGGAAGATTTGGGTTGGATATCAGGAGGAGGTTTTTCGCCAGGGGGTGGTTGGGCACTGGAACAGGCTCCCCAGGGAAGGGGTCACAGCACTGAGCTTGACAAAGTTCAAGAAGCATTTGGGCAATATTTTCAGGCATATGGTGTGACTCTTGGGGATGGTGCTGTACAGAGCCAAGAGCTGGACTCCATGATCCTTGTGGGTTCCTTCCAACTCAGCATATTCTGTGATTCTGTGAAGGTTGCTGATATGTTGTCTTCTATTCAAAACTCACATTAAATGAAAGGAAAACTTCTTTCTGCCTCTCATCTCTTCATCATTTAACTGAAGTTCATGAGGCTTGTTTATATTCTGGATGAGTCAAGAATTTCTTGTAGAAGTTCAAAGGGGGAAAAGTCCATGATTTTCTTTAGGGGGAAAAAAAGTCAAAGACCAGAGTATTTTGGCACAAAATCAAACAGTATATACCTATTTTTGCCAAGTCATCTAAGAGCTGGTTTAGCTCCCTGATGTCCCCAGCTTCTACATAGGAAGTTCGCGTTTGAGCCACACCTCTTATCTAGTGTCTGTGGTTGTGGAAGTGTGGGAGCAAACTTCTTTTGCGAATTAGATAACAACAAAAGGAGACCAACTACAGCATGAAATATCACATCAGGCTCCTCAAGCAAAATGCAAGATAAGCCAGGTTTAAAGATATGTCATACACACCCCCGGCATACTCCCAGAAGGAGATGTGGGTATTCTTATAATATAAGGTCCTATATTTCTGCTGAAAAAAACGCAAACCTTTTGTGATATAATTTCTGACCCTTGATTTCAGCCATTGAGATGAGTCATCCACCTCATACACAGGTATCTATTAATATTTAAATTTATATAAGCACTATTTTAAATGCTAATGAGCTGAGATACATGTAACAAGCTTCTATTTACTTATGTGGAGACCTAGCTTTGTGGGTATCACATTCTTCTACTTTCTTTTTTTTTAAGTGGGAAGGAAGTAAATTTTGCTTTAACACTGTCCTCAACCACAGATATTTTTAAAAAGCCCTTTTGTGTTACATGTACTCTTGAAATTTTCAATGTAGGCTCACAAAAGTAAGTGAATGAAGATTTCTGTTACAATGAATGTGTTTCTAATAAACGTCTCATGAAATTCATATATGCAGCCTACAGCATAAAGCTCTGTAATTATCTGACAGCTACTTTTTTGATTTTTTTTTGTGTATTCCTTCTTGCTAAAGCCACAATTGCTTGTTATCACTGCTATGCTCTTTGCTTTGTTCAGTGAGCTTTTCAAGCCGGATGGCGTCAACATGCTGATGGTAGAAGGTGCATCATAATGAAAAAAACTCCTTTTCTTCACTTCTAAATGTCTCTTGAGTGCTCCCCTGATGATATGAGACTTGGAGACCACCAAGAACAAATGAGAAAATGATTGTATGTCTCAGAGCACGGTGGAGTTAACAGAGGGGTCACAGAATCAGAAGCTCTGTGCACCGGTGTAGTTTGTGTGCCATGGTGATTATTAATGGTCCCTATGTATTAAGGGTCTAATACAGACTTGATACTGGCTTGTGACTAAAAGAACAGCTGGCTGCAAGGAAGCCAAGCTCCCTCTCCAACAGCAATACAGACTGTTGCTGTCTATTCTCATATTTTGTGGCTACAGAAGCCCGTAGTGTCAGTGACAAACTCAATAAGCTATTTCAGATCCCATCAGGCAGCTCTGCTGTTTCCAAATTTCCAGGGGATAGCTTCCAAGTTCACTAACCCTCTCCTCTTTTTATGCAGAATGGAAGGGATGAAGACCTTTTGAATAAATCATATTTGAAGTTTCTAGGCCAAACCATTCATGAGCTGTTGCATGACAGAAGAGAAAGAACTATTTCAAATTGTTCCAGATATGATTGACATCAAAAATTTCAAGCTCCCTATTTCACGAGCTGTTTCTCTGCTTTTCTTGTAGTGTACCCACAAATAAATTATCCCCCTTCTGGAGACTATACACGTGACAAACTTTTCAGAATATGAAGTGAGACAAACTGTAAATTCTCAGAAATTCTGCCAGTGAGTGCTTTGGAAGTGCCTTCATATATTATCTAATTAATGGACTTTTACTTTTAAATTAAACTGGCTCAGAATAAATAAATTCTCGCTACAATCTTAATTATGCAGAGGTTATTTCTTCTCACTAATCAAAATCTTGACTGAAGCCCAAGTATTCACAACAGGTCATCATGATCTGAATCAGTGAGTTGTCACAGGTGGGATGCTAAATTGTCCTTCCTTCATTACATTTAATGAAAATGTGTGTGCCGAGGAAATTGCTTTGAATAGAGATGAACAATTAAGAGAACCAAATCTACATAGGCAAGGGGGGAGTGAAAAGTGTTCCTGCTGAATGTGTTGGATGTGTTTAGGCAAGCTTCTCATTTCAAAGCAAAATTCCTGTTGGTTTGTTTTCTAGATTGTAACGACAGAGCAGAAGCAACTCTGGTGGGATACAAACCTTCAGGGAGGGAAGGATAAGAAAGATACTCCCAAGAGAAAAGTAGGAATAGGAACAGGGAGAAGGAGTTGCAACAGTGAAACGAAGAATTAGAGGAGAAGGGCCAGCAAACTTATGAGGAGGGAAGATGAGTGGAAAGAATGCTGAAGGGTCACAGAATGGTTGTAGTTTCAGCTGCCAAATTGGGAAATTTTTTATTTTATTCTTTTTCCTTATGTATACAGAATGCACATAGTCTGTCTATGTGACTTTGAATCCCTTCCCCCAATGACTGTTGAACCTGCTGCCTGGTTTCAATCCAATTTAATAAAAATGAAAGAGACATAGGGGATAATTAAGTTCTTAATTTTTAATGCAAATAGCTGCCTAGGAAGACGAAACTTTGAGACCCATAAATGTAAGAAAAACTGTGAGAGCAGTCAACATCTTACTGGAGAGTAAAGAGTCCGTGCAGAATCCATCATGGATCGATTGCCCAAACACATGCAACACTTCAATCAGAAGTTATATTCCCTAGGAAATTGCAGCTGAGCACAATGCACAAATCCAGGTAGCTTATTCTGGTATTCATTTCTTTGTTAGCATCAATGAAAACTCAAGTAGCCTCCTTGTGTTTTTGAAATTATGTTGGCAAAAGGACCAAGTTTTTCAGTGTTGTGGGTTGTGCAATTAGTGTGTAGCCCACAAATTTTTCCTCAGACATAGAAACTACCTTTTGGATGTGATTATTACTGACAATGTACAAAGAAGTTCCACATACCTGTGTTTAGGACTGCCATAGCATATATCTACTGAAAAATGCAAAATTGTAGACAGTAAAATAAACTCTGAAGTTTTTGACACTTAAATGGCTAGATACAAAGGAATACATAACATGAAACCAAGGTCAGTATTTCTCTTTATACCTGTACAGATACACTCCTGGTAAATTCCAGTTAAGTTAATTATAAATATTTACAAAAGAGCTTGCAATTTCCAGCCAACTGCTACCTGATCATAACAGACACAAACCTTGCACTAATTTGGTTTACTTTGCTAGAAGAGATTTAAGCACTCTGGATGAGATTCTCAGGTAAAAACCACTGCTTCTGTGCTGATTTTCATTAATGATGCCAATTAACATTAGCAGAGAATGTCCCTTCTTTTGTTTATTCACTGTGTCTCTCATTATCCCTCATCACAGCTCCTAATATGGATTCAACCTGATGAAAAATATTCAGTTCATACAAAACAACAAGAAGAAACCCACAAACCCACCAGATGTATTTCTTTCCCTCTGCTCTTTATTCAGTTTTAATTTTCATAAAGGAAATAAACTATAAAACCCGGAAAGAAGTCAGAGCTTTCTGCAAAGAAAACACTGCTACAAGCACACTCTACGACTGCTAGATAATTCATAAGAACTTTCAAGGCCACAGAAGTTTATCGGTCCTTTAGCTCCAAAAGACACAGTTCATCATTCTCTCCTTCCTCAATTTACAATGGCCAGAATCCAATTTTTTTCACTCTCCCAGTTTCAAAATATGCTTGCAATTACTATTCAAGCCCCTTTTCTATTTCTAGAATATTGTGTCTGGGGTTTCAAAGACATAAGGGAGCCAGATGCATGACTCTCTGAGGCTGCTTTGAAACGTCAGCTCGTGGCACTCAGAGATGATTTATTAGGCAGTGTGTCCATGCATCCCATATAGGCTCATAAACCATGCTGCTAAACACAAACTTCCATACGTGAACTCTCCCTAGATTATATCTTCTATGCATTTCATAATTCAAATGGATTGGATTGATCACTCTAATACAGTATTGTGCTGTTTCACCACATAATACTGGTACAAGATTTTACCATCCTCTGATATAACCAAAATAATCCTCTGATTATAGTCCATTCAGACTCCTTTACAAGATGAGAAAAACCTGCAATTGAAGTCCAATGGTGTACTTCTTTCAGAACCAAACAAAGAGCAGAAGAAAGCTTATAAGGGAAAAAATAAATTAAGGAACTGTGATGGTAAATGATGGAGGGTTATGTAGCAATGGGGTACATGGTGGCAGATTGCAAACCATTCATCTTCAGCCATTCTGAGTTTTTTCAGCAGTAGAACGTCTGTAAAGAAAGCAAGATAATGGTTTTCTGATCACTAGCTGGACTGTAGCAAAATGCATAACAGCCATAACTCTTCTAGTGAAGCTTTTTGTTTGGGAATAATGCAAATTATCCTCATTACAATCAGATGGGATGGTTGTTAATATCTTTGCATAATTAGAAGCTATTTTCCTTAAATACAGTTTATGCATGAACTTTCCAAGGAGATTTATCTACTGGGGTAACACTGAGTCATTTTCATCTGGAGAGACACTCTGAAGGTTACACAATTCAACATTTTAATTTAGTTTTAAAGATGAACCACCTCACGCCCTACTTATGGTAAGAATTTTGGTCCCAATCCAGGTATGTGCTAAGGGCACTTTGCTAAATTCAAGTGCATGAGTGGTCCCAAGGGCAAACATGCCAAAATGAATTTCAAAGCCATCAATGATCAGCACCCAGCAGGAATTATGCCCCCTCACTGCAATATTGAAGTGCTTCCTATGCAATTGAGTTTGCATAACGAGGTGTCAGATGGAGTAATTTTCTTGCTTCGCAGATAAGCCCCCCTTTGCTTTCAGAATAAATCACTTCTAGAACTAACTATGAAGAATAAAAATTTATGGGTGAGAGAGAATCTTAAGAGATTTGATCCAACCTCAGTTAAAATATTCTTGTGCCATGTATCGTGTCCACTTTAGTCCCAGCAAAGCCAGCAACAATAAAATATTTTCAAGGATCTGTCTGTAACTCGCTTCCCCTAGTCAAGCAAGACCTAGGATCAGAATTGCAATTCTCTGCCTCTCTTGGCTACTAATTTTTGTGCAGAAGAGCACAGCTCTGCCTGGGGCCTCTGAAATGCCAAGACCAGAGAGTAGGTCTGAACTCAAGTAGTTGTATCAACTTCAGTGGTGCTTCTAAACATGAGACTGGAGGGTAGAAATGTTTCAAATTGAAATGGGTGATGTGGGTCAGTATAAAACAACAAATCTCTTACCATAGGCTTAGATGCAAAGAAAAGCTTTCCAGGACAATGCATGCTCTGAGTAGAAAGCCCATTAAGTGACAACAGACAAACAATTGCCCCTACTACTGGTCTTGAATTCTGAAATCATCATTGCTCAGCCATACTAGTGAGACCCTTCACAGACAGAGCTAACAAGATCAGTGTGGTTTTTTTTGGTTTGGCATTTGTTTTGTGGTTGTTGGTTTTTTCTTTCCCATATAAATGGCTTCAGCTTTCCATCAGACTATAGTTATTGTTTATTATCCTTGCACAGCTTGTGCCTAAGTACTTTTAAGGATGAAAGAATGTCTACCATAAGGCAGGAAGATAAAACAAAATGGTGCTCTCTAAAATAATGAAAAAGGCTTGAAATAGGGCTCGAGATCTCCTGTGAAATCGTTGGCCTTGACTGTGAACTCTGCAATGAAGTGAGTTTTTGGTAAGGGTGGCGAACACAAAGTATGGCAGTAAAGGAGGGACAGTCTGCTTTCTTCCCACATAGTGCCTCGGGCAGGGGGACAAGCTGCTGCAGACAACCACCTAATGCTGCTTCAAATGTGACAACTCACTATTTCTGGGAAATAAAATGTCCCAGCTTGATCTCCAGAGGGAGAAGTTTCCCTTTGTAATGGACCAAGAAGAGTCAAAGAAGTTGAAAAATATAAAACCAGTAGGGAAATCACAGCAGTTTAGAATGTCGTACTGTTTCAGGACTGTGGAGGGAGAGCATATTCATTCAGTGAAAATTAGCTAATAGAGCGTGGGTGGCTGCTTGAGATCCTGAACATAGTGCCTGTCTCGGGAATGATTGGCTGCAGACCTATGAGCAGCTTTTATGACATGGTTTTCCCAGGCATTTTCTTAATCTCACGGATGCCCTTAGATTTGGGAGCATAGTGGCAAGTAGAATATGTGCTGCTTTTATTTCAAGGAACAGGAAATTTTGCCACTGCTTATCTGCTGTTCTGGGGAGGTAGACTTTGTCACTCCCAATTTCTCCACAAGCGTTTTGGTAGGAGAACTGTGATGTAGGGATTTCTGCCATAGGGAGCATGCCATGTCCTATCCCTTCCTCTGTCAGGATGCTGGTTGGAATGACACATTTATTGGGAGCAAGAGGCTCCAAAGATATGACAGGACCATTGAAAGTGCTAGGAGGTCCTGCATTTGCTTTAAGCTCTTGAAAGTACGAAGAAGGCCTCCAGAGGTGAGAAAGGAAAGGCTCCCTCTCCCAGAGTTTGCAAGGCATGGTTTTCCCAGTGGCCCTAAAGGGAAGTTTGAACCTCTGAGCTGGAGCATTAATTGCCAGAGCTAAGACTGGGTGAGATAAAGAAAGAAGTGACATTGTATATTAAAACCTGTCTTTTCATATCTCTCTGGACATAATGTGACTTGACATCACATCCTCATCCAGCAGAGCATCCAGAGATGGCAATGGAAATAGCTTGTGCAAGCATTTGGAGATGCTGAAACCCCTAACTACATCAGGGACTCAGCAAGCAAAGGGGCAACTCAAGTTCCCAGCACAAACATTGCTCACAGCTGAAGTGAGATGAAGAGGTTGCCTTCTGGGGGTGTCATTCAGGGTCATGATGTGGCACTCACAGAGAAATCAAGAGGCCTTGGAAAGGCTTCCTGCTGTGACCAAAAACATTGGACAGAGTTCAAACCCTTTAGGCACCAGACATGGCCTTGTGGGATACAGATTGGAGGCGCTGGCAGCTGCCAAGGTGCCTGTGGTATAGCAGGAGCTGGGGGTGGGGCCAGACAACATGGCCAGGATTTGTGCCACTGCTCCAAAACCTACCACCTGTCTCCAGTCTGCCTGATTCCAGTGGAACATCAGGCAGCTGTGAGATCCAGTGCATGGTTATAGCTTACATCTCTCTGCAAAAAAGGACCACTGTATAATGGGTATTGAAGGGAAAAACTGCACCCTTCATGTTGTTTAAAGTAGCTTGGTACTGTGACAGTGTGTTGTTTTATTTAATGACATGTAATTAACTGCCAGTCAACTATATATTCAGGATCAATATCAGCAATACAATGGGTAAATAAGATCAGACTCTTAAAAAATGCTACTGTGCAAATCCGATTTTGCAGCATCTTTTTACAACTAGTCCAAATTTTCAAACTACACATGTGCCAGTAGGATCCCTCATCATACAAAGGACATGCAAGTTTCCCTTTTCCTTTGGTGGCTACAAGCGCTTGAGTGTTTAGGTGTAGCCTTATCCCTCTCTACAACATGTTAATGCTGATGCAAAAGCCCCCATGAGGCCACAGACTCATGCACCCGTATGTACCAGGCTGCTCCAGGGGTGCTGTGAGGATGCAGCTCTCTCTGGCATGGATGAAGTCACAATCTCGCAAGGGACAACTCCTTACACAGTCAGTCCAAGTTGTTTTGCCATCAACTGTGCCTCGTACTAGCTGTTTTGGTATGGTGAATGTGCGAAGTGATGTGTTTTGTTTACTGCCGTGTTTCTTTTAACTAGTCAACAAATGTTTGCACTTAGTTATTTTGCAGATTCAGTTGTAAAAGTTAATAGGGGAAAGCTCACTTGGCTAAGTCATGTTTGTGGTCTCTCCTGGCTGCTGGCTAAGAGTGCAGTGTGTGTGAGGGGAGAAGAAATCACGTGGGAGAGAAAGAGCTTGTTTCTTTTACAGTAGAGAGGATATTCTCTAAATCATTGTTGTATTTTCAGTGCCTGGAATAGAAGATGCTTCTTTCTATTGCAATTCTTCCATATGAATGTAAATACTTAATTCCTCAAAAGCTCAGTACCTGTTTTTTGAAATGTGACTTTAATAAAAAGATATTTTCCTTCAAGTGGGTTGTTTAATCTTTAGTGAGAAATTGAATGGATGTAATATAGAATATAGTAAGGTAATGATTTTAAAATAGCCTCATCTAACCAGTTATTGCCCTGAGGTGTAACAAATAAATGAAAATGAACTGACTGTGTAATGATCATATTTACTGTCTTCTTACTGAAACTGCTAAAGGTTCCTATGTCTGCATAGTCTTCTGGTAACCCTCTTCGTCCTGTGACTTAAGAAAGCCAATTTATGTGTGCTTACTCAAAATCCCAGAACAGGACAGTTTTGTGGACAGGAGGACAATGGAAGGGGCTGCAGTGACAGTAGGGATAAAGCACTGGGGAAGGGGCTGTACTGACAGTAGGGATAAAGCACTGGGGAAGGGGCTGTACTGACAGTAGGGATAAAGCACTGGGGAAGGGGCTGCAGTGACAGTAGGGATAAAGCACTGGGGAAGGGCTGCAGTGACAGTAGGGATAAAGCATTGGGGAAGGGCTGCAGTGACAGTAGGGATAAAGCACTGGGGAAGGGGCTGCAGTGACAGTAGGGATAAAGCACTGGGAGCGCATGGCAGACTTTAGGTGAAAGGTGCTATTCCCCCCATTTCCAGTGCATGCTCCCCTACGAAGTCCCACACCAGAACCTGGTTTCACACACACTGTTACGTTGGACAAAGTGAGAGCAAGCACTGCTAGAAATACCACGTCTCCTGAGCCTTCAGGCCAAAGCTACCAGCTACCTTTTAGCTATTCAAAGGGATAGTTACAGATGCAGCTCATGGAATGGTTCTGCTGCTTATAGTGCTGCTCTGTTCCCAGGGACTGGGGCATGTGTTGAATAGGCTTGCAGTAGGCATCTCTGAAAGCCAAGATGCAATCACTTTGTGAAATTAAAGCTCATTTCCTCCACTGTTAAAGACAATGTACACGATCACTGCCACCAAGTGATTATATTTAAAGTCAAAGGATGCAGAGGGAATGCCAATTCTTTTGGTCTGCATTCAGTCACAGCTGCGAAGGATTAAGGGTTGTTTAAAAATCTCTTAAATGCCTGCCAAAAGTTGCCAATCACTAGAACCAGTAGGTGCTTATCATTCCATGCATTGTTCGAGATATTAGAAATTACACAGCCGCAGATGACCACATTCTTCACACAAAAGAAGTGTGTGGGAAGTCCAGCAGAAAGGATTTGAGGTCTTTCCATCCACTTTTACTATGTTCATTGCTGGGAGCCTTTTCATCTGCATCTTCAAGCATCTGTGGAGAAGCAAATATTAACCCAAATCGTTCTGTGGCTAGACCCAGCAAGCCTGTCGAACCTGAGAGTTTAACCTGGAGAAATCAACAGAGAAAGTGAAGAGTAGAAACTTATGTTCCTTTCCCTTCACCTCTTTATGTATGTATATGCATCTGTCTCTATGTCTTAGGCTGCAGCACTTCATATTTTCTTTAGAACCCATTTTCCAAAATATGCAGTTTTCAAGCAGACCATCACTTCTCTTTGAAAAACTTTGCAAAAATTAAGATTCTTTTTTTCAGCAAGATGAAAGGAAAATTGGTAGTTTTGCTAAGTAGATTAGCAAAGCAAAGGTACACAGCACCAGAATAACTGGCAGTGCTGAATAGAAATTGCAGGGTTCATGCGAAGTCAGATAGCAGACTTCAGGATTCAAAGGAGTTTCAATTTCACCCCTCTCTTTTCACTTGGTTAGCCTTCTCCATGACGAGCTGGGTTTTCAGGTGAAGGTGCTTTTCCACTTCATTGTTGGCCGACAGGTGTATTTTTGTGAGAACATTTAAGGAAAATCTGTTCAATTTTCTCAGCTCCAGGAGAAGAGCCCTATTTACTCATCTCACTGGGTTTTGTGTCACTTCCTGCAGCAGACTGAAAAGAACTCCCCTCAGCACGAAAAGAAAATCATCACAATTTCTTTCCCTCCTTACACACAGATAATTAAAAAGCTCCTAAATCTGCAGCTCCGGGTGTCTGTTGTGAGGTTGCATAAGGTGCACGTCCATGTTCAGCCTGCAGAGAATGGGCTAGATAAGGAAATCTGAAAGACTTAAATGTCGCTCACAGTCAATCAGCATCAACCAGGAATTTCGGCAGACCTAATCGACCTTTTGTGACACCACAATGAACATACGCTCTGCCCAAAATAGCTGCCTCTGGGACAATTTGCATGAGAGATATGCATGCATTCACATCAAACTGAGCAGCTTCAGATGGAGAAGCTTAAAAGCTCAAGTGGTGAAACTTTTAATAACTCATTTCAGCTCCCTGCCCCCAACTTTCCATTAATATTCCCACATTCTCTCCCCTTTAAATAGGAACGTTAAGTGCAAATAAATAAAACATTAGGCTGATAAAATTACTTATATTGTGGCAGCAGCTGAAGGCCCTGATAAATACCTCGTGATTCTGGGTCCTGTATGAATGGGCAGCACAGAGGCAGTGCTGGCTCCAGAGACAGAACACTGAAGTTTCTGACAAGGTGCAAGCAGCCAGTGGGGAGGGAGGTGAGGAAAGATAGAACAGAACAGGCAGCTGTATTTTCTTCCATTAGTAAACATGGAACGCTTCAGGGGTTTTCATTTTATGTTCTTTATTTGTATAAGAAGACATAAGCTATTATTTATTGCACTATATATTGTAATTGAAGGTTCTTTGAACATGCTGGGTGTTATGAAAAATGACTTTTCAGAATTACAGAAGCTTAATATTACTTTGGACTCCTGTTTGCTATTTGTCAACAGGGGAAGAAACTTCTACATGTAGATGTTCAGAAAGGCTATTAACATGACTTCTGGACTGTGTTTTTAATTACCCAAGCAGAATTTGCATAAACAAGCTGGACAGTCAGTGAAAGAATTGTCACAGTAACATGGGTCAGAGCATTGCAGCAAAAGGCACAGTTGCAAGTGTCCGAGGGTGCTGGGAGCAGGCAGTCAGTGCTGGTCACAGAACCTGACAAATTGTATGTATCCCCAGATTCTGTTGGAACACACATAGGGAAAAGAGAACATTCGGATTTTTATGCAACTTAATGCTTCTGGATGAAGAATTTCAGTCTTTGTCATCTCTCTTAACTGCACAGGTTGCACAAGGAACCTTCCATTATATGGTCACTGAGAAAAATGTACATAGGCTGGTGGTTGGAATAGAGGAGAAAAGTAGACTATTTGTCCTCTTGCTTAAGAGAGACATTTTCTACAGACAATCTAAATGGAGTAATATATTATAATCATTGATAATTGACAGTGGCTATTGCTATTATCCGATATTAACTTGCAAAGAAACTTGCATCAATCTTTGGCCTCCTTTGTTAAATAAAATAAATGTCTCTGATCAGTCTATCAGTCCATTCATACAAAAAAAAAATTGGAGCCATTTACTCTAAGTGCATCTTAGTTTGAAAAAGTAATCTATGTTTTGATCATTCAAGCTTCACCAAAATACACATGCTCAGAAAGATCTTTTCAGTGTTGCCTATGGGCAAATCTGCCATGTGAGCCCTGTGCAAAGAAGCACATCCTTATCCATGCTCTCCAGGGCAACAAAGGCTTCAGCTGGGGGTTTCATCTTCTAAAATTACTGTAAATCGAGTCACGAGACACAAGGCAGTGAAAACCCAGGCTTTGTTAGCCATACTGCTCATGGGGCCAACTTGATTTTTAATATGAGGATGAAAAAAAAGCTATTAAAAACCTAACTTTATACTCTGAAATTGGTTCTTTTCTGTGCTGTGTGAAAATTTGCATGTGGTTATGCTAATCTGGGCTTCCCAGTATGGGAGCTGCGTGTCCTGCTTAATGGTAACCACACATAAGAACAAGACTCTGAATGTGATCTCCCCAGTGCTGAACTCTTTTGAAAAACTACAGACTTTTATTTTGGGAGCCTAATAAAGACTTAGAAGTCCAACTCCTGGAACTTCTTTGTGCAGATCTTTGTCCTTCATGTGTCAGTTATAGTACTAGGGGGCTCTGTGCCTATGCTGTCAGGCTATTGTAGGTACACACTGCAGGTGGCTTTTCCTGCATGGTCTCCTTCATGCAATTCCTCCAGAATGAATTTCAGGGCTTGCTAGAAGAAAATACAGGTACTGTAGAGCAATGTGTCTGCCTCAGGGCAGAGTGCTGCACTTCTGCTTCTTAAAACGCAGCTTGTGCAGGGACCCTGCCCCCCTGGCTTGTGACTCCTCAGCCTGGCAAATCCCACACAGCATGAATTCGCTCAGCCCTTCTGGTTGGATTTCACTTTTGCCCACAGCCACTTCTGGCTTCATCTCTCTGCATTATCATGTTCCAAGCCGTGAGTGACAGCTGGGTTACTGAACTGCAACAAAGGACCTCTTAGGGAAATTGGCCCCTCTTTCCCTCTGCTTCCTTCTGACCAGAGAGATACTCATTAGTTCAAGTGATACTGTGAACTTTATCACTTTAATGTATTGTCTCCTCTATGGTGCAGCAGGAAAAAATGATGCTATCATTATAAGTCTATCTATTAAAAGAACCATAGAAGAATCACTTTGGAAAACTTAAAAAGAAAAAAAATCTAACAAAAAAAAATCTCTGTTCCTTTTCAGATGAGTTAAATTATGATTCTGAAATATCAGTAGAAAGCTGAGACACAGAGCATTAGAGTTCATTGCTGATGTTGGAAACAACTGTTGAGAGCATAAAGCCTTTTCTCCTGCAAAGCTAATCCCCTGTCAAACTCAGTGCATCTAACAACAGCATTGTTTTCTATGGGGTGACAGAAGAGCAGGGCGGATTCTCAAGCTGAAACCCTGTGACATGGCTTACAGCAACGTTTTGGGCTGGTTTGCAAGCCCTGTTCTTTAAGTAGTACAATGTCAAGGGGTAAGAAGTTGTAGCATCACTCTTACAGTATGTTTGTGAATGGTCACTCACAAAGTAAGGAGCCACCTGAACACTCCATGTGTGAGCCTTTCAGGCATGCAATGATGCTGCAGAGAAACATAAGGATTTGTGTCACAGCAGCAGGGGTCATTTTATAGGTGTTGCACCCAGAAGTGGCAAAGATGGCCACCTGGAAAAAGGAGAGATCTGATTTTAAGCCAGTACTGAGAAGCTTGCTCAGCCTTGAAGGTCAGCTCCATCAGAAGAGAGAAATAAGCTTAGAGAGGGGACAGAAAACATTGAGTTATCTGTTACTTGCACTTCTCTTATAGATAATGAGGAATAGGGAGAGTGAAGTCCTGTCCTTGGAGTAAATCTTGAACTGTGGATGAGTTGAAAAAAATTAGAAAGTAATAAGGAAAAAACAATATTTGTAAGCACAGTATATTAAAGAGAAAAAAAACCATCAATGTAATGGTAGAGGAAGGGACAAAACAACGAAGTAACTTTATGGAGTCAAGATTAACTCCCATGTTTTTCTCTGGTGATTTTTCAAGTTCCCAATATGGCAAAACTTGGTCTTTTTTAAGCACCTGTTTTAGAAAGCCCCATCTTCATGAAATATGACACGGAAGTGAAAAGCAATAAGTGAAGAAGGCACTGTATTTTATATCTTGCTCAGGTGTCCAAGCGAAATGGTCATCGTGCTCCTTAGAAGAAGGTTGTCCAACATGTCTATCTTCTGTTTATGTACTGCTAACAATCTAACATAAAGACAAATTCAGCAACTAGTTTCTTCTCCCAATAGGGTTCTCCAGAACCTATCTTAACAGAAAAGTGATGCATAGGAAGTTGAAACAGATCAGGAATCAGGAGCAAGGAGACTGGAAACAGACTAGAGAGGTAGGAAACATGGATGTTAGAATATGTGTCTTGAGAGGCTTATGAAGTGGGTTATTTAACAGGGTGCCTGTGATACCAGGTGATGGGGCTCTCAATGATGCAGTGCTAAGGTCCAAATACTCTGGTAGTGATCTCTCTCTCCCATTTCTCTCCTTTTCATTCCTCTCCTTCTCTGCATTTAGGAAAACAGGAGGCATATCAGCTCACAAGAACACTTCCAAGAGATATTTTCCCTAAAATAGACCTTCTTCCTTGAAGGTCTCAGTGCTTTAGCTGGAAGAGAGCACTTTGTACTGAAAATATACTGAATTTCTAATATATGCTCTGGTGGAGAGAAGCTCTAACTCAGCTGACACAGAGCATACAGTATGTTGTTCCAGATTGTTCCGGTACAAAATTAGCTCTACCTTTAACAGTAATTAATTGCTTTTCTACAGGGTAAAAAACTTTGTCGTTTGGTTTTGAGTGAGTTTCATCAGATATACTCTCCCCATCACTGTCTCCGTGGCTGAGAGACTGAGCTGTTCTGCAATTACTCCTTTCTCCATCACAATCTCAGTGAAACAGACAACTTAAAGCTGCTGAAGCTGAAGCAACAGCTTCAAGCAGACAAAGCTAAGTTACCACACTTTTCCTTCTCCTGATCATCATTCATGTCAATGACTGTTTCTAAGAGTCAGAGAGGGAACTTAAATGATGCAAAGGCTGAGAGAATGAATTGGAGGAGTAAAGGGAACAAGATTTAGATTTTGGAAGGAAGAAAGTTGTTATTCAGAGAACCTGATTACTCGTCTCTGCCACATTTCATTCCTTTTTACCTGCTGCTTTGAAGAAAGATGTAAAGTGCTTTTAAGCTATTTTATGAGCACTAAGCTGACAGCAGTGGAGGCCAAAGCTTTCTCTTTAACCTCTCAGTGCAGAACAGACTGTGGTAGCCTGTCCCTTATTGTGCCAAATCATCTTTCCAAGTCTACTCATAATGTTTAGTGATGGTTTGAAAATGCAGTGTTTGGCTACTATAGAATTTGGCTACTGTGGAATTTGTGTCTAGTTGGCAGCTCTTCTTTTTCCTGGCTTTTTCTGCTGCAACAGTGGCCGTTATGACCATTTGTGGTGTTAGCAAATATAAAACTTCAGAAGAATGAAATCTAGGGCTATTCTTGAAATTTTTTCCATAAAAAAATTTGTTTCCAAAATTCAGCATACCATCTTGTAAATTGTGTCTTCTGAATAGGACAAAAAGCAAAAGTGCAGCTATTCTGAAGATATTAAATGAAAATAGATTGTTTCACCTCCAAAATATCTATGTGGTGAGCTGAGGTACAGTAGTTCAGGACCCCACACTCTACATTAATTCTCTAGGCTGGGCTTATATGGACACAGTTCCCATTTTCTACTAGTATGATGCAACTGGCATGAGGCATCACCAGCTTTTACTAAGTTGGAGAACAGGATGCATGAAACCATGAAATGTCATTCCTGCAGGAAACTCAGTGTAAAGTGAGAACTATGCAGCAGCAGGCACCTGAACTACAGTTTCAGTAACATTTTATAAGGAAAACATTTGAATTTTGAAAATAGATACTTCATGTCTTGATTTATTTGAGTTCAAAGCACTAAACCTCTGCATGTTTTTGACAAAGGAGACTTGTTTGTACTCATGTCAAAACTTTCTGCACTGTGTTGTCAACTCAGGCCTGACAAGAGGCAAGCCATGAGCTCTTTGCATGTACACTAATAAAACAGCAAAAAACTCTCTAACAGGTCAATCTGGCCAAAGCTGATTTTTCCTGTCCTTAAGAAAGTTGCCATTGAAAATAGTATGAAATAATTACCACAATCAATAGAAGCCTCTTTTTTTTTTTTTTTTTTTCCCCCAAAAGATTACCTGCAATGGAGAGGTGTGAGAGATTTAATCTAGCAATAGCTATTAGGGCAATTTGCTGACAGCTCTTTCAGCAGAGAATGGTAATTCAAAACACTTCAATTTTGGCTTTTCCTTATCCTTCATGCTTTAATCCTTGCCCACGTGTGCATGCTTCTATGCACACTGATAAACTTTCCTTAGATGTGGACATCCTTTTATCTTGGGCCTGATTCTCTTCCCAGCATGAAACTGATTTTAAAAACCCAGGAATGTGGAGGCTATGATCAGAATGAGGGAGTTGGGCTTTTCTCGTTGTTAGAGTGCCTTGCCTTCACTCTGTGGTAACTCTGCTTTTAAGGAGTATTGTCCAAGCCAGGAGTTTTGAAGCAGGGGTTTAATTCCCAGTCTTCCATAACCACAGGAAACAAGTGGTGAGCTTCATCTGCCATAGACCTGAGGAGGGAGTAGAAACTTCCTCTAAGGTCCAAAAAAAAGGGGGAAGATATGCCAGCGACTCCTCCACCATTCTCTCTCATGTGCACAATGCCATTATTCCCATGGCAAGGGGAAAGAGGGAACTTGGGACTCATTTTCAGAAGGAGATTGTTCACATATTCAGTGACAGGGCAACCTTCTCTACTTGTTCAGAGTGTGAAATCAGTGGGGGAATCACATGAGGATGCAAAAGTTTGCAGGATCAGATCTATGACAGAAGATCAACAGTCCATAACTTAGGGCACTTTGGAAAATTGATAAGGAAAAGTCAAGGGATGCCTGTCTGGAGCAAAGACATGTATCTGTGACCCACGCTTGCTTTTCCTCCATTACTTCCTCCTGCTGCAGTGAGGATCAGATCTCTGGGCTGCACCTGGCATCGATGGCAGAAGTGGTCAATCTGTGTCAATCCAGAATGGTCCAGAGCCTGGTGGTTAGAAATCTCTCAAAAAAGAAAGGTTCAGCTCCCATGTCTTACCAAGTTCCTCACTCTAAGGAATCCAGAGAGATTTAAAAGGTTATGTTAAGGTTACCTGCAGTGAAACAGATGCAAAGAGAGGGGCAAATTTTAAGATGCACCTGTCCCCAGTATTACCTGTAACCTAAGTCTAAGCCTGAGCAACCTGGGCTTAGCTGGAATCATGGACAGCAAACTCTTTCTGGACTCCATCTCTTTCTCTGCACATGCTGTTTTGGATCTAAGGGTCAGATGTGTAAAGGTTAGACTTCTCAAGACCAGATTTTTGTCCCTGAATCTTTCCATAAAATATGTCAGGAATAATGTTTTGTTTTCTTTCTTTCTTTTTTCTTTTTTTTTAACTTAGTACACAAAAAAACCCCTCATTTCAAAATTCATTTGGTGCGCTATGAATAAAGCAGAACATTGCAAATCATGAAGTTCAAAATTCTGATGGAGGCTTCAGAACTGCATACGTGGCCAATGAGTCAGCACTGGCCAAAAGGACACTTACATACCATGCCTTTGTCTGCTTGTTGCCATGAGCCAAGAATTAGGGCCCCTGAATAAACCACACCAGAATTATGAGCCACCAGTGCAGCATGACAATGCAGGGATAGTCTCTGACAAATTGGCTTGCTCTCTGGCAACCTGAATTAAACAAGATGCAGCACTGGGGAGACATTCTTGTTTTGTGGCTTTGCTTAAAGTGAGGTTATGCTGAGGAAAGTGGTGATAAAAACAGCATTTCATGCACTAGGTCTCCCTGCCTTAATGGCAGCCCGTATTTTTATTGACACAAATAAAATCTTACTACTGTCAGTGCTGTAGTCAGGCAAAAGTGAGTTCTGTTCCATGTTGCCACATCCATCATGAAAACACACACTCCTCCTCTTTTTGACCCCAGAATCATTGTTGTTAGTGATGATGTATGAAACAGAAAGAACATAACTTGATTGTGAGAAATTGCTTTGAACTTATATTTGCTGGAAGGTGAAAACCTTATTTTTGAGTTTTAAATGAAGCATGTTTTGTATGGAAGTCACTGAGAGGGAATAAATAGGAAACACTAAGAATTCATTTTACAGACTCACTTTTCAGACTGTAACCATACTTTAAAAAGGAAAATGGCCTGAATTTAAACTCTGATGAAAGGCCCTGGACTGACAGACCTGTGGAATAATGTTCTTGAGACGCTATAGTCATAACTTCTGCCACAGTGGGACTTTCTCACTAATTACCAGCCAGTCTAAAGGCCATGTTTCCCGTCCCTTCAGACTCCCCTCTCATGTCAGAATGTCGTCCTCAGATATGAAGTCCAGAAATGGTGGCAGGCAAGGCCAAATGGCTGTAAATGGGCATGTTAACCTACCTGTCACACTGCACTCTTGTAGTGCAGTGACTTCAGGTAATAACAACAGCAATTTGTGCCTCTCCCCAGTGGTCATTTGAGCTGGGAGCTGAGCTCAGTGTTAGTGCAACCACGTGCCTTGCTCTGGTCAGCAACCTATTGCTGGTCAGCTTGTTGGTCCATCAGCAATATGCTGGGACAAGCAAGGCAACCACTGCCTTTTCATCCTGTCTCATTGTCCTGGTTGTTTTCTGTAGACAGAGGCAGCTGAAATTGTGACACTTCTGAAGTCTCTGTCCACAAAGAAATTAATTTGAGACAATCAGCTTGCTCAGGGCTGATACTGAAATGGTTTGCTAGGGCTGCTGGGGAATGGGGAACAAACAAAAAGCTTCTCAGAGTTTACACTGAACAGTGTCTCCAAGAAAGGTGCTGCTGCCAGCCCTCGTGGATGAGTTGAAGGACATCTATATCTGTTGACTTCTTGGAGATAACCTCTGCTTGCATGAGTCATGCAGGTGACATCCTTTGCATTAACTAAAAAGACAGCATGCAGCTAAGATCAAGATGTCACAAGTAGAATAAGCACAAGTCTACAAAATAACATGTGTACCTGCATGAGAAAGGGAACCAGGGGAGCTAATTTTCAGTAGAATTTGCTTTTTTTGAATGATTTAATTTTTTTTAAAATGGACTTCCTATTATCTCCATTTAAACCTGCAGTATTTCTTTTCTCCATTTTTTTCTTTCTACCTGAATAATCACATTTGCCTTATTTCCATTGGAAATCAGACTAAAATTGGTTTATAATATGGGAATTTCTTCTACCCTGTGAACTACTGCAAATCATTTCCAGATGCCACAGTGAAAGAGTGATACAGACAAGCTTGAAATTCCACCAGATCCGTTTGTGACTTCCCTGTTCTGGCTGCTGTTAGATGAAACAGCAGTGGCATGGTACCTTTGACATGTGCACACAGCCTTGCTAAAGCCTAAAAAAGGACAGGTTCCTGAGGGACCGATCAAAGGTGCAGAGTATGTGGTTCTTCCAAGACAGGCAGTCAGCAGCCTTCCTGGGACATAATCCTTCTGACCCTTCAGATGTAGTTTTATGTTGCTGCATAGTACTTCCCTTTTTACTTTTTCCCCTTTCTTTTCCCCTCAAGGTTTAACGAATACTGTTTGTGACTTCTGGGTAAGAAATGTTTCACTTATTCTCTCCTACTCCAAGGAAGTAAAATTTTCATGCATTTTCACATTTTAGATACTGCTGGGGAAAAAAAAAATCACTTCTTCCCTTTTTTCCCCCATGATTTATACGGCTTGTCTCCTCTGGGTTCTAGCTGTGCATTATGCCTCTCATTTTCCACCTTTAGTTTATGACCACTGAGTTTGTCTGGCAAGTGTACGCCTTACATTTTTATATTACGGCACACAGAGGTCTGCTGGTGTCATGAATCTGCATGAGGATCTGTGGCATCCCACAGTCTTTTACAGTGTTTAATGAGCCCTTCTCAAAGATTTGCATTTTTGTTCGAAGCCTGGCCATCGTGTGTGTTTCTCAGCTGTGTTGATAGTCTGACCTGCTGTACAACGCTGTCGTGGATGTGGAAAGACAAGGTCTCCTTTGTATGTAACCCTTCTTACCACAGACCCTTGATTCTCCGAAGAACAATTCTTGTGAGATTTTGCATGTGGATTTGGAAGATGAAAAATTTGGGCTAATCTGGAAGAACAAACTATAGTGTTGTCTAGGGTATCCTCAGAGCCAATGTAGCACCACCAGGCAAGGGTCCTGCCCTAGAGCTTTAACACAAAGAAAGTATCTGCTGCTGCCCTTGCCAAGAGAGCCCAAACATATTTTTCCTTCAATGTATTCGGTATCTCAGGAGGTTGAGTCAGTTCAAAAGCGTAGGTGTCCTAGCAGTTTAACACTAGATCAAAACTTCCTGATGTTTTCACTGGGGACTTCAGAATATACAGGTTGTTTTCCTCATAAAATCACACAGGCAAAAGCTTGGTACCATCTGAGAACTAGGACTGAATTATCCTGGTTTTCGTCAGGGAAACATGATGAACTCTCAGATGGGTGATTGTACTCCAGAACAAATGGCAGAACTTTTGGTTTTAGGGCAAGAGCTGTTCAAGGTTAGCTAGCAAGTTGCTCATAGCTAGACACAAGTGATTTGAGTTGAAATTACATGTAGAGTTTAATTTTTAATAAGCTTTTAGACTTTCATTTTTATTTTCCATGTGTTGCCTACTATTGCATTCAAACACCATCCCTGCTCTGCCCACTGGTTTGACTTTCTAGCAGAAAGAAGGACCAGATGGAGACTATTTAAGAAAGTCTGTGAAGGGGAAAATAACTTCTTCATTTTGTGGATAAGAGGGGGGAATTTAAAACTTTTGTTAATGGTATCTGTAAGGTGAAGATGTTGTCCATGGTTCATTTTTCAGGAGGGAAACTAATTTGGCTTTTATTAATTATGTTGTTAGTGGCCACAGACGGTTTCATTCTTTATCAGAGTAATAGTCTAGGGGAACAGGTTTTTGAAGGAAAAGGACAGAATCATCTGCTCATGTAGCTATTAATACAAGTATCTGTGCAATTACTTTTCTTGAGAGTATCTCTGCTCGAATATATTGGGCAAATTAATCTGCTGCACTGTATTTCTGAAATGTGTTAGGGCTGAATGTTTAGAATAAATAAATCCCATGTTTATTCAGGCCCACGTTTTGAAAGCTCATTTCAGATGTTGCCGACATCACATAATTTTAAGAGTTTTAATTTGTAGAAGTTGCCCTTTTGCTCCTGTAATACATCAGCAGTGTCAAAGATGACATGACAGTCATTACTGGTCTTTTCAAGTTTGCTCTTTTTCTTAGGAAGTTGGTATTTTTATATGGTGCTGGAATTCTAGTTTCACAGTTGTCTTCAGGTATTCTGTCTAGCTTTTACCAACTGGATCTTTCTCCATTTAAACTCCTCACAGCTCATGCCAATTTATACTGCTGCAGTGTGTTCTGTGTTGCTAGTTTGATGATATAGGGTTGTATCTAAGTAGACTTTGGGAAAAAATATTCAGGCAGAATATAATTGCTCATATTGGATTTGAAGCATCATGTCAAGCTATTTTTCACTTGCAAAACAGGTATTCTAAGTAACAATATATTTTTCACTGGAAATAAAAGTCACCAGATGCTACTGAGAAACACCATAAAAACAGCTTGAATACCTGTGTTTTACAATTTTTACATGATTTTAGAAGTTCCTGAATTAAACAAGTTTAAAAGGGTGAGAAATATTCTTAAAATTTACAGTAAGCTTTTCAGATAGGGATGCAATACTTCTGGTTGCTGTTCAAACTGGCATATTGTTTTTAATCTGGAATATATTGTTACCTCTTACTCAGCTTCACAAAGAACACATTTTGCCTTGTGTCATCTCCCAGACTGGCTCCCCGCTTTTACTAGGAAGTTTTTCATGTTTCATGTTCTTCCTAATTTTTCCCATTTATAAAGTTGTGCTGTGAAAAAAACAAATATCAGGAAAACATATTAAGGAATGACATATGTGCAAACGAGTTGTACAGCAGCACACCATAAGCTGCTCTCACAACTATCTTCAACAGGTATTTGGGAAAGAGATTTGCATCTTAGATTAATGTTGCCAAAATGGTAGTCTGAAGTTTGGGCCTAAATAATTTGGGCCCAAATATTTTGTTCTGGGTCATCATCTTTGTTCTCTTCCGCTGTGAACTGCTGTGCCCAAGCAAAGATAGGGCAGGGAAGTGGGGGGTAGAGATGGCGTGTGTTTGCCTTCATTTGAGTTCGGAAATAGTTTCTGAATTGGCAACAGGCTCAAGAAATTGGAACGCATGGACCAGAGGCAATCCAGTGTGCAAATGAAGCAAATGTTGCCTGTGATCTTGCAGGCATCTGAGGGAGCTGTGCACTGCCAATAGCAATATTTCTGAGTTTTTGCTGACTTGAATGCTACTTTGGAACACAGCAAATGTAAAGATTTACTGCTCTATCCATCTGTAGGTACAGACATGGCCTGTTTCTAGGTTTGCCAAGACATTCCAGTAGAGCAGAGCATAATGGAAATGCACGTTAAAACACTGCCCAGCTTGTTTGCACATCTGTGGGTTCAGAACTGCCAGAATAACCAGTTAGTGCTTCTTGTAGCCATGATGATGCAAGCCCAAATTTTGAGTAAAATCTGGGAGATCCCTGCTGCGATGAGATCGTGCATTTGCTGAGGCTGCAGTTCACTCATAGGCTGAGAAGTCCAGACCACACCAGGAAAATAAAGCTCAGTTGACATTTTCCTGCTGGGACCATTTGCTACCCCTTAGGGCTGCTGAACTCCAGAGCTATTTCTCTCTAGTCCTCTAACAGCCATCTGTTAGTAGCAGGTTCAGCAGAGTGCACTGGGAACCAGAGGGAGACAGGGTGGTAGTTGAGCTGTATATATGAGGAACACAGCAGAATCATGTGCTTCCTGCTCTCCAGAGCCTGATAACAAAACAAAACAAGAATGCCATTGAGAGCTGTTGTTGCAGTGGAACAAAGCATAATAAAAGCTCTTCAAAGAGCCATCTGGACTGTGCTAAGGATGCTGCTCCATGCTAAATGCATGTCTTTTGGCAAGCCTGTGCTATGATCAATGTCTAGGGTTCTTTGATCTGTTCCAGCAGACTCAGGCGGGAGAGCTGCACAAGTTGACAATAACTCTTGGAGATTATCTTGATGATAATCCTTGGAGGTTTGATTGCAGACCCTGCTGACCTGGTGTGAGAAGAATGTTCTTAATGCCTTTTCACATATTTATTTTTTGCATTTTTTGGAGGAGAAGCTGTAACATATCCTTGTGTTTTTCCATCCACACAACTGGGTTTGGAAGTGAGGCGTGGGCTTGAGGAGTTTGGTTGACAGATTACCTTTACTCAGCACAGCAGTGAAAGTCAGAGTGCAGTGAAGAAGAGGTTTTACCTCTATTTGTAAAGGTCAGCAGAAAGACCAATAGCAACAGAGAATAAATCATCCTATGGCTATTTTTCCTTCAGTGATGAAATCCAGTTACTCTATAATCCATGTCTGCTGAAAAGTGACATGTTAAATATTATTGTTCTCTTACTGTCTTGAAATCAATTGTCATAAGCATTTGTTGACAGTTCCTATTCCCTACAGCAGAAATGAAATAATAAATGATGTTTAAAGTCATTGCCCTTTTACCTTGGGCTAACCCAACCATCCACTGTGTTTGCTGCCAAGCATTCAGTGCTGTGGTTCCAGTCCTCAGTGCTGTAGAATCAGGTCTCTCATTCCTGCATTCTCATGCCTCCTCACCATGGAGAACACAGACAAAGTCAAAGGAACTGGAGTGGCTGGGATATTCCCACTTCACAGCAGCTCTTGTCCTGCACACAGTTTGTTGGAGATACTGACAAGGTGACATGGGCTATAAGAAACGTTGCTCTGGACTTTTCAAGGGAAGCTGGAGTCAGGGCAAATAAATCTCAGGATCAAGAAGATTTGAGAAAATGTTTGTGCCTTTCAACAACTTTTTCTTCAGATATTTCTTCATTTCTGCCAAATGAAGTTCAGTGTTAATCCAAGTCCAGGTGTGTTGTGTGTGGGGCAGGAGAAGGACTTGGTGGGAATGGTACATTACATGTCCTGGATGTGAAGAGCCAAGAGTTAGATGTGTACAGTCCCAATCGCCAAGTGTGAGAAAGAGATGATGCAGTTTGCCTCTACTGTCTATTTCTTGAGTTTGTGACATCGAATGAAATAAAAATAATTTTTCTCTTCTGGTCTCTTTTTAAGTAAGTGAAGCTGATATACAAACCATGCAATTACTGGCTTTTTTCTCTGCACTGCTTTCCTTAAAGGGAGACGTTATACTTGCAGCTTTGTAAGCCAAATATTAGTTATGAAATGAATACAACAAATTAAAACCATTATTAACATGAGAATTAATGAACCTAGAGCCCTTATTATGTCTGTCAGACATGCAGAAACCCAAAGGATATTTGCATTGATACGAGCCAGTGACCTGAAAAGATTAAGCATTACCAGCTAATTATGATGTCCTTAGAGCAGGGATCCTTTGCATTAATACTGAGATTTTCCCTTTTTTTGTCCCAGAGCTTTTGTGGACCATCAGAACTACAATCTGTGAGTGTGTACTTACTGCCTTTTCTATTTGCTGAAGAGTACATCCCTGTGCCAACAATAGTAATTGCCTGTATGGGAAAGAACCATCACGAGAGCACTTAAATGTTTTTGTAACTATTTCTAACTGTTGGAAGTGAAGAGAGGGAGCCAGAAACATGTGAGGAGGCAGCTGCTGTTGGCAGCCAGTTCCATGTGCTCTGTGGGACACAGTCTGAGAACCTCTGTGTTGGAGGAGGAGGCTGGGTTGCAGTTGCAGCCTATGTTGAAAAATACTGCCAGCAGAGCTTTTCCCACTGAAACGACAGCAGAGAAAAGTAATGAAAAGCTTTACTACAGAGTAAAGTAGTATTACTCAGTATTGAGTTAGTGATACTCAGTTAGTATTGTGCACCTTCAAGTGTCTTGAAGCTTTACTCCAGACATTTTTTTAATCACAATTAAAGGATATTTTTTAAGCTGACTGCAATGAATCTTCTCTGGGACAGCTGATGAATCCAGTAATTAAAAGAACTGCTGTGTTGGAACAGCAAAGATTTCTCTGTCATGTAATACTCTCTCCAATATTGCCCCAAGATGGAAGGAAAGAACATGAGAAACAGTACACATGGAAGGTGTGTCCTCCTGCCATACCCTTCATTCTTCCAGAGAAAGGAAGCTTGGGAACTCGAATAGTTGGCTGTTGAAATCCACCACAAACACACATTTGGTTTGTGTTTCACTCCACTGCTGGCAGCAGCAATTGCCTCTGTTGTCATTCAATTATCCTGCAAAATGTCAATTTTGATTAAATCTCTTGTTGCATTCTGCAAAGCTTTGCCCTAATCCCAGAACATTTATATGAGCTTCTGTGACGTTGTCATTCCAGTCTGGATGCCACGGCGCTCCCTCCCTAATCTGACATGCTCTGTGGCCTGGCACATCCCCGCTGTGCTGGTTCTGGCTCGGGTAGAGTTAACTTTCTTCACAGTGGCTGCTGTGGGGCTGTGTTTTGGATCTGTGCTGAATACAGCGTTGATGGTATAGAAATGTTTTTGTCATTGCTGAACAGAGCTTACTCAGAGCCAAGGCCTTTTTTACTTTCCTACAGCCATGTTGGTGGGGAGACTGGGGCCCCACGGCAGGTTGGGAGAAGACACAGCCGGGACAGGTGATCCCAGCTGACCAAAGGGATATTCCAGACCAAATGACATTGTGCTCAGTATATAAACTGGGGGGAAGAAGGAGGAAGGAGGGGACAATTAGAGTGATGATGTTTGTTTTCCCAAGTCACAGCTATGTGCGATGGGGCCCTGCTCTCCTGGAGGTGGACGAACACCCACCTGCCCATGGGAAGGAGTGAATTGATTCCTTGCTTTGCTTGTGTCGATGGCTTTTGTTCTCCCTATTAAATTGTTCTTATCTCAACTTACAAGTTTTATTTTGACTCCCTTCCGCATTCTACTGGGTTGAGGGGAGAGCAGGACATTGAGAAAGCAGCCATGTGATGTTTCATTTTCTTCATTTTAAGCTGGGCTTAAGCCACAACATACTTTCAGCAGGACTTCAAGGGCTAGTCAGATGTCCTTGTAACTAGCACGAGGAAGCCTTGTCAGTACTTGCTTCACCACTACCTTAGGTCAAAACTACGTTATTAGGAGGACTTTGAACCAAATAGGCTGTCCATTTTTTTTAGCAGGAACTTCTCTGAAACAAGGCAGATGTATACAAACACATGCATCACAGACCCTGTAGTTCTCCCCCTGTTGAATGGGAAAGGCAAATGGCAAACACAGTAATAAAAGCCAATTCCCTACTCCAGAGGCAGGAGGAATTCAGCAAAGATGACACAGACACAGTTAGGAAGAAGTTGATCTTCTATTTAGGTGTGTCTGGGGGACCATCTAACCAGTGCAAAACTAAAATGAATTTTATTACACTCAGCCTTCTTCAAACTAATGTTTTTACTTTGGCATGAGGAAAACAACACGCAGGGCTACATTCCTCTGTTTTGTTCTGATTCATCCACACTCAATCACCCAGAAGCCTTTTTGATAAAGGCATCATCACTGTATGGAATGGATATTTCACGGGAGCAGTAACTCTCAGTGGGTCCCATAGCCCTAAGGCTTCTTCAGGGAGCAATGAAAAAGGTCAGAAGAATTGAGAAACCTTTAAAGAATCTTTAAAGAAGGCCTTTCAAGAAATAGCTTGTATCAGGAGTGAATTAAAAATGTCAGTGGCCCAGCTGCTGGAACAGGAAAACTGGTCTAGATAGGAGTGGGAAGACAGACTGGATTTCTCAAGGTCCCTTGTAGGCCCCTTCTAGTCCTGGACTCAGCTGAACAAGTGTGTGGCCTGTAATTTCAGCCCCTTTTGGAAATGCTGCACTTATTCCTGGAAGGTAATAGCAGTCTGTGCAAGAAGTGCTCAACTAAACTCTGCCTTGCAAATGTCTGGGGAAGGAGGAGGGTGCACTGAGAGCAAGAATTCCTTCCATGAAGTTTCCTAGAAGCTCTACAAGGCAGAACTGGAAGGGGATGGGAACACTAACCAAGTAGAACAAGATTATAGATCAGTTGTCAGACTGGCAAAGAAATCTTTCCTTCTTTGGACAGATTGTCTGCTGAGGATCATTAAACATTTAGGACATTTTTTTTCTCTTTCTTCCCTTTTTTTTTTTTCTGCAATTCCTTTCAGACCTAGTGATATAAATATGAAACACCATTATGACAAAATAATATCCCATTTGTTTTCTGCAGCCAATCTCTCAGTTCTGATTAGAGAGAAGAGGTGTTGGAATTTAATATATTCAGTAGCTCTGAGAGCAGACTGCTCCGTAGAGGCATTTCAAGGTCTCAATAAACAAACAGAAATGTAAACATTGCTCCTGCCATTTAAACTTGAAGCTAGCCTTATATTTTCAGTCAAGGATGTCCTCAGGATTAGCAGAGGAACGAAAAGGAAAGAGGGATCCATCTCTTCTTCAGTGAAATCTCTTCAAATCTAGGAGCTAGGTTCAGTGTGATAAGGGCATTTAAGTGCCCATTTTCAACCTCGGTGATTGCCAAATGGTCAAAATAGAGCCATCATTTCCACCACCTACCTCATGATGAGTTCTATTTTCAGTGTCAGTAATGATTAAGTTATTTTTGGTTGTGAATGTCATTTTTTCTTATGCAATTGCTACAGCAATACGGTCCCTAGAAGGAACAAACCTGAAATGGGGTAGGATTATTTCTATCAGTACAAACTATGGACATACTGAAATGGATACTTCTGTATCTCCATAAACAAAGTGATAGCATTGTGCTGAATTTGAGAAGGGTTTAAGTTGTATGAACATGGGAATCTGACCCAAGTGAGTGAGGCAATAGAAGGAGGTGTTGGATGACATGGGAAAAATGGGAAAATGTGAAATCACTACTGTCTTGAATGTAAAGAGAAGCCTGTATGAAAGTCAATGAATCACAGACATCAAGATGCAGGAGCAAGAAGAAGAGTTGATCAGAAAATTGTTTTTTTACTCACATATTTTCTGGTAGAAAATGAAAAAACCTTGAATAAGGATCATTGTTTGAGACTTTAACTGAAAAATAAATGAACCACCTACCACATTTAAACAAATGCTGGCTGTCACTATTGACAAACAATAAATGAAAACGGAACTAACATCTCTGCCCCCCACCTCTACATTTGATGAGAAATGAACTTTTCCACAAAAATGTATGTGCTAATAGAAAAAGCCAAGGTAGGGGGACAGACCACAATGAATAAAAAAATTCAGACACTTTGGATTTTTCTTTCTGCTATGCTTACTGAGGCAGGAGTAGTTGCTTCCTAATCTTTCTTGAGGTCCAGGTCCAGAGCATAGTTTGGGTGTTAGCAAGCAGCCCTAAGGATCTTTTCTGTGCTCCTGCACTGGGTGTGCACAACACTTACTCTCTAACAGGTGCTGTGCAGGCCCTCAGGAGCTCCAGAGACTCTCTGAAACCCACAGCACAGACAAAGCTGTCTCAGAGCTGGGCTGTACCTGAGTCTGGCAAAGATGTGATTCCAGCAGTTCCCAGTGATGATGCTGGTACCTAAGGTGCACATCTCCCCATTGCAAACCCTTCTCTTCAGCTGAGTGCTTTCTAGTGAGGCTCAAGTAGGCCATATTGAGAATATATGGATTAGTTCCTGCCCAGCTAACACGCAGAAACAGGGTTTCTTTCCCAGTCCTCTGCATTTTCACACTACTGAAGTGAGATAAAAACCTCCAGAGGTGATTTGCTGCATCTGTGAACAAGTTTTTAAGACAAGCAGGAAGAAAGTCCTTTTGAGAAGCTTCAACATAGTTTGCACTACACATTTGCACAGCAAAATCCTGCTAAAGTAAGTCCCAGCTGGTGTTGCACTCCTTGGCTTTACTAAGTCTGTGTGTTGCAATCTATGTTAAAAATTTAAAAAATGCTCTTCTCACAGTGGAGCAGGCTCCCCAGAGGAGTGATCACAGCACCACACCTGACAGAGTTCAAGAAGCATTTGGACAATGATCTCAGGCACATGGTGTGACTCTTGGGCTTTCCCTGTGCAGCTGGACTCGATGATCCTTGTGGGTCCCTTCCAACTCAGCATACGCTGTGATTCTGTGATTGACACAGTTCCCAGCCTCCAGGAGCCCAGAGCATCCTTCCCCAGCTCTGCAGCTCCACCACACACCTGTGCAATAGACACAGCCTTTTGGCCATCTCTGCAGATAAGTTGTCACCCATGTCCCCCCGTGTTGTAGGGCCTTGTTCATGCATGTAGGTTGGATTTGCAAATGTTCACGTTCCTCTGCTGACTTCCAGAACTAGAATTAACTCTGTTTTTTGTAAAGAAGGCAGGTTAAGGGTTACACTTGCTACACCCAACCAGTACATGCCATATTCCTGTTCCTCCTCTGCTTCCAAGTGACTCACCAACCTGGTAGGGCCAGGTCTGAAATGCATCCTCACCAGCTGTGACTTCCCTCAGAAAGTTGAAAATCACTCCCCATTGCCAAGAGCAAGAAGAGAAGCTGCAGCTTTGAGGCAAGCCCCTATTTGCATAAGAAGAATAACCAATTTCCTGCCATGTCAATAGGAGGCAGAAACTTCTGATGTCGAGCAAAAAGCAAAAAAAAAAAGAGGGCATTGCTTGGCTGTGATGGTGTCATAAACATCCTGCAAGCACTGCTGGTGAGCTGGGCAGAGTGAATGGGAAGCAACAACCCCCATGCTCCCCTCTCTCCCAACACATCTATGCCCAGTAGGTGTGTGAAGCAAGAGAAGGCACTGGAGCCTAATTTTCCTCTCACAGCAACTTTACAGGATGATGAAGCTATTCTTGGTCGCAGTACTGGTCCTGTGGCTGGTGACTGAGTAGTGCTCTGCAAGATTTTTTTTTTATCACTTCATAGTTAATGGTGTGATTTCAGAGTGTTCTCATACACAGTGGCTGAAATCTCATTATGTATTTAAGTGCAGTTACTGCCTTGGTTCCATTCTCACACAGTATCTCTCCTCAGGACCGCATTTCCCCCATTCTGTTTTGTCACGTTTGCTGAGTGAAATCAGCAAAGAGGCTAGAATTGTTGCTAGATGTGCAATAGCCCCTTGGATTCCTGTAAATTTAGCTTCACTCTTCCCAGGTGTGAAATTGCTTGTTGTCTCAGGTTGGGTATGACCCTGGGAGAATGGAGGGTAAAAAGAAACAACCAGAAGAGGTGTAAGACAATAATGAGGGAAGAGATGACACAAAATTGGCACATGGGAGTAGTTAAAACAAGACTGGGGAAGACAGGCATACATATATATATGTGTGTGTATATATATATATATATATGCACATAAAATAGAACCATAGACTTATAAAATTATTTGAGTTGAAGGGACCTTAAAGATACTCTAGTTGCAATGTCCCTGCCATGGGGAAGAGACACCTTCCACTAGACCAGGTTGCTCAGAGTTCCATTCAACCTGATTTTAAACCCTTCAAGGGATATATAATTACATGTTTCTTCCCAGGGAATCTCATGATTTTAAGACAAATCTTGTGGACCCGTGTTAATATGCTTCTGAAAGACTGACACAGAAAACAAACCAGTTTGGAAGTATTACAAATGTCACAGAACAGCAACCTGGTAAATTGACAAGACTGAGATAAATCCATTGTTTTTGCTTTAAGCTACTGATTGTCTTATGTAAAAGTTACCCTATAACTCTTAGAGTTAAACTTCAACCGATATACTGTCCAATATATATAATATGATTTTCTCTGGCCCACCTCAACCACACCTGGAAGCAGGTTCCCAGCAATGCTTACCCCACAGGTAGTTCCCAACCTCTTTGAAATTAAAAGGTTGCTATAACAACAACAATGCATTTGTTTCCATACAGCTTTCCTTTGCTTATTTCTCATCATCCCTTTTTAAAATATCAGTTGCTGTAACAACACAACATTTTATCTTAAGTGTACCTTTCATGTATATTTACACAGTATAATTAAAGGTATGGGATTGGGTCAAGCTTTGGGTTGGTTTAATTCAAATCTCTTCCATGAAGCATTCCAACACTCCCACTAGAAGTAAGAGTAAATTCAGATAGGTTCAGCTTTGTATTGACACTGCCTCTTGTAGCTGTAAATATACTTAATTTTGCAATGCCTCCATTGTTAATTAGCTGTTGGTGAGTCTTCTAAGTTATAAGACCTATCAGCATGGCTCACTCTCTGGGTCTTTTTCTAAGCAATGATTTTTACCAATTAGAGTTGTGTTCTTACTAGCTAAGCTGATCGCTCTCAGAGGAATATGAGACTTTCCTGAGTGCAGCAGAGGGCTGAAACAACCAGCCTGCTATCTCACTTTTTGAAGGATACTGACAGGCAAGTTCTTGGCTCTGCACCCAGCTTTTTTCACCACTATAGTGGTATGGCCCAAAATCACCTTGGAAAGAGAATGATGTCTCCTCATGCAGATAGAGCTATGTCCCTGAATCCTCCCTCTACACAGGAGTGTTCAGAGAAAGAGGTGATGATGAGCTGGAACAGAGCACCCAGCTCCCACATGCTGCTGTGCTGGCTGCAGAGTGCTGTGAGTGAGAGCAGCTCCCAGTCACCTCATTCAGAACTGTATGTGTCAGTGGGGTGAGCACCACCCTTCACAGGGACACAGCCCATACCCAGTCTGTTCCTTCTGGACCTTGTGAATTCCCCAAGGACACATTACAGGGCTCACTCACCTAGAAGAGGACTCAGAGAGGGATAGCACAGGAGGAAGCAAGGAAGACACTGTGATAACTCTGTCTTTCATTATGACTGTGTGGACAGTTACTATAAAAGGAAAGCAGGGATTTCTGGTTTATGGCCAATATCAATACTTTTTCATGAAGAATATTGTGTGATCTGGAGTGCCTTGAGTTAAGATATAGGGCAAATGCTGTATGAAAAATGAGTTATGGAAATGATCTCTCTGACCTCCATGCTAACTGTTTGTATGAGCATGAAAATAATCATTGAGAAGAGGAATAGTAAAAGATGGAAGTACTGATACTTTCAATTTTAGTCTTTTAACATTGACACAGAGTCATAAGTGCAAATTACTGCAATCACTGCTCTGAGTGGCTAGGTCAGGTTGATGCCACACTATTCACACGTACTTCTTTAGAGAGAGCTCTGCTCTGGATACCACAGATTATAAGGCACCACAGGCTATCAGCTCTCTGCATGCCTATCAGAGAGATCCAGAGTCCCTGCAAAAACCCAGCTGGAGCATTCTGTGATTATCAAATTGCAAAGGATAGGTCTTTATTATTTCTATTCTGCTCTTTTTCGATAAGCCAGTAGGGCTTTGACTGAGGTAAGCCAGGACTTCTACCAGCCCTTCAATCTCTGCTTCAGCAGTTTTCAGTGTTTCCCTTGACACCTGCAGGTTTCCCAGGCAGCTGCAGTTCCAGCTGTTTAGCAATGAGGGCAGATGTGGCACAGCTACCCTCAGGAACACCTTGGTCTCTTCACTCAACCATGGCTTGCTGTCACAGGGTCATAGAACAGGGCATCTTGAGGCTGCCTGGATGAAACCCACCATTAACCCCAAATGCCACCCATGGGGTGTCTCTAGATAAAATGGAGCCCTAAAAACAACCCAGTCTTAACATGGACAGCACTCAGAGAAGTAAGATCATCCCCTAGAGGCCTGTAAATTTATCGGGATTTTTCAGACACTTGCTTAGTACTTACTTAGCCTCCTACTAGACCATTCAAAGATGTACACAAGGCACACCTGTGTCCTTGTCAAACCCGTATTAGTCACACAATACTCAGGCTGTAATGCTTCAGTGGGTACATCAATTCTTCAGACTACACTATGGGGTTGCTGCTTCCTTGCACCCACATCGAGGTTGGTATTTGAGGATTACTGAGAAAACTACAAAGCATTCCCACCTCACTTCCCTGAGCTGTTGGCAAGAACCCTTTCAGTAGCAGATTCCCTAACAAGACAGATGGATCTGTCCATTAACATGACAGTTACAGATCTGTGACTTCTTATTAATAATCTAAAAAAAATGGTGTAATATCCTCTCCTTCTCCCTCACAGTCAGATTACCAGGACCAAGTGCTATTTCATCCCTGTGGTTAGTACTTCTGCATCTGTCAAGCTGAGCTTGATCCTGGAGGTCATTAGCAAAGGGAAGCAGTTGTGTAATCAGGTTGTGCATTAATGATCTATGGCCATATGTGACTGTTAAATGGTTGCAGGCATGCACCAGACAAATTAGGAGTTCAAAGATTTTCAAGGAGAGAGGGAGTTCAGTGCCTGATAGTTCAAACCCATGTTGGGGTGTGGCAGGACCGTGTGGCTGCAGAGCTATGGTGCAGTGTCCTGTTCACTGCAAACTGCTTGACCAAATGTGCTTCATTCTGACCACATACATTTTGAGCATTTGTCAGTCTTTGTCCTAAGGCCATCTCTGCACTTTGACTGTAATCCATGTCCAGCATGAGCAGGCTGCTCTTAAAGAGAAGGGGAGCCAGGAGTGGTGGGAGCAGGGCAGAAGGGACCAGACCACGGTCCCCAGTAATGAAGCAAAGCACGCAGAGCAAGTCTAATGAGGGTAACCAGGATCATCCTCCAGCTCAGCAGTCACAGTGACATGTAAGGTCCAAAGCCAAACCAAGAAGATAATTCAGCACAGCAAGGTCAGAATTAGCAAGATATGAAGATCCATATAAGTGTATCTACAGTAAGGCTAAGGAAAGAACAAGTGCAACAATTTAGACATGAATATGAGTATAGAAGCAAAGGAAATTGCAGAGCTTTTACTTGTTGTCACAGCTATTCAAGATTAGGATGCTTTTCCTGCTTTGGAAATGCTGGTCTTTATCAGTGGCAGACTTTCTGTCCTGCTGCAGAAATGTTCCATAAATAATCAAGAACCATTTGTCTGAGAAAGCTGAGTGTTGGCCCTCAGGTAGAAAGAAAAGAAGTGAAACCTACATAGTGAGAAGAACTTCAGCGATGGGAGTGGCAGGCTGAAATCACCTTTGTTCTTGACACCGAGAGAAAAAAGCAAGTTCTTCTGGAATAGACTTTAAACCAGCTCCAGAAAAGTTTGCATGTTGCTATGGTAGACACCTGGGATATGTGTGACACTAACAACAGTTAGTGTCAGCCTCAAGTCCCTTGAAAAGATAGGCCACTGTGTTTGCACATTGAATGCAACTGGAGGTGAATCCACCTGCTTCTCATGAGCATGTGCTGGAGCTTAAACACTCCTTTTTCATAAGCAAGTATCTCCTTCATGTAGAGGTGATTATTTTAGCAGCACAGCTGAGTGCTTGGTCACTTTTTTGAAAGATTGTAGCCCTGTGAGAAGAAACAAACATGCAACAGATCTGGGAAATATTCAAATTCTATAAAACTGATTAAATAAGTGAAGACAGACATTTCATCCTGATTCTGTGAGTTGATCAGTCATGCTGGGAAATGAGACCACTGTTTCTTAGGATTTTATCTGTGGTAAGAAAGCTAAGGCACAGAGAAATTATTTGTTCATATGCTCAGTCCTCACATGTGTGGTCTATTTTTCTAGCCAAAGAACTTCAGGTATATATGTGTCCACATGCATATGTGCATATATCTAGCTCATCTAGCTAAGGAGATCACAGTGTTATTGAGTTTGAAGGTATTTCAGAAGGTCATCTGGTCCACTTTTTAAGTAGGGTTAGCACTGAATTGAGTCTGGATTGTAATGTATCTTCTGCTTTCCATTCAGAAGACAGAAAAAGGTAGCTCATGTGCCAGCTCTTTAAACTTTGCATTTCCAGCAACTATTTGTTCAGTGCAACTCCTTGGTCACCTGTAGAGCCCCAAACAAACAACAGAGTAGCTACTCTTCAGAAAAGCAAAATTAAATTCTCCTCAGCAGCAGCAGAGCCATCCCTGAATTATGCTGGGTGCTGTAGAAATGTTACTTGTCATTCAGCTTCTCGTCTCCTTTCTCAGCTTGTGCAAGGAAGGGGAAGTGAGGGGGAAAGGAAGGTGCTGGGCTGTGCATTAGAGCAGACGAGATGAAAACGACCTTGTCATCATCTGAATTCTGCTTTGAGCAATGCTGTGTATCCCTTAGAGGTGGATTAGGTTTCCACTGACAGACTCTGGGAGATAGAATTTCCATTAGAATTAAGGGAAGAATATCTATTAGATAGATACAGCTCCTTATCTGCACCTTGTCTCCTTCTCAAACTGTCTGTGTGCTATCTCTCATTCTCCTTGCCTCCTCTCACAGCTCCTCTGCTCATCAGATTTGTCTTGTTCTCTTCACCTCTCCCTGGGCTCTCCCTGCAAAGATAAAACAGTTCCTTTTGCCAGACATGTCGTGCCATTGCTTGTCCTTCACTTTCTGTCTTCGTCTGCCAAACAAGGGGCTTCTCCTGCTGCAAAATGACTGGGCCAAGCTGCATGCAGACTGTGCAAACCCACAACATGCCTCTGTTTCCAGCAGACACAGTGAACTGCTGAGGAAACTCCTTGTCCTGAGATCATCCCAGCTCTCTACCCAGCACCATTAAAACTTCTTCAAATGGGGCCAACAGGTAAATGTAGGTTTGTGCTCTGATATCACACAGGGGTCCCAGCCTTGTTATACAAGGTTATCTACTAGGGCTTAAGCAGAGGGGGCCTGAATCCTGAAGCTTTTTGCACTCTAGTTGAGAGCTGTACTGGAATAACAGAAGTGGCCACAAGGACATATCTAGCCATCACTCAAAGCTGTGCTCTTATTCCTGAAGTCCCTGTTGGACTCTTCACTAGGAGTGTTTCTTGTGCATTGAATATTTTTTCCAAGTCAGAGAATTCTGTTGCCACAAACCTAGGATAAACTGATTTTACAACAATACCCATAGCTGAACCTGAATAACTCAACCTTTGAAATTTCATGCAAAACAAAAGGTACTGTTTTTGCTTTACAGAAAGCCAAGAACCAGTGAAAATTAAACCACGCTAGTCCTGGCTTTTGTAATAAGACACTAAAATGCCAAATAAAAAACAATGTCAAATGGAAAATATTAATGTTCACCCAGGAAAGAGCCAGGGGAACACTTCTCACACTTAGAAATAAACTCTTCTCTAAATTGACCCATTTGAGTAGAATCACAGAATCCAGAATATTTGCCATCAGTACCACTTGAAATTGTCCTTGTGAGCAGGTTGATGCCTACATTCATGTTCCTATGAAAGTCAAAATGCATTCAGAGTAATTGTGAATTTACAGAGCACCACACACCAGTGGTGCTTGATCTCTTACATCCACATGTGAAAAACAAGGTCCACTCTCCTGTTGGATTTAAAAGTTTGATAAAGAGACAATAAGATACATAAAATAAAGCAAATTAGTCCGGCCAGGTGTCTTGGCACTCTGCCAAGAGCACACCTGATGTCCAGGGATAGTCCCTTTTATACTGTTTTTACATACATATTTAAACTTTTCCAAGAACTGTTTTGCATGGCCACTCCTCGGCACCGCCTGTTTAGAGCATGCGCGTTTCTTGGTCTTCGTGGTTTTATTTCTTTTGATTCTGGACTTGGACCTTCTAGTTCTGCAGACCGTAATGGTTGATAACAGCTTCGGACCCCTTTATTCCTTACGTATGGTGTTGATAGTAGCTTTGTGCCTCTTCCCAGAGTATTGATAGCAGCTTTGGGCCCCTTTGTCCTTTCCGTGAGGTGCTGATAATGGTCCCGGGCCCCATTCTGGGCCCCATTCTCTGGTCCACTTGGAGGCTTATCTTACCCAGTCAGGTTAAAACACACCTGCTAAGTTCTTTGCTAAAAGAAAGAAAAACTACATCCATACAGCAAAAGCATTTTTAACACTATACTTACTCCAATACTATTATATAACATTTCCCTTACTACTAGCGAAAAGCCAACATTATAATATGCATTTATAACACACAGGACCCTTCAAAATATCTGCTAGCTATGCTTGATAGAGCAGTGGGCTACAGAATAGCAAATACCATCAGCATTGTTTCAAAACACAACATTTTCTGAAGTCTTCCTACTGGGATTGGCAACCCTAAACATAGCAATGTTTTATAATAAATATCCACTCATGGATATTCATGCGTGGTAATTCTGACAAGCTGGACAGTTGTTTTGCGTCTGTGCTCTCCAGCCACTAGCAAAATAATATCTACCCTACCTCACATCCATATGTTTTCATGAATAAGATTAATTCCTGCACAGCTCTCACAGTCCCTCAACTCTCATTTTGCACTGATCTTCCAGAGTTGTTGTCTTTTGAGAACTGGGAGCTCCTTGAGGGGAAAAAAAAAAAAAAGTATTTTGAAGCAGTATCAGTGATGCAAAAAGCTGGAAACTTGAAAAAAAAATACTTTCACATGAGACAGAACATTCAGATAATTTTACCATAAAAGAGGATTCTGCATTAAACACATCATTGAAATCTCCTTTCTGAATATGAACAGTATTGCACTGCTTTCTCCTTTGCATTGCAACATTCAAAACTCATTAAAGTTTTCAGCTGGGAAAGCTTACTGGTTTCTCTCTCCATTATATGCCATTTATAACTCCTCTCTTTGTTTTTCCAAAACAAGCATAGATTTGGTACCATGGGTTTATTACCATGGGTTTGGTAATCTGCCCTCATCCCCTGGGAAACTTTCTGTCAATAAGATACAATTAGGAATGCCAGCCTGCCCTGCTTTGCAAAGGGAAGCTAGCAATACCTGTGGGTGTACATGCCATGTTCATAAAAAGACCCAGCCTCATCAGCTGCATGGATTTTGCAGAAGAAAATGCTGCAGATAAAAAATATCCTCCAGCTCATTTGTGATGAGTCAATGTAGACCTAAGTTGCAAGTATGGGTATTTTATGATGCTTGTTTTACCTGTAATGTTATTCCCCCACCCTCTTCCCATAAAGTCCTATTGGTGCCACAAGCTAATGTCTTATTTCAGAGAGGAAGAGCTATAATACTGTTTTTTAAATACAATGATGCCTTATTTGAAAATGCATCAGACAAAAAAGAGAATTGAGCCATTATACAAACACCAGAGAGAGAATCTTAATACTCACAGGCAAACCTTACAAATGACACAGAAGGCTTAATTGTGGCATGCTGTCTCCAAATGCATTGATTTATTTTTGTGCTCAGAGAGGCAGGAAACTCCATTGTGCCTCTTGGCCATTTTTGGCGGTTTCTGTTGTCTTGCAATCAAAGGGATGGAGTGTTTACTTAAAGCGATGCAATGGGACAAGGAATGTAAGAACGAGCAGGGTTTTCAGGATTTTAGTGAGCAACGCTAACGGAAAGGGCATATCTGGAGTACTTTGTACTTTGCAGCATCTCAAGGGCTGAGGAGTCTCCCTGACAAGAGATTCCTTATACACAGAAGAGCCACACAGTAGAGATCAACTTTCATTCTCTTCTGTCAGCTCTGGAGCCATGTAATGGCAGAACTACACGTGGTGTTCGGGATACTTTTATTTCATCTGCAATTGACTACCAAAACTCCCTGAGGCTGTGAAACACAGCATGGTGTAAGCCTTGTTCCAGGGTAAGGGGAGAAGGGTGTAACCAGTCCTTTTGACAGCCTTAGGAAATGCCAGGCACCAAAGAGCCTGGCTCACTTAACTAATTAAAGCGCCAGCCTCTAAACTGTATTCTTATCCCACAGATTTCCCCCAAAATTTAAAGTATGTCACAGCGGGCAAAAGCCCACCAGTTCTGCAAGAGAGGATCTGTCACTGGTGAGATGGAAGTGCTTGGCTGAAAAACATTTAGTAATGTTATCTTAGTAGATTTACAGACTGACATTATGATCTCATCTACAGTTTAAATCAGACTCTAAAGCAACACCAGGAACATCTTTTTTCCCAAACAGAGATGTAAACAGAAGAACAAAATAAGTGCATACTTATCAGAGTGAAAGGGAATTGGCAGGCATAACCTGTCCCAATGGACAATCTCTGGTGTTGATGATATTTTAGAGGAGATTCAGTTACTTGCCTGGGAAAAATATTTTTGAGAGTTGTTACTGATTTGGAGTCTTGGGTGGAAGTTTTTTAACATGTAGGAGAGCCCTGAAAAAGCAGAGCTGCTTTCCTTAGAATACACCAGGAAGATAAGGAAAAGAAAAACGTTTTGCCCGCACCCACCATCTCCAGGTTTTAGTTGTGGTGAGCAGAATGCAGTATCAGAGAACCATACATTTGCCAAATATTTTATGTACACAAGATCCCCAGTCCATAGAGGGGTAACCATTGGACCTGAACCTTTCTATTTCTGTATGTCTCAGGAAAATGCTCATGAGAGCTTACAGTTTCCGTCATCATTAAAGGTTGATAATGTTGTGATATTCTTTTCTCAGTCTTTGTAAATCATGGTTCAGATATCTGTGTCTTTCTGGCAGAGGAAAAACAACTATAAATTTGGTTTAATCAGTGAGACAGCTTCAGCTTATGGCTTGTTGCCTTACAGTAACAGCTCAAAGCAGCCAGAGGACACTAGAGAATCTGGCCTTATATATCAACTGAAAAGGATGATTTAAGGTCTGAAGCTAGCACAATCACCAGGGCTATTAGATCCATCTCTAGTACCCTAAGGTTAAAGATATTACTCTTTCAGATTCTGTGCCTCCAGGTCTCCTTGAGACCAAGGCCCTCCTTGCTGCTGTGAGAGTTGGACAGATCTTGTGCTAATGTCAGATGGAGATTCAATACAGAAAGCTCTTAGGGCTCTGAATTCCCATTAATGGTTTGTAAAAATGTACAGCATAATTTGTGCACAGAATTAGCTCAGCAAAGCCCACATTATGTTCTCAAAATATAGTTTAATTTCTTTATCTTTTAAGAGTCAAATCGCAGTGTGTGAAATCATGATTTGTTTTCAAAATGCAGTTTAGCTCAGTTTAATTCAATTCAATCAGCCTGGTCTAAACCAGAGTGCTTTGTGTGGGAGGCTAATGGAATGTTTTATCTGTTACAGTGCTGCAGACTGAAGTTTACATTTTGGGATATGCTTACTGATGTCTTTGCACATCCTGACCCAGGGCACCTTCCACATGAGCATCACATTAGTATAAATCAGCCTCAGGCTTAGCTATGTTCCATCTAATTATACTAACTTAGGACAGCTTCAGATAGAAAATTGCCTTCTCCCTGTCTTCTTCCTTACCATCACCCTTAATGCTCCCAAATGCTCCCAACCTTTAGTAAGGTCTGGAGGAGGAGGAGTCTGGCCAGCTGTGCAGCAGCTGGTTCTTGCAGGCCATGTCCTCAGAGCCCAGATTAGCAGCAATGAATATTCTATGCTACAGAGGCTACACAAGACTCCGAAAATGACACCAGGGATTCAAGAAAGCGAAAGACTGAGATTCAAATGGCCTCTTCTCAAAGGGCTCAGATCTCTGACTGGAGTCAGCCAGGTTCTGCTGCCTGCAGTTTTGTCTGATTTCCATTAACTGATCATTTCCTCACAGAAGTAAAATTTTAAAATGTAGCCCCATTCTACACAGTTCAGATCATTTCGAGCATCACAGTTTGATTAAAGTTTTCATTGAGATCACATGGTATTTGTGCAATTAAGGAAAAGTAAATCCTGTTAAATCCATCAGTAATTCCAATTATTTATGTTGTTTCAAGAAGCTCTGTTGGTAAATTTCACCAATAAAAAATGTTGGCCCAGAATAAAACTGGACGTGCCAGAAGATATTTCACATTTTTGTGATGTTTATTTGTTTGCTTAAAATTAAGGAAACCGAAAAAAATTTGAAGTGCTACACAATACAAATACAGACCTGTAAATTTTGTTTAGTCAAGGCTTTTCTTCATATTGTCAGATGTCAGGCATCAGCAGGTTTCATTTCTGATGCTGAATATTTCTATATATTTCTAAATATTCAGCATCGGGTGATTCTCCCCCTCTGCTTTGCTGTTGTGAGACCCCACCTGGAGTTCTACATCCAGGTCTGGGGTTCCCAACACTATAAGATGTTGAGCTGTTAGAGGAAGTCCAGAGGAGACCACTAAGTTGATCAGAAGGCTGGAGCTCCTCTCCTGTACTGAGACAATTGAGGCTGTTCAGCCTGGAGAAGAGAAGGCTGCAGGGAGACATTATTACAGCTGTCTGTAATTAAAAGATGCCTGCAGGAGAGCTGGGGAGGAGAAAGGACAAGAGGTAAAGGCTTTGAACTGAAAGAGGAGAAATTTAGATTAGATTTCAGGAAAAAAAATATTCCCTGTGAGAGTAGTGAAGCAGTTGAACAGGTTGCCCAGAGAGGTTGTGGATGCCCCATCTCTGGAAGTGTTCAAGGCCAGGTTGGACTGGGCTTTGAGCACCCTGGTCTGATGGAAGGTTTCCTGCCAGGGCAGTAGGATTGGAACTGGATGATCTTTAAGGTCCCTCCCAACACGAGCCATTCTGTGATTCTATGACTGTAAAAGAATATACCAAGCTTATAATCAATGTTTAAAATATAATAATGAAATGCTCTAGAGCTATTTTATCCTTATCACAGCTTAGATTTCTAACCCAAATAACAAGTAATTTATAAGTAGTTTCAAAATTAAGTATTGGAATGTCACTGCATAAGTATTTTTAACTAGAATTTTTTTACCTTATGAAAATGCCTTTTTTGTCCTGTCTTTCCCTCTGTCCCATTAGATGATGTTCAAATCTGCATTTTCTTACGAGAAAACATTGGATCACAAAATTTCTGCTCAGCTCTGTTAATTAGACTTTCATGTGCACAGTTCAGTTTTGTCATTTGAAAACTAAGATGTTTACCAACCTCTGGTATTCAGTTTTATCTTGCTGGGGAAATTAAAGGAGGGTAATGAGTCAGGCAAGCAAGAGATGGAGGAGTGAGAAAAAATTAAATATAACCCTACCAATTTAACTCTATTTACAGTGGGTTTAAGATTCTGGTTCAATAGAGAAAAGAGCAGATATTTTAGGATTATGTGTCCCAACAAAATATGAATTAATATTTCTACCAAGACTGTGCTTTGAATTTCTCATTATTTTTATTTTGATCAAAGGAAAAACATAACTCTGTCACAGAGCAGGAATAAAAGCTGTCAGATTAAAGCATGTTCAAGCAAAATGCACTGGACACAGTATTAGTAGTGAGCTTACCATGTGGCACTATTTCCATATTACACATCAGAGCCTTTTGGAAATTAAGCCATCTTTTTGATATGTGTCCTTTAAGCAGCAGAGCAGGAAAATGTTATATTAACCAGCATTTGCAAAAGTGTGAAAGAATGTGGTGGTAGCTGGGGGCATCAGGCAATGGATATTGCTGAACTCTGCTGAATATAGTTGTAGAGAGGCAGCTATAGTGCGTAGAAGCTTCCTGTGTAATCACTTCTGACATCAGTTAACTTTTCCATTATCATCACTTCCAAACATCCTTTCAGCCTCTTTCTTCTAGACACAGAACTTCCTTTTGTTTCCAATCCACTGCAATTTTATGTCGTGCTGCTTCAAACAAATGTGAAATCAATTTTGTGTTTTTCAGCTTGTACGCTCCTTTTTGTCAGGCATCAGCAAAACTAACATCAATTCCAGGGTGGTTCAACCTTATTTAAAATATTCACCGCTTAGAAATTGTACTAGACTCTGTAAAAGGGGTGGAGAAGGTAGCCTGGAGGTGGTAAACACATTGAAGCATCACCTGAATGCAGTTAAGTAGTACTATTAATATTTCAGAAGTCACTCCAGACCAGACCAGGAGAATTGTTACAGAGAAAAACAGACAGTTTCCAAGGTACCTCAAATTGTTCTGTAACACCTAAAATAGATAAAAATACAGCGTGAAGAATAGATGTCTATGACAGTTACTGTCACCTGTACACCTTCTACCTGGTACTTGTCCTTGGCTTTTTGGTGCTTTCCCAGACAACACCAGAGAGCTAATGGTGTGAGAGAAGATACAGAAACGAGTTTCTTTCTAGTGACAACCAGAGTGCAGGGCATCTTTCAACTACCTTAAGACAAACGCCAGTCAGCCTAATTTAAACTTGGTTTATCAAGAAAGGAGAAAGAGGACATGTCAGCATGGAAATGTTCTGTGGGAAGTAACCAGGCGCAGACATTTTAGGCTAGAAGGTCAGACTACTGTGGTACATCCAGTTTAGTGGAGACAAGAAAGATACCCAGCATCTTCCGCAAGAGAAGAATGTGTTCTTGTAGGGTTTTGTTTCTTTTGGTGGTATGTTTTGTTTTTTTTCTTTTTTTAAGCCATATCTGGCAGGACATCTAGGCAGGTCCTGTGAGGTCCATTAATGAGTTTTATCCTTCTTGTCATCAGGTTTTCCTTTTTAGTTTTTAGAGATATAATTTCACTTTTGTTGACATGCAAAACTCTGAGTGCTTCTTACTTCTCCCCTTCTTACATACTCCCTTTGTCTCACCTTTTGCCTCTAAGACACACATACCACCCCCCACACACACACCTTTTTGATCTATTTTGTTCTGCACTGACACCTTCACACAGCATGCAGCACTGAGTTCCTCTGCTTAGCTTTGATTTCTGGTACTTTTCTGTCTTCCTTCATCTTCCCAACTCTGAAAACCCACCCTGAGAAGACTCTGCTAAGGTTTTCCAACCTTCTTTTTTTTTCTTTCTGTATAACAGAAAAAATCTAGATGGGCCAGACAACACTTTCCTAACTGCTCTCCAGATGAGGAAGCTACTGAATTCAGTTCCACGCTGAGAAGGCAGGTTTACATGGTTTTCAACTCCCCATTACCATTATTGTACTTTATGCTAAGCACATGCTATTGACATCATATCTGTCATGTTTACTATAGAATAGTAGAAAAGAGAAAGCACTCTTCTCTGATTTACAGGATATTGAATGTACCTGAAATTTAATCAAGAACACATTTGTAATGAGGCTGAAAATGGCCTGTCAAATGCTAGCTGATGATTTCTTAATTAAAAACAACAATCAATCTTCTACATGAGAGGTAAGAATATTTTATTAAGGTATCAGTGTGGGACCACATAGAATACATAATGAAAAACAAAAGGAAGAAAGCTGAACACCTGCCCTATCCCCCTCCCCTGCAAATGACAGAAAAATACTCATCTTAATTCTATTTTTAAAAACATGCACAAATAGCAATCTAAAAGTAATAAACCAGGTACAACCCGTACCGTGGAGGGACTACTCAATAAATTGCTGAAGACACATCACCATTCCTGGTCTGATGTTTATTGCTAGAGCTCAGCTCTTGTTTTTCATGCCTTGCTTCAGCAGTATGCAAGCTCAGTGGCAGCCCTCCTTTAACAGCTATCAGCTTCATACTTTTAAAAGAAAAGGGTTCTTAGAATTCTCCCAGAGACAGAAAAGTGAAGTCCGAGATACTTAAATCAGGCAAGAAAAAGGCCTGGGTATCTTGCACCAGTGCTTCACACGCTGTTCATGGAATTGATCATAAATATTTATGTTGCGGTTTAACCCCAGGAGACAACTAAGCCCCACAGCCCCTCTCATCCCTCTCTGTGGCATGGGGAAGAGAATCAGAAGAGCAAGAGTGTGAAAACTCATGGGTTGACATAAAGACAGTTTAATAAATAAAGCAAAAGCTGCACATTAAATAAAGCAGAATTTTTGCTTTATAGGATTTGTTCACTATTTCCCCTCAGCAGGCGGGTGGAAGCCTGCCCCAGGAAAGCAGGGCTCCGTCATGGGAAGCAAAGGTATAGAATCATGGAATATCCTGAGTTGGAAGGGATCCACAAGGATCATTGGAGCCTAACTTCTGGCCCTGCTTCCACTGAAAATATTCACCCTTCTTTCTTTTCCCCACAGCTTTTATTGCTGAGCAAAATGTCATGTGTCGTATGTTAACAAATCTCCATTTTTTCCATTGGGTTCACTGTCCCAGCTATTTCTCCTTCCACCCTCTTGTGCGCTCCCAGCCTCCTCCCTGGCAGGCCAGTGTGAGAAGCAGAATCAGCCATGATGCTCTAAAGGACTGTCCAGCAATTGCTAAAGCATTGGGGTGTTGTCAATGTTGTTTTCAGCACAAATCCAGAATACAGCACCACACAAGCTACTAGGAAATTAACTCTATCCAGGCAAAACCAGTACGATTAATTAGCTCTTCTCTTTTCACCCAATGGATCACTATTCTACTTGTTTATCTTTCCCACAGATGTCTGCACAAAGCACACATATTTTCCCAAAGGAAAATGCCTAGTTTTGACTATGCTTCCCATACAACTCTAATCTGGGCCCCAGTGGGGCTGTTCTGTTCGCAAGCAAGACCACAATATACAGATAAGATTTGTCATACACAGCCAAATCAAATTTACAACTACCATGTAAGTCCCACAGGCATGGGCTGTGAGTGTCAAAACAAGACTGAGCCCCCTGTCTTCTCAGCCATACCCCTCCTGTACTGTTTGTACCGCGTAGGGATTGTCGTCTTCCAGTCTGAGCAGTCTTCTAGACTACAGCACAGCCTGCAGGACCTAGCAACTCTTCTAGAACATCCAGCACCAGATGCCTCCAAACACCACATAGGAGCAAGTCTGGGGGCATACACACATCCTTACTCTGTGTCCTGGTGTCTTCAGAAATAAAAGTGTTCACATTGTCCAATCTCCCAGAAAGGTGATGAGGACCCTGGGATACCAGGACATGCCACAGCTCCCTGTGTCCTGCAGAGCCTTCTCACTGCCTCTTCTGCTTTGGAGGTAGAGACCGCCTTGGGCATAGCCAAGAGGTTTAAGGGAGCAGTCCCCTTTTCCTGCCAATCCTGAGCCTGCGTGTGGAGTATTCTCTCCAGTTCTGGATCCCTGTTGGAGAGAGAGTGATAACTACATCCAGTTTGGTGGAGTGTTATGAAGATGGATAGATGGCTGGAGAGCACTGTGAGGAAATATGGATGTAGCTGCATTTCTTCATGCTGGAGAAGGGATGGTGGAAAGGGATTTGATTTCTGTCTGCTGCAACTGAAAGTAGATTTATAGAGAAGATGAAGTGTGTACCATCTCTGAGGTACACAGCAAAAACCAAAAAAAATATCAATGATCAAAAGTCTCTGAAAAAGTATGTATATAAGGGAAACAATCTTCACTGTTGAGAGTGGTTAAGCACTGGAACAAGGGACCAGAGAGGCTATGGGTTCTCCATAAACAAACTGGAGAACGATGGACTGGGTTGATGAGAGGGTGGAAAACTTGCTGGGCTCCAACAGTGGCAATCTGCAGTAACAAGTCCAGCTGACAGTCTCATCAGTGGCATCCCACAGGAACTAGTACTGGGACAATATAATTTATTATGATTGTTAACAACTAAAGTGATGAGAGAGAGCTCACTCCTGGCGAGGCTGCAGATGATACCAAACCAGGGGGAGCAGCTTTCATGAAAGAGGGTGTGATTGCTACTCAGAGGGATGTAAAATGGACTGACAGGACCATGGAATTCTAGGGAGGCAAATACCAAGTTCCCCACGACAGGGAACAGTGCAGGCCAGGGACTGAAGGGCTGGAAAGCAGCTTTACATAAAAAGACTGAGAGAACTGAAAATGATTGCACAGTGTTTCCTTGTAGCAAAGGCAGCCAAACAAGCACTGAGATGTTTTAGAAAAAGGGTAATCAGCAGGCAGAGGGAAGTGATTATTCCATTCTGCCTGGCACCTGAGACTGCATGTCCCCAGTGCAAGAGCTGTTGACATATGGGAAAAATTCAAAATTTCACTAGCCAAGACATTTCCTCTGGGTTTTCTTAGCTTCTGCTGGTCAAAGCTTCCAGAGTACCACAGGCACTCGTGAGTGCAGCTTGACTGACTTTCGATTGGATGTACTCCTTAGGATGCTTAGGTGGTTCTGAGGCTATTGCATTTAAGAAGGAAATTAAATCACTCTGCAGGAAAAGAAAAAAAAACAGGTCGCAGAGCTGGCAAAGGAAGCCCAACTGAAAATATGTTGTATCAGCTCCTTGCCCATATGCTTTTCTTAATAGTGCTGAAAAAGGTTTTGTACTTGCTTCAGCTAAACTGCTCCTGTCCTTATCTCATCACTGTAAGGACATCCTCTTGCTGACCAGGAGTAATTCTCCTCTTTTATTCGCCCCTGCACTGGTAATTGGAGAGAATGAGACAAGCAAAAAAGAAAAAAGAAAGATTTTTTCATTATAGAACAAAATTTGAAGGTGAGACAGGTGTAAGAGACGGTCTGAAAATCTCCCTCATTTTTGCCTCATGATCACCGCAAGGACCCTCAAGATCCTAAAAACCTCAAAAAGACTTTACGCAGAAGTTCTGGCCTGGTTGAGATGGATGCTTGCCAAGTGATTGTTTGCAGCTGTGTTTACCGTGCCACCATGGTACACTGCTACGAGCAGGGCCTGGCAAGGGGCAGCTTGCTATATGCTTAGCTCATGAATTTCCCCACCTCTTGGCCAAATGAACTTTCTGGGGTAATTTTGGTAATTCCCCAGGGAAAATCCCTCATCTTCCTCACGACTACCGTGACAGACGGAGATTGAAGCCTCTCCCAAGGACTGAGTCTGAGACCCCTATAACTCTAACACAGGGGGGCTGGCTGGACTGAAGCAAGATGTTTGCCCAGTGTTGCCTGCAGATGTGTTTCCTGGATCAAGAAAACAATAGCTCTCGCTTACTGTAAAGAACATGAACTGTTTATACCTGTTCCCCCTTGGCAGTTTCATCTGTCTCCCTCCTCTCGATGAAGGACTATAATAGACCCCTGAGTTAACCAAGACTTTGAGTTCTCCCCACGGATGACGACAGATCCATTGGCCGGACCACAAGGACTTCATCTCTCCATTGGTAGCTATAAGCCCCATTACCCCCTATTTCTCTCTATACTTTGTTTCCTTTCCTCTCCCCTCTATCGCATAACGTTGTTGATTGTTTTCAATAAAGTGCATTGTTGTGAATTCACTGAGAGTCCCCTGCAGTGCCTTTCACTCTCTTAGATCAATAAACGAACCACCACGAATCCCGCTTTGTGGATCGTGACAACAGGGAAGGGAGATAGGCTGAAAAGATCTGTAAAACTTATTCAGATGTTTCCTGGTGTAGAAGGCACTTTATAAACCCCAAAATTCTGCACTTAATGTCAAATTGAAATAGTTCTTTCCCTTTCGTATATTGGTTTCTCTTACATGCAGTAACTATTTACTCGCATTAGACATGCATAGACATGCAGTCCTGAAAAGAAGGATATAATTTCTAAAGCCATGTGTTGCTTCCAAATAATTTATAAAAAGAGACTTTATAAATATCCAGAGATATCACTCCTCTGCTATGCAACAGTAACAGATATGTTCAAAGCACCTAATGCAATTAAAGTGCTCAGGAGAGGCAAAGATATAGCAGTGCAATAAAAGTAAATGGCTGACAATGCTTAGCAAAGTATATAGTGAAATAATAATACAATAAATAGGGTAGAGAGAGTCTAAAACAATGATGGTTAAAAAAAAAAGGTGTAAATAACCATTTAATTATATCACACATGAAATGGATACTAGTGTGTGGCTCACTGGTGCTTTCTAATCTTCCTTTTTGGAAGTCCTGTACGACTTGGTATTTTTTCTCCCATGAGCAACTCAGGCACACAAACAGAAATGAATGCTGCATTTCTAAGTCTGCCAGTAGCTCCAGGATAGTGACTTTGGGAGAGTATCCACAGGCATGTGAAGCCCAGCACCACTTGGCCTCTGCCAGGGGTCCTGCTGATGGAGTCTGTGTGACTGGGGCAAGAGAAGAGCACCCTGCCATGAGCTGGATGTTGCACCACGTGAGCACAGCACATATCCCCTGAGATGTGCTGTAGAGGAATGGATGCAGTCCTCCAGCTTCCCTAAGGGAGTCTGCTTCCACACTCACAGTGCTGTTACAAAGAGGAGGGATGAAGTTCTGATATCATCAATGTTAGTAAGAAAAACAGACTCCACAGGAAGAAAAGTGAGAAACCTGCACTTTCATCCTACTCCCCACCTGCTTCCACATAAATGTCAACACTTGCTTTTTATTAAGCCCCACTTTTGCTGCCCCTTTTCTTGGGGTGGATGTTGCAATGTGGCAGTCTGGGGTGCAAGGCCATAATCCCTAAAATTAATGAACATATTGGAGATGCAGAAACATCCCACATGTCTGACTACTCCTGTTTCCCATTGCTTTTTTCTAGATTATCGTATCTTGACATTATTGTAACACTGTTTTGGAAACAGAGGACGGGATACATTTAATTATACATTATATTTGTGGGCTACCAGGATGACAGCTTGTTTTTAACAACCAAACACTTGATGACAATCAAACATAATTTTTTGAGTTTAGCTGACAAAGTGCCAGCCAGAAGAAGCACAGCAATGCAGAAGATGTGGGGACTTCTGCAAACATGGCAAAATCATCCATCCACCTGCCTGGCCCCACGCTGAGGATCCCAGCATTGTGCTACCCAGCAACCTCAACAGTCAACATGTTGAGCTCTCCAACATTTGTCTACCAAAGTGCTGTGAAGAAGATTTAGTTTCTGGAAACTTTATTTTGACAGATTGGTGAGAAGCAACAACTTCATTTCTTTTCCTTTTTCATAACCTCCTATGAGAGCCCTCCATATTCTCCTGCTCCTGATGCAGCATCCAAATATTCTCATTGATGTTTCTTATCTGGTAAAGCCTGAGCAAGGACTATCATCTGAACCACTCAGAATGACCAGAAAACTCTGAAAGATCATGGTAGAGAAGCAAAAGCTCTCCTTGTGGTGATATTTCATCTTTGTATGATCGCCAGTCTCAGACAAATACCACATCAAGTTTTCTTTCCAGTCAGATCTAAATTTACCCACCTCTCTACACTGCAGTGCCTTTAAAAGCAGTTTTTCCTTTCACATAAACCCTGCATCATATCCAGAGCACAAACTGAAACTTTTATCTATCTCCTAAGAACTTTCAGCACATTTCTAGTCCTTTTTGTAGACCTGGTCAGCCTTTTTCTCTCTGGTGGCCAAATATTGGCTGCAAAATGCCAGACTTTTCCATAGATGCTCTTTATCTCCACTAATAGCCAAAGCTCCAGGTACAAACACCTCCAGGCTCTCAGCTTTGCAGACCTTGGAAGCAGCTTTTATTCTGTGTACATGCCTTCACATTACATACCTGGAGACCTCTCTCAGGGCCTGAAGCTAAGATGCTCTTCTGTGATACATCCCACCCTGCCAATGCATTGACACAATGGAAATTACGTTTCCTGTGTCTGTAGACCATCTCTGGATAAGGAAATTACTGACACAGTGAAGATTCTTTTGGAAGCATTAAAATCAGTTTCTCCCTATTCCTCTCACCACCTACATGAAAAAGTAGTTATTTCATTCCTAAGAAGGAAAAAAAGCAAGGTGGTTCTCTGTGATAGCTGAACTATAATAATAATCAGAACAACAAAAGATGAAGAACAGTTTCGAGAGAGAGATTTGTCAGTACTGCAAAATTATTTACTCTGTTTTATGTAAAACAAATTATGCAATCCTCTGCAGGATTGAAGACTCTTTTAAAACCCTCTCTGGACCTCTCTTCTCTCTAGAAGTTCATTTCCTTGTTCATTCCAGGTGGGGTGCTGTCCTGTGCTGTTGAATTTCCCTCTTTCCTTCTCTCAGAGGACAGCACTCCTGGATGACTTTTCCCTATCTAAACTCCTGATGAATTTCCAGGTGACAGGTCACTGAGTCTTTGTAGGAGGCCAGAGCATGAAAAAGTGAGTTCCAGCTCTTCCCATTGTTTTTCCCTGTTCTATTCGTAAGGGATCAAATTGCCCCTCAGCCAGTTACTCCCGAGTCCTGTTGCAGCAACAAAAGTCTTTAAATCCCGAGGGTGTTCCATTCCCTGGCACCAGGTGGTGATGCTGGCATGGACAGGCTGGGTAGTTTTGAAAGCTGCAGGCATGGTTGGTGTGAAGCTCCCCTTGGCAAAGCACAGCATCCACTGCCTCTGCTGGGTGGCCATGGGAGCTTTTCTCTGCCACCTCTCACTGGGTGCTCAATGCTCAACCCTTCTGCACAAAATTTAGATCGAGGTCTCCAACGGATGACTCATTCTGGAGTAATCTTTTTGTCCAGTTTTCCCACTGTTCAGCTACGGAGTTGTGATAAAGATCTAAATATAGCATGAAAAAGTATAAATAAAGTAACAGTTCAAAAAAGTGTTCCAGTGACAGCCCCACTTTCAGGGGAGAGGATGTAAGTCAAGACTGAGGTACATGTCTCACATTTAGCTCATAATTGCCAGCATAGGAGGACTGTTTCTAGTATAGTTGTGGTATTATTTAAATACAGTAATTTTGAATCTGAATTATAGATGGTGTTTTGCACTTTAACAGAGCTCAGTGGCTAAATATTTATCTTTTCCTCTTTCAGGTGTCTCCTTTTGTTGGCAGATTTCCAGTTCTCTCTGCACTGCTTCTCTCCTTTGGAAATAAGGCACTGAATAAGGATCTCTCTTCTTCAGAACTTGGCTCCTCTTTCACTTGGCTCCTGGAGTGAAAGTAATTAAGAGCAATTGATTGCTATAGAAATATTAATATTTATTATTGGTACTGCAGCAATATCCTGAAGCTTCAGCAGCTGTGATATAAATATATGTGAGAGCAATAATTGTGGTAGGGCAGCTGAGGATTATTACATTGACCACAAGGTCAGTAACTCTGCCATCATGTAGTTGGGCTCTGAACAAAGTGAAGTAAGGAACCTCCCAGAAAAAAAAGCTGGAAAACACAGTTGCAGTCATTTGCAAGCAACACAAATGCAATCATTTTCAGCCCTGTTTCTCTTGAAAGGATGTCTGGGAACAGATATCTATGACTCAGTCTTTCAAGAAGCTGATGAATATGAATTGAAAGAAGAGCAACCCTCCATTTAAACTTCTTTACCATGGGTGAGCCTAGCTTCTGTGATTGTGCCACACGTTTCATTCTGGTGAAAGTTTACTGCAATCATCAGAAAAGTTTGCCATGACATTGGCACAGTAGAGGACCATTTCTATAATGGTGTGCCTGGACTACCAAACCACTACATTAGAGCATTAGCTGCTAATATTTCCTCTAAAGTGTGTCCTACTCACAAAAGGATACTATCTTCCTTTTGAGGAAGAATATAATGGTGAGATTTGTCAAAGCAGACAGCATTCATCCCACCTTTCTACCACTTCTAACTGCAGTATCCCTAATTTTGGCCAAGAACGAATCAATTTTCAATGTTCTCACTCCGAAATGTTATTTTGTCCAGAAAGTCAGCATGAAAATCATATAATTGCAGTAGGCCCCAGATGATATAATTTCAAGGTACCACAAGAGAAAGGCTATGAACAAAATTCACATGTTAAAAAAATAATAAAGAACATTTGGTGTATGTCTAATTTTTCGAATCACAATAGAATAGTTCGAAGAACATGAGACACTTCTTCATGAAAATTCCTATGCCTTATTCCTTTGTCCTGAAAAAAAAAATACTTTAAATAAAATTTCATGCTATAGTGCATTGGTGTATTCCTATTTATGTACACAGAGATTAAGAAGATATACACATCAGGTAAGTGTTTTAGTGAGTTTTTAACAGTTTTATCCATGAGTCAAGATGATTATAGTTAGATCATGGCATGAGATAACAGTGAAATTTAAATATATAAAGAGATATTATAAAAATGACAAGGGCTAATAATTCTAATTAGCCAAGAAGAGAGAACAAAATGTAAAAGGATTAAAGGAACATTGTCAAATTACATTTTAGAAACCAGCTAATTGTAAAAAGTCAGTATTATGACAATTTACACTTTTAACAGCGTGTTCTGGTTTTGAGATTATTTAAAATTCTCTTGAGAAGGAAATTTCCACTTCCTGTTCATTTTTAGAAGAAATATGAAAACTCATTTCTCTCCATAGAAGTCTCATAAGTAATTCTATGTTGAACAGTTTATTGGGTTTTAAATAAGTTAGAATAAAATAACTCATTCAAACCTGCCATTTACAGCCAAATTTTCATCTTAGTTCCATTAAAATGCATGGGTTTTTTAAAAGAAATGTGGCATTTCTCTACCAGACAAAGAGAAACATGATGTGCTGTCTCTGCTATGCTATTGCCTGTGTTCCAGTGATACAATTTAGAATATGTATTCAAAAAGAAATATTAGTTCTGGGAATCTCCTTTTTCACCTTCCAAATTGGGACAACTAAAAAAGCCATTTTTCAAAGTTGCAGTACTTAGCTCTTTCTGAAAATGAGGTTCCAGCTCAATGTCTCAGAAAGTGCAGGTCCCTAAACCAAACAGCTGTTTTGAAAAACTTTGCAATTTTTTAAATTGCATAAGCTTTTCAGAAGTAACACGTCAGGGAGTTAAGAAGAAGTATTTGGTGTCTTTTGGTATTTTCCTTCAAATGTGTCATCTTGTCACAGTAATTCTTCTGAGGAATGATGGACTAACTACGGTATGCTAACACAATTGCAAATATCCTCTTTCCTTCTCCTGCAGAGATACAAATCTAGATTTAAAATTCTGTTATGTAAGTGTATTAGCTAGTCTGCCCTAAAAACATTGCTGACAGTCTTAAATGTCCCAGTTCAAAATATTTTTCAGTGACATCAAACATTTTGCAGATTATTTCTTGTTTCTCTTGCTTTTTTCTTCTTGTGCTTTTTTTTTCTTTTTGAATGCTACAGAAATATCTCACATGTTTAGTTAAGAACTAAGATAAATTTTTCTTTCAGGATAAATATTTAGTATTTCCTAGCCAGCCAAAATGTTTTCCTAGAGTAGACCTGCCATGAGATGCTGCTAAGTACCATTGAGAACTGCTTTCCATTCCAGGCACTGCTATTAAAATCAAAAACTTATTGAAAAATATGAAGAAGTGCAAATAAATGCAGTAGAAAGCAGATAACTAGGTTGTCTAAAAAAATGAATGGTCGTTGGCACAATCTGCTACAGGTATTCATAATGAAGAACAAATAATAAAGAGAGAAGAGTACTGTTTATAGTGACACAACTGGTCATGACCTGACTATTGCCATGCCCTGGAGATCTTGACAATGCAAGTCATAGCAAGGGAAATTTCCTGACAAGATCTTATGATTGCTCAAAATTACAAAGCAGGTCAAGGAAGCTGAGTGCCTTAGGCTAGACAGGGCGATAGCTCAACCTGTTGAGTACACATTTTACCATTCCTTGAATTTCATATCAGGAAATTCCAGAAAATGTTTTAGATGGCAAAGCGAAGGTACAAACAAAGAAATGTTCTTTGGAGTTATAATTTCTGACCCTGTTCCACTAAAGCTCTGCAGAAAACTTTCAAGAAAGGACCTTTCTGCCACTCTCAGCTTCTGTCACTAGTACAAATAGAGAGTGCAGCCTTAAGCCTCTGGAGGTGAGATGAACTAGATGATGCAATAGATCTTATTCATTTCTATTTTTCAGGAGTGCACAAACAAATATTCATGCCTGGGAACATTAATCACTGTTGTGTAGAGGTCTAAATCAAAGAAGGGAAATAATATTTTGTACATGCTCAGCACACACTGTTCTAATGTTTATAAGTATGTAATTTCCAAACCAAATTTTTTCAAACACAGCACTGCATCATTCAGGAGTACATTCATTTTCAAGGGTGAAGTTTCAAAACAAAGTTGTTTTGAGTAACTGGGGCTGAAAAGCATACGAAAAATACGTTAGATGGTGAAAATATTTTTTTCCCCTCCTCTTGATTGGATAACTTTGAAAAAAAATATAAACAGCTGGATTGATGTTTATGAAAGTTTCTAAAACCCATTGAGTCTTGAACTGAGACTGAGCATGAAAAATTTCAGCCCCAAAGGTAATATTTTTTTAAGAAAGTTATAAATGGCTGTGATTTAGAATTGAAATGTCATTTCCAAGCTTGTCAAGATCATCACAACTGCAATGCTACATTAACTTGTGTTGTGCAAAGCTGTAGCAATAATAGAAAAACAAATTCTCCTAATTTCTACTGACCTGCAGCAAGCTACTCTGTCAGAAATCTGTCACAAAACCAGAAAACAGACAGTAAGAAAGAGGGTGAGTAGAACTAGAGACGAGAAGGAGAAAAGGAATAAGAATGAATGATAATTGGAGAAATGAAAAACAAAACAGAAACAAAATAAAGATGGAGTAGAACAATTTATCTTCGATTCCTTTATTTCCTCAGGGAAGGATAAGAGTTCTTTGGTCAATGTTCATTTTTCACTACACAGTGGTGAAAAACACAAGACAGAGATGGTAAAGAAGAAGCCAAAAGGAAGGTGAAAATCGGAGGGAAGCTAGAAGAAGTGGATAAAATAAGGAGCTTAAAAGAGAAATTATCAAGGAAAGTAATAGGAAAGTAATTTTGGAGGTATTGCCAGAATTCCTAGAAGAGTCCTGGAATGACTGTCTCAGTTAAAATTCAGTGAGAGTTCCACTTAAAACCATTTTTAGAAATCTGCAAAAGCAGGGCAAAGAGAGAAGTAGGCTGTGTGGAGCCTGGGTGGAGAAAGAGACAGCCTAGAATTGTCCAAGGCTGCCAAACCATGTTTTTTCTTCCTACCACTTGCTCTAACAGCATAGATGTAAAGCCTTATCAGTTTTCTGCTGATACCATTTTCACTCTTCTCAGATGCAAAACGTGTGCCCTATATTCTGCATTTTCTACTTGTCATGAGGTAGTATTCAATGAAGGACTCCTCCATGAGTTTGAGCCACAGGCCCCACTCTTATCTTCTTCCAAAACACCCTCAGGAGTTGAGCATCATTCCTAGTTTTTCCTGGATAAACCAGCTGTCACATTACAAACACCCATTCAGGTTCTGATTTGTCTAGTTCAGAGCGAACTGTTCTCTGCTTCTTGACCATAACCTGACATGGACAACAGCAGGAAAAATCAACCTCCCCTCTCCTCTGACTACAGATATTCTCTCTCCTTTCCCTACTCTTATTTTAAACTTGCCATCCTTGCTCCCTAGCCAACAGCAAGAAAAGTTCAGTGACTCATTTCATCCATTCTGGTCTTGCTGACATTTAGAAACAAATGTCAAGTTGATAGATTCTCTGGGAGACAAGAGAGGCATTGTCCTCTGCTATTCAAAGAACCTTGGTGCAACATTCTTAACACTTTCTTCAATATTCTACATATTATGTATCTTAAAAGGTATAAATGATATCAAACTTCACCTTTATTTTAGCAAATTCTGACCAAGTAATGAAAGAGTGTATAGCAAGCACATTAAGAATAAAGATAATAAAGCTGATAAGAGAGTGCTTTGATCCACAATTTCTTTCCTCTTGGGAACATATGTGTATGTTAGTTTTAGGGACATCTTGCACCAAATACAAGAAGCTTCACTTAACCCTAAGGATGCCTCATGAAATGAGTGTCACATAATAGAGCCCGCAAGCAAACCTTTGGTACAGTGTGAAGGTGGTGAAAGGCAGGTATCTGGCAGCATAGATTGAAAATTCTGCTATTCAAAAAGTTTCCATTGGGACTGTTTTTCAAAGACAAATATCTTTGACAAATGTGTGCACATAAATATTTTGATCTGGAAAATGCTGATTCTGTAGAAAAACAGAGTTCCTTAAAGCAGAACACATCTATAAATCTCTATCCACATCTACATCTAAACAGAAACGAATTTTGGTTCTGCCATACATCAATAACCATAAAGATGCATTGTGGGACAGAGAGTCTGGTTTCTTGAAGTTCAAAATCTCTGTATTAGTTTGAAGTTCCCTGGAGAAAATGTATAATTTTAAGTGTTGTAAGGGACTGTGAGGCATTCCACAGGCCAATAGCTCTACAATACTGTTGTATGGCTCTGTTTAATTCATCTCTGAGACAAGCAATTTTTGCACCAAAATATATGGGGTTTAATTCTTCACAAATGCTTAACTACTTACTTCAGAAAGCAAAAATAATTTTCAGCTTAATTCTTCAGAAAGCAATGACGTGTCTAGTAAATGCGAGCTAATACACAGGAGTTTTCAGCAATGAGGAGGCTTAATACAAAAGCTGGTCTGGAGGCTAATCTGCACCCTTAAGGAGAATGGGTAACAGGCACAAAACTTCCAGGACTGTGGCACTTGTTGTCTTCCTGATGTGAAAAAAGAGTAAGAAGCCTCTCTGTAGCATAACTCATTCCCATAATATGGTTTTGCTATTTTAAGGACAGAAAAAAATTCTAGGCATGCTTTATACTGAGAGATATATAGGGATAAGATGGAATTTCATTTTGAGGGAAGCTTTTAGAGATAATTATATCAGCTCTAACATAATTTAGGTGAATGGCCCAGCCAGGCAATTAGAAATGTATCCCAAGCTCAACAGCTCTATGACAGAACATGCAAAGACAAAGTGGACTTAATTGCTTCTTTTTTTTTGCATTAAAAATTCTGCTAGAGGTAAAGTCTAAGAAACATTAAATAATTTGTCCAAAGTGTCCCCAAAGTTGATGGAAACACAAACATGGCATCTGACATGGATTCTATGAGAATAATACTTGATGCAAACTAAGTATGTCTTCTGAGTAGCAATCACAATGGCTCAGGTTTTGCCTTGATCAAAACCAGGGTCTGATGGTAGGATGAGACCTGACAGCCTCATATTTAAAAGATTTGAAGACTGTGCAGTTAAAAATTACAATGGTTATCTACAGCAATGGGATCTACATATCTTGGAATGAAATCAGGGTCTGTAATGACATCTAGTCACTTCTGGTTTTGCTGAAAGTCAGAACAGCTAATCCTTAACTTTCTCTTCAAATGGTGATACACTTTTGATCATGAAACAAGAAACAAAGAGGAAAAAAGAATGCAGAACATACACTTTTTAAGTCAATTTTTTTTTCTAGAGAGGTACAAAGGTTCTAGGTGTTTCCAACAGATACTTCAGATCACTTACTAAACAAAATGTTCTGGTAATACCAAGAGCAGTTCTCCATGTGGCTTCCTTCAGCACAAACGATGGCTTAAGGTCTTTCTGCCCACTGCCTGCTTTCCTTCCTTCCTTATCTCCAAGACTCTCTTGGTGCTTACCAGTGCCTTATCACTGCTCTGCTCCATATTGCTTCAATGGGTAGAGTTTTCTTTAATAGAAAGAAATCTCTTATGGAGAGTTTTTGAGTTAAAAACACAGAGGTTTGAGTGTGCATGTGGGTTAAATAGATTTTCCACATCTTTAAATCAATTCCACACAAGTAGTAGGATGGAAAGAGGTGAAGGAATAACTTTTTTCAGGATGTAGTTCTACTTAAAGTAGCTCTGCCACCAAAGGGTTCAAAACATGAAAAAAATACATTCGTAACGCTGCTCAAAAGTAGAGCAGCATTTTCCAGTCTTACACAAAACATGTTTCTCTACACAGACTGATAGATTTTTATTGAGCTTTCTGATTGTTCTATTTTATCACTAGAGGCAAGAAACAAAGCTATTAGAGCTTTGTTTTAATTGTCTATCAGGTACTATTGCAGTCTTTTGGGTCCTTTTGTGCTACACCATTTTTAATTAAGAGGTTATGGACCTGCTCACACCCATGAGGCTCCATTAAATGCAGCTGGAAGGTACATAATGCTCACTGAATTACAGCACAAAATCTGTGTGACTGTAAACGTGCTGTCTTAAGACATGTCCAGAAAAAAATGCAATGAAAAGTTTAATGAAGCTTGTCAGCTTGTCTAATAAAGAACACTGCCACTCTGTACAGAGCTGGAAAGCACAGAAAATTTTGTCACAGTCTTTTTGTCAGACAAGATGAGCACTGAAGCCCAAGCTGGAGTATAGACTAGAAATAATTGCTTTTCATTTCATATAGTTATGTTGCTCCCTCAAACAAATTCAGAAAACATGTGGACAAAGGAGAGCTATGAGTCTGGAAGGAGAGAAAGAAAGAGAGAGAGAGAGAGAGAGAGAGAAAGGAGGTAGTTTGCATTTTGAAATAGCTCAGTAGGAGGTAAAATGAAAGGAGGGATGCTGGCGAACATCTGGTGAGTCCAAGAGTTCCGAGTGTTAGCACACAAAGAATTTTAGGGTGATCAGAGTTGGAATGATTGCTTTGTTAGGAAGGTCCTTCCATTCGTAACTGGGTCCTAATCTGCTCCAGCAATTTGTTGTGCTGTAGGATGCTTGTTGAAGTACACTGCATGGTTTTCATTTCAGTCTGAGAAAAGCAGGGATTCATGTATTTCAGTATTTCTACTGCAGGATCTCTGAAAATCTTACAAATCTGAGAAACTGGTTGTTTTTACATTTGTTTCTCTAGCACAATGTGATTGTTTCTTCAGCACTATTTAATGTTATTTGCCACACTCACTTAGTGTTCTTCACAGGTGATTGCATTGTGGAGAAATATGTGGCTATGCTGGGAGTTTTGAACATGACTGTTGCAAAATGCATTTATTTTGTAATGTTAACCATGATAATTAGAAAATTGAGGTTGGTGAAATCCATGGACACTCTAATGGTCTGGTGATTGTTAATAAATTACTGAAGAAAATTGTTATAGGATTCTTAGGTTTTAGGTCAGATGAAGAAATTATCCTCATACAACATAGATGTCCTGCTGTATGCAACTCCTCACAAACCTCTTAAACCAGTATTTTCCTCTGATTAATATTCCTTTAAGAATAACTGCTTGTATCTTTCCATGGGAATTGGTGAAAACTCCAAGTGAGTGACAAGTAACTGAACTATTTTGCATTATGCCCAGTTTTAAAATCTGCATGCTGCTTTGTTCTTCAAGGTGAAGCTGATGGTAGAGGATCCTGGTAAAGTGCATGGATATACTCTGAATGATCAGAGAGATTTTATGCTGAGAAATTTTTGAGCTATAGTTTGTCTGAGAGAAAAAAATGCTGAGTAAAAAAAAACTGACACAGATGTTCTATGTATCCAACTTCTATTACAGCAGTGGTTGTGTGTGATGCGGCTTCCTGAGTTCCAGTATTCATCACTATTGAGAAATGTATAGAAAGCTCTAGGGAACAGGAGTGGAAACAGAGAGCTGGAAGTGCAGCTTTTTGTTGGAACTCTCTGAGAAGTCATAGTGTCTTTGAGTTTAAAGACACAGAAGCATATATATTTTGCCTTGAGTTCCTTTTTGTCTTGAGTATCAGAAAATCACTTTTGGTTGTCTTGCTGATGCAGCCTTGCCTGATGCATCATTTCTGTAGCTCTTACAGAACTTAAAGATCCTCTTTGTTTCCAGTGAGAGGTAAAATACAGCTTGAGTGGAGATTATTGGTTACCCTCATCCATCCACATGAATATAAGATCAGATTTTGGGTTTTCAGATGCGTGATTCCCAAAGCAATCTAATTTAGAACTTGACAAGAGGAAGAGTGCCTAAAAGCAAAAAATATTGTTCCAGGAAAAGAAGTTATTGATATGTAGATATGGGAGAGAAGACTAAAATGTGTTTTACCATAAAAGTCCCACCAGCTGGGCTGGCCATCACACACCATGAAGGATATCAGGTCATCCATCCTCATTAGCTCTCTTCCTTTTCCTGCCACTAGCTGTCTGCAGGGACAGCAGCATCTAAGACGACACAGGGGCCAGAGATTTGGTGGAAACTCCCCATTTACTCAGCCTGTGTGAACAACAGAAACTGTGCTGGAAAGACAAGAACAGGAAGGACATAGGTGTTCTGGACAGTTCCTCATCAGTTCCCCTCAGTCCGTTGTTCTCCCACCTTCACAGGAAACAGAAATGGAACATTTTTCAGGAGTAAATAGAGAAGAAGGAGGTTGTGCAGAGGGAAAAAAATGGAGCGGAAGGAGAAAAAAAGCACCAAGAAAAATACTGACATTTGTTACACTGTGGCATGGCCTGAAGGTCCCATTTTGTTTGTGTACCCTTCTGCACGCCATTATTTCAAACATCACAAAAATATAGCCGTTACCCTAGGAGTGTAAAAATAAACAAATCCTGCAAGAAACAGAGGAATCAGATTTACTGTCAGAGGTCTGAAAATGCTGGTAGCAACAAAACATGTTATAGGGAATGGATATCATAAAAGAGAACTGTACAGTTTCTTAGTCAAACTCACATAGATTTCAACAACACCCAGGTCCTGCAAGACATCTTTCAACACCATCAAAAGACAAGGAAAAAGGTTGTCCTTACTGAAAATAACTTTAACTTTCAGTGTGCTCAATGACACAAAAAAATCTTTTGGTTGCTGAGACTCAGCATACCAAAACCTAACTGCAGAACTGTAAAATATTTTCAGGCATCAGCAACTATCTAAGAGAGATGAAATCAGGCTAGTCTAGGGGATGTATTTTACCATTGTGGGATATGCCAGCATGACAAAATCAAAACCAAGCCTCCTTTGAACAAGCAGAATGAAAGAGATTCTGAAACAAATTCTTTGAGCTTTTTGTCCCACAGCTCCTTGGAATCTTGGATTCTGATATGCCATACCCTCGGAAAATGTGCACAGCTGTTGGTGGAGAGGCTTTGAGCAACTGGAGTCCAGCCTTGGGTAAAGGCAGGAGGAAGGACTAAGGATCTGCCAGCAGCCACACAAGGATCACATCTAACATTGCACATTGGTCTTTCCAGGCAGCTGGTCAGAGTTCAGCTCTGCTCCATTGACTTTTTGAAAAACAAGCATTATGCTTGCTCACTGGAATTTTTTAAGCATTTTTCCAGGAACATTTAGCCCTCAAATGCAAACACATTTTTCTGAAAAGCTGCAGGAAGATTCCTATTTGCTCAGAAAACTCTGGCAAGCTTTTTTAATGCCTATATTAGAATCTCTAAGAAAGCCAATGAGGAGAAGAGTGAATAAGCAAATAACAGCTGATTCTAAGGTTTAAGAAGTATCAGGGAAACTGGTATACAAAGCAGGTACTGATGCCATTGGAGTAACAGTAATAGCAATATATAACAGCCAAAGAGAGCAGTAATGCTCATTGCTATACACTGAGTGCCAGTTACTATGCTAAATTCGCCTTTTCTTTTCTGTTTAAGAATTTATCCATGTAAAGTAATATGCTCAAAGACAATTACATATTTTCTCTAATTGCAGCAAAAGGTGTTTCAATCCTTTTAAGGAAGGTGAAAAGGGAAAATACTCTATTCCTTTGTTTTCATTAATGAAGTAGTTCCATTTTTATTTTTTTAAAAACAAATTTTCTAATGCCAAACACAGACATGACATTTGCTTGCTGGGGGAACCGGGAAATAAAGAAAAGCTCTTTGCTATGACTGACAAAATTTAGTACATTTTTTAAGTCAGAATTTTTACACTCATTAAAAAAATCTCTGTAGCTACCAAACTCACTTTACACTTTCCCTATGTATTATGAATGTTTCTAAACTCCCCTAAATCATCTCTTCTGTGTTTTTTGACTCTCATAACACTAAGCCTTCCCTCCTGCCTGAAATACAAAGCAGCATCGAGAGGGAATACCCCAATGCAGAGACCTGGCCCTTCCAACAAATAGTTTTAGGCCACAGCTGTGAAATGTGTGTTAGCTTCCACTCCTGTACTTAGGTTACGTAGACAAAAAAGGTCTACTGACGATATCAGTTGCTCCATTAGCTGAAAAAACAGGGGCTCGTGTTGGCACCCAGCCTCCTAGGGAAGGAAAGGGGGTTGTTCCACTTGAGACAGTTTTGATGGAAAAGCCAGGGTGTGAGTCCAGCGAAAAAATAAGCTGGCATGCCAATATTAAAAGTCTGAAGAGGCAGATTGTGAAGCTGAGGAAATGTCAGAATTGTACTCAACAAGCATATATTGCTCTCTAGCCCAGGATTCTTGTCCAATACACACGGATGAGAGAGGAGCTAGCAAGAACAGAAGGGATGCTCTCTGTTACAAAAACTGGATGGCTGAGCTTTATTCCAAATTCAGCTGCCACCTTTGTATAGGATGATGGACAAAAGTGTAGCAATAATGGATATATACAGGAAAGGTTGATTATGTTGTGCAACTCACCTTGAATGTGCTATGTCTTAACTTGATTGTCATTTCAACCTTAACCATCTTTTAATACATTTCTTTCAAAAAGTATTTTAATATACTTTAAAATGGGTCTGTTTCTCACACCTTGGAGTGCCTATTGGCAGGCTGTCCAATGCCAATCTGTTGCATCCAAGGAGCTGTTTCTCATTTTACTGCAGTCCCGTCTGCAGGAGCCCTGCCATCCCAGTGCCTCACTTACACTGACACATATGGCAGTGCGTCTTGATGGCCATGTGGAGCTGTTCGTGGGCAGGCAGAAATCAAACAGGTTTTAAGCCACTGTAGCCAATGCTATGATTTTAATCTAGTTCTCACTGGTTCTTCACCAGAAGAATTATGAAAACATTATAAAATCATCTGTATCATCCATCTGAGACCTTGGATAAACAGCAAAAAGTCTGATAAATGGTAAAAAGTCTGAATAACAGTAAAAAACATGCAACCAGGCTATATACATGCATTGTTTGGAGATCTGTATGTGTGCATGTATTCACTATGTATTACAGACTCATATCATAACCTTTGTACAAGAACACTATATAACAACATACTGCTTTTTACCTTGCAGTTGACTGAGTTTTGCCATTTTGCAGTATTAACAAAGAGGAAATCACGCTTTTCCTTCAGTTGTTTTTCTCCTGATATTTGTGAGAACGCTGGAATCAGCACTGAGCTGTGCTAATAGGAATCACTAGCCAAAACACCACAGCTGAAGAGATTGACCTTTGCCAATAGTGAGTTCATCTTGTGGAAACCAATGGACAGGGAAAGAGCAAGAGCACAGGAGACAGCTCCGACAGTAATGGGCTGTAATTGAGTTCTCAGTCTTGCTGTAAGTGCCTTGGTGCTATTGTCTGCGAAAGTTGCTCTGCTTTATGCTCTTTGTTAGGTTCTGTCAAGCCCCATTTAAAATAATGAGGCCTCTTCACTTGCTTTCTCTCTATATAGTTGTAGCCAACAGAACTTTCAAAGGAAGAACAAAAACTCATCTGTAGAGAAGAGGGGGACGTTGTAAATTACTGATACCCGGGATTCTTGCAGAGGCAATTAGCCAGGTGTGACCTTGACAAAGGAAAAATCAAACACACATTGTCCAGTGTTTTCAGCCAACACCTTCTGTTCCCAGAAGGTGCAAACTCACTCTGGATGCCCTATAGAGCTCATCCTCTCTAACAGCTGATCACACGTCACAGGAGTGGGATGGATATGAAGAATAATGGGTCTTAGAAGGGCCTTTATGAGAGTTGTGCTTGAATTGGGAGCAAAGGCCATGTGTGGAGAGGTGCTGAGCACTCATAACCATGCATTTCTCCAGCAGAGCTGAAATGCCCATAGTTCCTTTGCATGTAGGACAGCTCTACCATGAATTGATTGATCTCATCAGTGTGTGCTGTAACTATCCAGAACTGTTTGGGGTGCATGTGACACAATATCCATTGTGATCCTGCTACTAGAGGCACTAGTGAAATGTGTTACAGTACTCCTCTTAATCACTTTTGAACAAAATCTGAAATATTAGCCATTGTTCTGAGACAAAGGTGGGCACAGGTTTAACTACTGCTTCCTTTCCTTGTACTAAGAGGATTGGAAATCAGACATAAGTCCAGCTAACTACATGATCTTTACTGATCAGCCTAGGAGCTTAGGGCTTGAGGGTGGAATAGTCTAATACTTCTGGGCTGAGGAATGAAGATCCATTTAGTTTGTCTCTATCACAGCAGCACCAAATTGCATCATCTCTCACTTTATAACCCTGTTTTGAGAAAGGAGTAGATATCTAGAACTTTTAAGATACAAATTTCTTTTCTTCTCCAGAATGAGAAGCCAAAAGAAATGAGCTGATAGACTGAAAACCCTATGCAAAAGACATAAGTACCTGACAAGCAGAAGCCTGGAAAAATTAATCACATGACACCCATTCTAGCACTGGGTTTGCTTGCAATGTATGAACAAACCATTAGATGTCCCTTCGTGCCTTGCAAAGCTCCAGACAGGGCATAGTCCCTAGGTAATAAAACCAACAAAGAGGAAAAAAAAAGAAAAAGCTGGAGCTCATGGTGTGCAGAAAACTTTCTGCCATTTTTGCCTGTTGTGGTGCTTTTTGGTAAATTCCACTTGTTTGAGAAGGAACATGTTTCATTACCTGAACAAACTACTGGCATTCTCCACTCTCTGTGTTAAGCATATCCTGCTAGTATGTTGGCCAGTGTTGAACTTCAAGGCTATTGGAGCAGTATGTAGAGAGGCAGGTAGATAATGTGCTCTTGCAAAGTTTAAAAAGGACATCCAGCTCTGCACTTTTACTTTGCCCACCTGCAGGAGGAAAAGTTATCCTAAAATACTGAAACAGCAGCAACAAGTGCATCTGCCAGAAAACATGGCAAGAAGCATCTGGCTGGGAGAAAGGATTTCTCAAGCTTGCTGTGGTCCAGAGGAGGGACCCTCTGTAAGGTATTGAACAACATCCTTTCTTCACAGGAAGCAAGAAGATGAGTTGTCTATGTTCTGGATGCTTGCCTCTTAAGCCATCTACTCCTGTGTTGTCAGCAGTTTGCCACATTCAGCATATGCCTTAGGTATAAAGAAAGGAAGCACAGTTTATTATTTAGTCATAAGTGCAATTTTATGATCTCTAAATTGGTGAAAAGAAAAGAATTGTTTGCTATTCCAGCTTTGACCACATGCAGAGCTGCAGAAACAGACACAAGGCTGAGTCTGCAAGAAACCTTATGATAACTCACTGCTAACAATCCCCAGAGCTGCTGCTTTTCTTCCACAAAATTGCTTTTCAGGATTCATTATGCTTTCTTCCCTCTTTCCTTTTGAACACTTTTCTTTTGCCTTTTCTCAAAGATCCTATTACCAGTACTCTCACCTTGCTTCTAACTAGAAAACAGGTAATATATTTTTACTTTTTTTTTTCCCCCTCCTTCTTTGGTACATAACTTTGTTCTTCTGAGTATGAGAAGACTTAGACAAAGCATTGTGAACTCCAGTCTTTAGATCTGGTGTTTACTTGCCTTCTGGTTTGTTTTATCTTTACAGCTATTTATTATTGGCTGTTCTCTTTCTTTGGTTTCTCAGTAGTGACACTCAGGTTCCCTTATTATACACACCAGCTGAAATTTATATTCACTGTTCTCTCATAATAACAGTAAAAAGAAGGGAAGATATTTTATTATGTCTTCTGTTTATTAGCAGCCTAGAAGGTCTCTTTGGCACTGGTATTGCTGCTATAGTTCTGGAGCCACCAGATTTGAGACAGAAAGTGGCATTTGCAATGACAAAGACTTTACATTCCTCGTGTTTCTGACTAGCTTACTGTCAGTTGCTTGGTTGCATTTTATTAAGACAATGCCTTATGCTATTATTTTTTACTTTGCTTATGTTGCTCATGTACATTTAAAACTGCTGTTCATCTTACTGCTCAGGGCTTTCTGCAGCACAAGATGCACATGAACTATGACTTAAGGCTGTCTGTGGAAGAACTGGGGAGCTGGGAACTATGTGTTCACACAGCCTCACCCATTAAATTTTAGGAACTTGGTTCAGGGGGTAGTGTAGAGCTACAGGACAATAATGTTCTGCAGGTACATGCTCTGCATGTATTTACCCATGGCACAGAACAGCACAACAGGGGCTGCCCACCAAGCAGACACTCCAAGCTCAATGCAGAAAGCACATACAGACTAGCCAGAGGAAATTCTTGCAGTACAATCAGTGCCCCACCAGTAATTTAAGAGTTACATTTGAAAAAAAGCTGTCCAGGGTCTGGGGACAGGTTGTCAATTCCATTTTACCTGAACCACACGCTAGCTTGAGGCTCACCTGAAAACCTGACCAAGTAACACACTCTGCCATGAGTCTCTGATATTCTTCAGTGTGGGTGTTCACTGCAGTAGCCAAGCAGAGGCTTGGAGGCTTTAACTCATCTTCGTGCTGCATCATCGCCTAGGGGAGAGATTCAATATCATATTATTGTTATTGGACTCAAGAGGCACTTTTGTCTATTTACAGTCAATTATTTCTCAAAGGTGGCTTGACTTTGGTCATGTAAGAACTAATCCCTACAAGACTCATTAGTATTGTAACTGCAGATCGCACTTTTGTCGTTCTTTGTTTAAAGACTTGTTCTAGGAAGAAAAGTGTTGCATTTTAAGTAAAAAACCACCACCTTCATTTGTGATCATCATCCCTCCTTCATTGTAGCCAAGCTAGTAGCAAGAGAACAGAAGTTAGGTGGCTGGGCCATGCTAGTAACAGTACAGCATTTGTAGAAATATGAAATTCATGCTGAGATCCTCAACTCAATCCTAAAAGCATGGAAATCTCTGCTGACAGTCTCAAGCCCCAGTGAGATATTATGGCTCAGTACTAGAGCTTCCAGGTGTGCATCTGCTTGCTTAAGCTGATTTTCAGGCCTGTGAGGCAGTGCAGCATCCAAAAAGGTCCACTTTCTTGCAAAACGGGTTGGTCTGAAGCTGCAATGAAGTTGCCTTCCTATGATAAATGGTCCAGCACTGCAGGAAGTCAGAATTCCACCTTAGGGTTTGGAGGAGAAAGGAATCCTTGGGATATAAAGAGCTGTCCCCTGTGAGAAACAGGACTTAAGCAGATAGCAGAAGAAGTCAGCAAGTTCCCCTTGAGTTGGGGGAGATTCGACGAGTTTGGCATCTCTCTAGGAAGCAAGAATATGGGAAGAAATATTTACAAGGAATCTACTTACTCTTTAATTGTAATCTAGATTTCAGTTTGTTTGACTTGGATATTTGGAGGATATATGAAAAGAACATTTGAGTTCCCAACAGCAAAAACTGGGATGCAAAAAAAAAAAAGTATCTAGAGGGAAGGCTTTCTTTTAGTTTGCTACAAATCACTTGGCACAATCTTCTTTATGTGCAAGCCTGCAAGAGTGTCTCATGCCTCTGATCTCAAAACTCTGTCTCAGTGGTTCTCATAGGAGGCAATGCAGCAGCCTGCAAAAGTGATTCAGGTGAGAGGTGAGGAGCAGGAGAGTGATGGAAGTCTCACTTCTATCTGGGCTATTTTTATACTGCTCTCATCAGCATAGTATCAGGATGCCTTCCACTAGCACAATTAGCATCTTGTAATTGTGCCTCTTTCTCTTTCCTCCCACCTCCACTTTGCACAGGGGATTGTGGTTTCAGCTAAACGCTTCATATGCAGAACTAGAAGTTTATAGGTCTTCAGTACCTGATACTGAGGATGGTGGGCTGTTAATGGCTAAGCCAGAAGCATTCTGGCAATATAATACGACATAACGTAACCCAGCATAGCGTAACGTAAGCGGTCTTCACCCACAGCACTTATTTCTTCCTTGAAAAAAACCTAAAAACTAACCTAGAAAGCTACCAGCATAGTTAGTGGCAGCAGGGAAGATACAAGAGCCATTTCCCAGCAGGAACAGCAGGCATCCATGTTGGTGTCACAGGTGAGAGGTAAACACACAGGCAGGTGTGTTTGATGAGTAGCAGTGGCGAGACAGCTCCCAATGACCCCATGTTCACCACAACAGCGAGGCAGCAGGAGGGGGAGGCTGAAATACAGCAAAATTAGAAGGGAAATTACAACTAAGTAAAGCTTTCTTCCTGGGCCACGAATCAGGGGAATACTCTAGGCCTCACATGCCTGCCTCCTTCAATGCCATTTGATCTCTAATTGCTGCAGCAGCTTTGATGGGATGTGATCCCCACTGTGGCTTTGAGACAAAATAAAATATGGGCAAAATAGGAAGAATCATCTATTCTGGTACATAATTCATAAAACTTCCATGTAAAAGATCCAGTTCATGAATTCCAAGTTGATGAAATATTCAAAGGAAGATAAATATATTTGCAGGTATTAGACTCCCTGGCACTTAAAATCTCTCAGGACATTGTGCCAGAGAGTTCCCAGCCACATTAATCATGCTCTGCTGTGAGTAATTTGCTATGCACACTCTGCCAGATAAGGAGAGGTAGGAGACCAGGTAGCTGGAGAGCCAAAGATGGCACCAAAACCACCAGCCTGGCTCTCAGTCACCAGGGTCTTAGGGTAGCTTGGTGCATCCTATGGACTTCTTTGTGAGAGAACATTGGACAGAGTGAGAAGCCTGGACAGGGAAAGCCCCCAGAAAATGTTTCCTCCAAGCGGAGGCACTGGGTTTTTCTGGTCTGTCTCAGGGGTGCACTGAAGCGTGGAAGCCATTGGAGACCAAGTGGACAATGCACTGGAAGGCCCTGAGTGGTCAGAGGAGGGTACCAGTGACCAAGTAGGCAGTTACTATCTGTGATCTCTCTGGCATATTCTCACAGCTATCACCAAAAGCCCTGGGGAGGACTCTGTAATGTGGTGTTGGGATCTCCCATGCACCAGGGACTGGTGACCGCAGTCACCACTACTCTCTTAGCACTCACATCTCCCAGCCCTGGAGAGGTGCATCTAGGTTCTGCTCCCAGACACATCACATCTGACATCCCAGAGTCCCTCACAGCATCACAGGTACACACCCCACAAAGCATCCCACACACCCCACAAAGCATCATCACTGAAGGCACAGACATGTCCAGTTTCTCTTTTGAAGGAGACATAGTTTTTAAAGTCTAACCACAGTAGTCAAGTGTGTCACACCTCACTGACCAGAAGGTTGTATCAGTAGTTAGAAAATATCTACCTGCTGAAATATGAGGGAAGCTTTACCCAGTAGAGCTCCCCACCACCTCTCTTCTCTGTTAAGCTTGTCTCATTCTGTGCAGGGAAGAAAGTCATGCTCCCTTTTCAAAGGTCTGGTGCGAGACCTGGCTAAATATCATGTCTGGCAGGATCTGAGGGGTCTTTTGCATGCTAGATAAGAAAGTCAGCCAGATGCAAGTTGAGAGGGAAGAGCAGAGGCCATTGAACTGGAGCTTTTGAGGAGCTAGAAAGTAATATGTCAGAAACATGGCAAAGGTCCAGGAATATATGGACTTCTGGTGTCACTTAGCTTATAAACTACCATATTTTTGGAAGGAAAAATTTAGATCTTGGCTGGAATAAATACTTCTTCTCTTGTCCAATTTTATATATGTTTTAGCTTTATAGCTCAAAGTCTCAAGAATATGCTTATAGCTGTTTTCTGTTTGCTCTTCTTGGATGGGAGTTAAAACCTTGGATTATATGATGGCAAAAGGCAAGGCCAAGTCCCTGCAGTGATGACATCAATGCAATAATATCCTAATAATTATAAAAAGCATGAACTTCTTAGTATCTAAGCATGTGACTGAGAAAACAGGAGTCACAAAATAGAAATTATGGGAATTCAGCAACACTGCAGGAGAAAAACAGTTAAAGATAATCTGAGAAATATTTTGCAGTAATCACCACTGATTGGTAGTGTGTCCCAATAACGTATTTCTTTGCATGCTTCTTTGTAGGTTTCCTAACTAATGCTGGAAATGGGCTGTAATTCTAGGCAGAAATCCACGAAGTCTCAGAAAGGTGTCCATATGCTCCTGAGCATTCACACGCATATAAATATAATCACAAAGATAAAACAAACCCATCTGGTGAGCAAAGGAAGATGTGCTCTACCCCTAAGGTTCAGTCACCCAGTGCCCAGAGTAATGGGAATCAGATCATCCTTTCTTCTCCAGATCACTGAGGACTGAACTAGCTGATATTTGGTACAGAAATGTCAACCTTCCTTAACCTTCAGATTCCAACCCTCAGGACAAGACAAGTTTGTCTAAGGTCAAGAATCAACTGTTAGAGAATTGCAATCAATGTCTTCAGGAAGGCAAAGACTGTCTTAGTTTCTATTTTCTCCTCTTTCATTATTAATGCAGCTAATAGGCCTAGGGTAAATAGGAGCAGAAAATATTGCTGCCAAACATCTTAAAAGGTTTTCAGCTGGAGTCCTGAGAGCTATTACATTTCCAGAGAGCACAGAATAATTTGTTTATCTCTTCAGTAGTTATACTCTTTCATTCAATGCAGTTGTGAGTTGTTTTATTTTATTATACTAGTGCAAACAGATCCATAGAGAGATTATTTGCTTTCAAGATGAAGTAATCTATGTGTGTACATTAAGATACAAGCATGCAGACTTAAGGGTACTCCTAAAGGCTAATTTAGGTAAAAATAAAGGAAAGCAGCCTGCTCAGTCTTTTTACACAGTAAATGAAGTGAGAGAGCTCTTCTAAGCAGGCCAGCTCATGGCATTTAACATTACATACGTAACCATTATCTCTCCACAGGCCGTAAAGTGAGGCTGGCCTGTCCCATATTATCATTATTCTTGTAAATATCCCTATGGCTGGAGCATTTATTGACACGGTGACATTGAGGAAGGTTAAATCCAGCTTTAAAAACCAAGTGCATTTATAATGAATTAGATAAACTGCATTAAATACTTGCACAGTCTCTAGAAAATGAAAATAAAGTGAACTGAATAAAAGCTACGCTTGTTATGAAGAAGCATCCATCACAAGGTTTGAATGGAGTCAAATGGGCTTTAAATTTTTTTTTCTGAATTTTATTATATGGACAATATTCCTATAAGTGTCAGCACAAAGTATATCACCTGCTGTAAGTGTTTTTCTGTGCCCTGCTTTATCCGCAGACAGACATGAGAGTCTAATGCATCTACCCTAGAATTGCTCATCTGATTCCTACAAAGCTATAGCTATTGCAAAGGGATCTCAGTTTCCAGACTTTGCTGACTAACCTGGAATAACCTAGAGAGGTTAATCGATTACCAAGTGAAAGTAGTCAAATTTTTTTACCTCTCTTTTTATCATTTTTTACACAGTATCTTGTTTGGCAAATTGTGCCAGGTGATGTTTGTCTGCATTTGCCTCAAGAAACGGATTTTATTTTATCCAAACTTTTTCTTTGTTGTTCTTCATATCTGGTCTGGAAACATTCAGTAGGTACAGTCAAGCGTTATCTCAACATCTCACTTTTGATTTTACAAGAATTATGGCTTTGACTAAAAATACAAGTGAAATAAAGATTCCCAAAGAACATTGGAGGTGGTGCAAGAGGAAAGCTGGTTTTGAAACAGACCTGAACTGGCATAGTTGCAGATGGTTTCCCAGGTCAGTAATCAGGTGCATCATCAGAGCCATCAGGCACAGCTGCAGACATAGGAAAAGAAGTGAAATGCTGGTCACTGCCTGATTATGGTCTCAGTTACTTGCTCAGTTTGCTTGGTGGTATTTATTCCTTGTCTTCCCTTCCTTTGGCAATCTGACTATGGAGGAGCATACAGATATTCACTGTAAAATTTGCAGAAGCATATTTGCTAATCTGAATCTTTGAAAGCTCTTTAAATTGCTGTGGAGACAAAAAATTTGAAATGGAACTAATTTAGGATGCCATAAGGTAGACTTTCTTCCTCATGCATTCTAGACCCCTTTATTCAGAAAAATATGGTCCGTGGATAATATACAGAAAATACACCTGATCACAGTGTGGGTTGATAGAGCAGATTTGTCTGCAGAAGACTGCAAGTGGAAAAGATCTCTTCCAAGTTGAGCAGCATCACCCAGGAAACTTCTATAAAATTAATTTAATGATGTTATTTGCCTGACAATTGAACAAGACTCAGCATTAGTGGCCAGCATCTCACACAAGAAAGTGCAAAATTCAATCACAGCAGGTCACTCACTGGATTTTTCATGGGCAGACAATGTCTCTCTGTTTTGCTTTAAGTACTTTAATTCTGTGATGGGCACAAACAAGATTTAGTACAGAACTGTCAGTCTGACACTACAGGACACAAAGGAAGATTGAAGTCCAGTTATCTTGAGATGAACAGCTACAGTATCAAGGACCCACTGTGTATCAAGGACCTACTCCTGAAGGAGACTTTTTGAGATAAACTAAGTTTTACAAAACTGAGCCCTGATCAGTTGCATGCAAATAAATAAAGCAGCAAATCTCCTTTCAAAAAGAGATCAGGAACATCATAAAATATTCAACAAGGCAAACAGGACAAGGTCTAAAGTGAAGTGAAAAAGCAAATTATCTGCTGAATGGCACTTCACCAGCTCAGCTTTTTCACTTCCACACCAGAGACACTCATCAAAAAAAGGCAAAAAATTGTACCCATACAATCATAGGTCAGATGAGAAGAAAAAGTGAGACCTGATTAACTGTGTGGTTGGTTAGATAGAAAACTAGTATTTCTGAGGAGCAATAGCATCAGCGGACCCAGTAGTTCTGTATATTTTCCCCACTACTATGGCCCAGGTCTCCATGTCCTCTGTCTGACATTTTGTGGCACAACCACAAGCATGGCTGTCCAGAAATAGCTAGATTCACAGACAAAGCAGAAATTACACAAAAGGATCAAATAAGGCCTTAGTTTTGTGCCAGCCCTGATGATGTGTTTGTGTTTTCATAGAGGCTTTGTTATAACCTTGGGGAATGTCATGCTACTTCTAATTCCACACAGGATCGAGATGAGCTGTCAGTTTCCACCACAAGACACAGTGAATAGCTTTAGAGGGAAAAAGTTCCCACTGCAAATTTGAAAGACCAGCCAAGCACAAAATCTGCTGGTTAATATCTAAATAGTGGGGAAGGAGACATTCTGGACAGTTTCATCTCACCTACCTTCCATTTGACTAAAGAGCAGTGGCTACGATGCAGTTGGATATATCTGAATTAATGACCTTGGCTTCCCTTCACAGCTAAATGAGACCTCGTCGCTGTAGCCAGTAGAGATTAGAGAGCAATTCTTCCTTTTCCCAGCTTTTCACAGAATATTTTCTGGTAGTCCCAGAACCTGTGTCATGTAGGGTATTGACCAGTGTAAAGAAACATGCTAAGAATCATTATTTTTCCCAGAGTATTTCTAGTTCAGCTAGTCAAGACAGAAAAAAAGTGGGAGAAAAGCATTATTATCATGTACTACAACTGTGCTATTTCTTTCCCCTTGTTCCTAAGTGACGCAAACTGCATACAAATTAAATTTAAACCAGGGAGCATCAGGAGGATGTGAAATAACATTATTTGGAACAGAATTCTGAAGGAAAGTGTGCAATGCATCACTAACTGTGGAGAGATGCAGCCAGACCTTCAGATCACCTTTCTTGCAGGACCAAGCATACATTAAACTGCTTCATGGAAAAATACAAAATACAAATACTGTTTCTTTCCAGCAAAATACACTGATGGCTCATGCAAATGGTCACATTTAAGCAGTGTGAAAATATTGTGGCATGGCAGATGGTCCACACTTGTACACTTAAACTCTGGCTAATTCAATGACAGTAGACTGACTCCGTCATGGTGGGTTTTTTAAAATAAGGTACAGAGAGGCACACAGAGAGTTCCAGAAATTTCACAATTCAGTAGGCCAGCAGAGGTTGATAATGTGTATGAAAATGAGATTTAGGGGGGATCTTATTTTTCTACTCTAATTTGTGATTATTGCTGTTACCTTGCAGAGAGTAGGTCTTATTCCACAAGTATTCCCATCAGGCTTAGGTAAAAATTTTGGCTCCATTTGCAAAATGTGCAAAGCATGAGAACAAAGAAAAGAAAACATGTTGCTGGACGTCTGTGGAGGAAGTAAAATTGCTTACACAGAAGGTGAGACAAGATGTCCTGATGATTCCTAACAGCCTTTTAATCCATGAGACCTGAATATCTGAGAGGGATAAGGAAGATAAAAATCAGAAAGGAATGTAAGACTTTGCTCATAAGTTTTGACAAGGTTAATTTGTTTTTAAATTTGAATGATAATAACTACCCACATGATCATCATATAAACCCCATTAAGAGGGTATTCTTTTCTACAGAGAAGATAGGATGTGCCTTAGAGTATCCTGTCTGAAATTTGGCAGAAGTGTCAAACTGACATTTTTTTCAACACTGTTGATACATCTTTCATAAAAAACAGCTAACAGCAGTAGGAATAGGAGTAAAGTTGGCTATCCCACCTCTCTTTGGATAGAGCCAAAATTAATCTTTCACGAGTTTCTTGCTGATGGAGGTGGGCTTAAACAAAGTAAAATTTGTATTCACAGTAATTTTACAATTTGCATTCATAGTAATGAGCTCAAGTGACAGAAATCTAGCTTGAAAAGTGTTAAGAACTGAAAAGACGTATGGGTATATATGTGTGTGTATACATACATACTGGAATTACAGCTACTTTGTGGAAGAGTATAATATCAGACATAAACTCCATACACATAGATGGTATTTTGAGAAGACACTCTGTATGTATTTCTAGATTGAGTCATTGTTACCTCCAGATGACTTATAATTGCATAGAACAAGATATTAAATGGTAGAGAAAGGAGGTGCATGTCTTCTTCACTCCTTGAATTTATGCTTTATGAATTGACTAAAACAAATTTAAAAAAAATATTTCAGCATGACAGCACAAACTTTACAACCCAGATATCTTTATAAAGAGAATTCAAGAACCTCTATTCCACTTACTCTCAATAAAGCTTAATCTCTTAAGGGCCTGTTATTTTGAACATGGGACTTAACTTCAGATCCTCGAAGATATTCAGTCCTGTAGCTTCTGGTCATTTGAATGGAAATACCTTTGAGAATATGAACTTTAAGCAAGCACGTGTGAAAATGTCACTCTATCGTTACGTACTTATCTCCAGCTGAAAATTAAACCACATTCAACTAGAATGTACATTTGAAGTGTAGGAAATATTCTGGAACAAATCTGTGAATTGAAGTACATGATCGACCATCAGCAAGCTGTGGTATTTTAACAAACAGTTGACTTATGGTAACACTAACAGTCCAGTGGGGCAGTTTGTGCACTTGTTGCTTGTAAGGTAATGAGGTTTAATATGGAGCATCATCTGATGATATGAAAATTATTTTTTCCCCATAATCCGTATGTGGGCAAACATACTCAGTGTTTTTCATTCCACTAAATTCACTGTCCAAGCAGACCACATAAAAGTGAAGTGGCACACTGTTACTCTTGAGTATGTCTGTACCTAAATCAGTCTTTCAGGAAAAACCAGGCAGTTCAGCCGGGCGTCTAGAAACTTAGGTTTCTTCTATAGCCCATAAAAGTGGTGGAGAGATATAACCATGCCAGAGGGCAATTCATCCTCTTCAAAGACAGCATCTAAGAGCCTCTATCAGCTGGAGAGCAAATCTAGGCAACCAGGCTGCAGAAATCATTTACTGTTTAGAAGGCAAAGGTAAGAAACATTAATCCCATCACAAAAGTCCAAATAGAGAGCTGTTCGGAAATTGCGGAACAGGGTTTTTCAAGTAATTCCATGCACAGAGTAGCTTTAAATCTTCATAAACTAACCACAGTGATATGTGGAACACCAGATACGACATCCAGTGCATTTCTATTCTAAAATCCTGGGGGGGAAAAAAAAAGGCAACTACTGTCGTGCTCTTGCCTACCATGTAATATTTCAGGAATAAAAATAACTGAACTAGTTTAAAATTTTGCAGTTCAAATAGAGCTTATTTTCAGGAAAATGCAACACATACTATAATGCAAGGATTAGAATGTGAGGTGAGATTAGAATGGTCCATCCCTCCGTGATTTTCTTGCATGCCAAAACACTACATTTTAAGGTGGAATTTCCAAAAAGGTGGCTGAAATCATTATCATACAAAATTATTTACTTGTGACATTTTCTCATTAATATAGTGTTGAATCTCGTGCTTCAGACTATAAATTTACAAATGAATTAGTATGAGCAGTTTACTGAAACATCTAGTCTGTGTCATATCTTTATCCTGGGATGATTCACACATAGTAGTGACCCAGCTGAAAAGCAGGTCTTTCGTTAACAGCTGAGAAAGGTTAAAAGTTCTGGAGTAAAGCCCTTTGTTTAAGGGATCAAACAAATACTTGAACTCTACCTGCAATTAATTACAGTCACTGTCTTTTTGCCACCGTAAGAAAAGCATAAGTCAGTTCTTTTGAATTCTGCTCATCGATATGCAATGCAAGAAGGAATTTATCTTATTTTTACCACTGAAAAAACAGAGCTGTGTAACGTTTTGGGGATACACTGATTTTCACAGTGACCCAATAGCTTCAGTCACATGGTCCTGGAAGCAACCTAAGGTATTTGAACCATTGTATTTTTGTGTGTATGAAAGGCCAAAACTCTTCCTGACCCTGTGCAAGTGAAATTCAACTTCCCTTATATTGGGTTAATAAAACTATAAATGTTGTCAATGGCCCTGAAATCATTCATTCAATTTTAAATCTACTGACTGCATTTGGTTTAATGACCTTGTCTGGCAATAACTCTACAGATTATTAACTGTTATTGGGAAATATTTGTATATTATTTCAAAGCTGCAGAGAATGCCTCACAGGTATGAAAAACAACCCAAGGAGAGAGATTCCAGCTCCGTGGTTTCTTTTTTTTTTTTTTTTTTTCCCCTCTTGTCATGCTGCAGGGAATTCTCTCTGATGTGCAAGGCTTTCCACTAGGGTACTGGGGACTCTGAGGCTGGACAAGGAACTGGCTTGCATGACTCACACCATCTCTTGGAGCAGACCACACTATGCATTACCTACACTCAAAGCAGGCCATGAAGGCAAAAGGATTTTACAGGATGAGGACTAGACCCACTTTTTTCCTTCATGTATCTTCTATTCTGGTAGCTGGGCTGAAAGAGCAGCACTGTTTCTTTTGGTTCAGTTTATAGGAAAAAAAAGAGTGTGTCTAAAGCATCCTGGTTAACATGACCCACAAGTTCATGGACAAGTCACTGCGCTACACTCAGGGTCCCCTCTGGTGCCCCTTTACCCTGGTCCTAGGCTGCAGTAATCCCCTACAACAAAGGGGTGAGCTAGCACTGCAAATCGTACCCTTGTTCACAGTGTGAAGGCCTGGAATGGAGGGAAAGGTGCTTGCAGGGAGGGAAAGAAGTCTATGCCAATTCATTGTACAGAAGCCTCCAAACCACCTTAATGAGGGAAGGCTGCAGAGCTCTCTTCATCTCTCTCACTGCAGGCACCTAAAGCCATCTGGGATGCCCTGCAGTATTCTCCCTGGCTTCTAGATGCTGCTCCAGTGTGTCCCACAGGTCCTGTGCCATGTCTGTCAGACCTCTGGGAATGTTCCATTTACTGCCAGGGTATTTCAAACATTCCTAATGCTTATGCTTGGAGAGAGTCAATTTAGTGTTCAATATCTATGATCACACCACTCACTCAGAACAATGACGTTTACTATCTTCATGCTCCTCTCACACCTCTTGTTCTGTGGTTAAGAACCTTCACCAAAACCAGAGCCTCTGTGTTCCTGGAGTTCTGCACAAAGCTAATGAGAAATAGTCCCTAACCTAAAAGAATGGGGGGGAAAAAGCAACATGTCTTGCCCAAACTTACACAAGGGATCTGCTGCAGAAAAAACACCACAAATTCACATCCTCAGAATACAGACAACAGCTACACAGTCCAGACTCTCCTTTTGTAGGGTACTTTTGCAATATCTCCTTTATCTTGTCTGCAAGAAATCTAACACCTTGTGACCCAACAGGGTCAGCAAAGGAGGACTGTCTGAGTCTGTAAAATATAAGCTGAATTAAGACAAAATCAGGGCTGAAATGCAATTATCCCTTTTCTGCTCCTTGAAATATCTCCACTCTGCCTGCCTTTTCCTACCTTCATTTCATGCCACTTGGAGTAGGATTTATTTTCAAGCAGAAGTAGTGAATTATGTCCACTGTGCTACAGCCTCTCATACCCTATATATCACAGAAAGCTCTTTACCAGCAATACATTGCTAAGAGTATTTTTGCAAAAACTTCAGCTACTCCATGGGGATTTCCTTACACCCACACAACGCAAAAAGCAGTTCAATGTTATGATGCTTGTATCTTTTATTTTTGTTCTGCTTGCTCTGTTCAGACAGGAGGCTGCATTTTGGGGACCTAATGGGTGCCAAATGGTAGCGGATTTCTTGGCAATGACTCATAATCCCTGCCAAGCCGGAATTTTGAACAGAAAGGACCACTGAGAAAACAAACCAACCCTAAATCTCAAATAACTTTGGAGATCCCCACATTGCCTTGCCTATGGCAGAATTCCCATGGATTCATTCCCAGTTTCACAGGGGAAAGAAGAAAATGCATGCATGAGGCACTGACCTACTGGGCAGTTGTGACATTCAGGTCTAATGCTGTGACTCCCAGGGTTAGCCACTTGCTGGAAACCACTTTGCCCTGCATCATCTGGCTTTTGCAGCACAGATCAAGCTCAAGGAAGCACTGCAAAGTTCCGAGGTTGCTCCAAGCTCAGGGCAGAACCATTCCTGACACCCAAACACGCAACACCCATCACTAGGTAGCGTTGTATACAGCTGAACCACGGGTTGGCAGCCTGCTGTGTGTGGATAGCACAACCTCAGCATGAAGGATTAAGTCCAAGCTTTGCCCTTGTCAGTGCTGAGGTTCCATATGCTCCTGTTTCCATTTCTCTCTAAAACTATGGGCTCAGACACAGCTTTTATCATCCGCTCACTCATCACTGGGAGATGTTCATTCACAGGTCTAGCCACCCAGCACGTACAGTCAGACACCACTTCCATAGTGAGAAGGAAAGAGGCTGAAAAAGAGAATGGAACAGAGTTCCACTCCCATTAGGAAAATGTGGAGCAAATGTTTCAGAAAATTAAGGAGGCAGACTATACCAGCAAACCAGACACCTTGCCCCACTTCAGTTTAACTAGCAGCACTTATTTGGTGAAATGTTCTGAAACACATATCAGAATAAACAGAGACAGATAATAACTTGGGGAATTGCTATATAATGCCACACCTTTTACCTCCAATTAGTTTTGGTTTGTTACCATTTTTAAGCAGCTAAGTGCTGCAAAGACTAGGAGACCACGCCAGTTAAACACTGGTTTGCATTGCCCTGGTCAAACTTGTCGTGGAAAAGCAACCTCATGATGAAACACTCTGATATAGATTGCATTTCCGTGGAGTTTCCATCAAAAAGAAGTTGTTTTTGTAGCCTCTCATTCTGAGAAATAGTGTGATCAATCAGATATTGCTGGGGAGCGCTGACAAAAGGATTCTTGTGCTGCATAATAGAAAGTACTATATGGACACAGCAATTAGTCTGACATCTTCACCAGCATATGACTGCCAAGAGACTGCCACATTTCCAAAGGAGTCTGGAAGTCTGTGCACTGCAGTGTTGCAAAGTTCTGCTGTTTGTTGTAGTACTTCAATCGGAAGATAACCTACTTTGGAAAAAAATCTAGTCCTAAAGATTTAGTCCTTTGAGTCTTTGATTCTGGCTGTTGGAAATAACTGTACCTAAAAAAAAAAAAAAAAAAAGGAAGGAAAAAGTTTATTTGCCTGATGAATCCCCAGCAGGGAGTCACAGACAGATGTAAATTAGAATCCTTTATTAAAAAAAAAAGAAACAAAACGCAAAAGAAAAAAAATCTGTAATTGCAAAACAACCTCAAAAAGCCAAATTGAAAAATCAACCAACTGCAAATCAATTACATACAAATAGATAAAGTAAAGAGAGAAACAAATTGGTTGGCTGGTTGGTTTCCTTTGCTTTACTGTCTCCTGTCGCAGTGGATATGACATGCACATTAGCCCCAGATGGATTCATAATGGTCAAGACAGTCACTACATGACAGGACAAATAAATAATTGATGAGAGAACACAGAGTAGAAAGCTTCCCTAAAGCAAGCAGTGGTCAAGAGTTACTGCTCCCAGTCTCCTGCTCTGCTTGCCAGAGAATAGGAGGGACCATGACCCAACATTGCTCAGTTAGTGTCTGCGAGGAAGGCAGCTCCTGCATACCACTTTGAACAATCTTTCTCCCTAACTGAAGACTGGCATTTTGTAGCTTCATCCAGTGTTTGCATCCCCGATTCAGAAAAATGCCTTTGAGTAGGACAATGTCACACAGAGGAAAATGATGGGACAAGGCCTCTGAGCTCATTAGCAGACACTCAGGCACACCAGGATTAACAACTCAAACGAAGATATCTGGTATGTCAATCATGACCTGGAAGAAAAGAAGGCTTTATGAAAGGAGCAGTTGGTTTCTTGAAGCCACCCAAATCCTTTACTGGCTGCAAGAGATAAAATAGCTCCCACCTGCTCTTCCAAACCATCTCCCACATCTCCTAAGCTGGCTGCTGCCAGCTGGATTCCTGGGGTTTGGAGCTCTGTTTTCATTGATCCCAACCACCACCTGTGGGTCACAAGCACTTTTGTACTGAGGAATTTTAAGTGGCTCTAGAGGTAGCTCAGAAAAGGTTCCCAAGGCCCACCAGGCAATAAACACAGCTCCATTCTTTAAACAAGCAAGAACTTGTAGCAGGCCAGTAGAGACAAGTCTGGGAGTTTTATTTTGTCCCAGGCACCAGTGTGTCTGCCTTCTTGGATAACACCTTCCTCTTTCCCCCTTCTTAAGGGGAAAAATTAGAAATGTTTGGAGAACAGTGCAGAGGAATATTTCAGAGTTGTTTCTTTGTTGAGGAAGTTTCTGCTGGAGCATCCTTTCTGCTTTCAACAGTGGTTATCCAAGGCAAGAAAATAGAGATGCTGTCATCCCTCAATTTTCCTCCTTTGTGTGCATCAGACTTCCTAGAACTGTGTCAGGAAAGAGTTTGGGGTAATTTGTTTAATTTATGTATCATCTCCTGGTGCTTTAAGGATTCCTGAGGTTTAGATTTCCTGAGGTCTCAGTGAGTAAATTAACGTTTTGGTTTTTTCTCTTTTCCATTAGGTCAATTAAACAAAACCCAAAACCAACAACAACAACAACAAAAAAAACCTCATTGTAACAATAATACATGTTTTTCAATAGGTAGCAAAGGCAGTCAGTCAAATCTCCTTTATTAGCCACAAAGAAAAAGGACAAGGGAAGATGCTGTGCGATGGCACAGGTATTGACCTGGGAATACGTGACAGAGGGGACGCAGAGGTTTTGGGAAAGGAGAGGGAGAGGAGAGGAGAGGAGAGGAGAGCAAAGCAATGCTACAACCTTAACCTCCCACTGATTTNGAGGGGAGGGGAGGGGAGGGGAGGACTCTGCCCACATGGGAGCAAAAGGGAAAGGGAATGGCACGACCTAGGGGCGGGAATGCAGACTGGAAACCTTGGGGCAGCAGGGCTGCTTCTGTGGCTCAAAGTCCTAAATGAAGGGACTCACATGTTTCACTTAAACTGGAGAGAACAGCAGTTCTGTTGCCAGTTAACTCGATACAGACGTACTGTCAAAGGAATATTTGTGCTCACGGAAAAACCCCAGTCATGGCTGCAGCTGCGTTTTTAAACAGGGCTCTGTTTCATCGGCGTGAAAGCTGGGCTCTGCATGGAGGGATGGCACAGGCAGGGAGGATTCCATTCAAAGGCAGAGGTGCTCTCACTACCTCTCTGATTTGTGCCTGGCTTAACCCGCACGCAGTGCTGCGGCTTGGAATCGCTGTCTCTTGGCTCCCTCCTATGTTAGTCCGGCACCCCAGAGAGTGAGCGTTCAGCAAAGAGTAGCTGTGCTTTGTTTAATTTGCACCCCGCCGACAGGAACGAGGCACAGAGCGCTCGTCTCAATGGCCTGCGGAGCTCTCTGGGGTGGAGGCACACGTCGTGCCTTGGGAATCACATACCCCTCCTGTGGAGCACGGAGAGCGGCACAGCCAGCCTGGGCAGCAGGAGGGTCAAATCCAAATGCAGGGGAGGAAAAGGCCATCGCTGTTTAAGTGGAGACATCTCTGATGCGGGTACCGCTGGTGTCAGCTCAGAAACAGGTCTGTCAAGAGACCAGAGCCGGGGATGTGCAGCTACTCCCTTCTATTCGCAACCCGTGAGACCAGACCGTGCTAACGGGAGACGGCTCCTCAGAAACCTTAGTGCTCTCCCACAAATCCAGCCTGAGCTGTGGCTGGTTTTACATGCTGAAGCAGCAGCCTAACTAGTGTGAACTTTCTCCTGGCTTTCAAATACCCTGCAGGTGGCGAGGAGATATTACTTAAGCCCTGGTGAGTGTGCTCAGCTTTCAGCTCTTTTCTGGCTGCACTTATGCTGCAATGCAGAGACAGGAAAGACATGGCTGGACCAGGACTGACCGGGCAGCTTCAAGGCCCAGATGGTGAGAGCTTTCCTGAGAGCCATGTGAACATTTGCCCCCATTACAAGGTTTCATAGCTCACACCTCGCACAGATTCTATTTTTCCAAGAAGGAAGACTCCAGACACAAGCACCTACAAGATGTACTGTGTGCTCAGGACACTTCCGGAGACGTGAAGTGTAGCTTTCCTATTCTATTCTCAATTCTGCTGCTACTTTTCCTTGGTACCATCTTTCAAAGGCCAGCTCGTTCTGTCTCAGATTTCCTGGAAAAGGATTGAACAGACCAGGAAGGTGATGAGGAAAAAATAGATGAGGTCTTCTCAGTCCTTGCATGGCAGCTACAGTCCTTTCAAGTCAAGGAGGATGAGACAGCAGCTGGGTTGGACTTATACTACTGAAGTTTCAAGGAACACCCCTTTCTCATCTTGTTCTGCCTCCAAATCTCTTGAGAAACCTGCTGCCGCTGCAGCCGTGTCTCCTGGACAGACCTGATGGAGTTAAAAGGATCCAGCAGTGCAGAGACAGGAGTCCTACAGTTTCCAGCAGGAGAAACTCTGAGCTGCTGCCAGTCAGTTCAAGAGCGAGCAGCAGGCAGTCATTTTACTGCCTTTCATCTGGAGCTGTTTCAGTATTTGTATTTACTTTTTTTGCTTTCTTTATGTCTTTCTCCTTATTAATAAAAAATAAGAGGAGATATAAAAGAAAATGGGATAAAAGGGAACAGCTCTTGTCTTCTACTAAATTTGAAGGTAAGGAAATGAGGATGCAAATTAGCAATAACACATCAAAACAGAAATGATGATAACATGTAGTTAAGTCATTTAAATTGCTCCTTGAGCTCTGGGGGTAAGACAGGAGCATGGCAGTTCAGGAGTCTGAAGAAGAACTAAGATTTGTATTTAACTTTCAACTAAGCAGCAGCAGAAATAAATTCTCAGGAGACACTTAACTGCACCTGTGGAAACCCGTGCTAAGGGCTTGTGCTCAGGAAGCAACAGGAGGGACTGAGGAGTGCTCCAGAGACTTTCTGTGGATGTTCCCCCTTCTTCCACAGGTAGAGACAGAGGAGGGAACATGGTTTTTTACTGTTCCAACTTTTAACAGTAATGGGAAAAACTTGTAACTCTAGCCAGGGTAATTCACTCTAGTCGTGAGCTTCAATTAAGATTCCGGTCCGTCCATCCCCCTGGAGCTCATCCAGTGCAGGATGCATTGATCTGGGCTTCAGGTGCCAACAAATGATCACTGCCATCCCCAGCTGCTGGCTGCTGCTGGGGCCAGGGCTGCCTCATTATTGAACTCTCTTTCTAGGTGCTCAGAGATGGCTGAGTTGCTGTACCGCACCATTATGAAAGCCACAGACCAAGAAAAATTATTGTGCCGAGTTATTTTTGTGTCCATTAAGACCTATTTTCTCTCTTTGTTTCTATCTGTCATTTACTTCAGCTACTACTGAGTTGCCAGAATGTTGTCTTTTCCCTGTCAGAGATAATCTGCATTCTTATGGAACTGCCTGTTTCTTTCCATCTCTCATTTATCACTTCTACAGCTGCATGGATAGCAAAATAAATGTTTTCATGTCCAGTATCTAGGGTAGCAGTTTTCAGCCATTTGGCTTATGGATACCTATCAGGTCACATAGATGTACAAACAATTTCAGAAATTAAATAATTATCCATTTCATCCACATCTTTCTTTCAGTGCTTGTGAAACATCCTACAAACAACAGACAACTTACAAAAAAAAAAAAACCAACAAAAAAACTTCTCTAGAAAGACCCAAATCCTCTTTGGGTACCTATGTTTCACATTTTTTTCTTTTTCTTTCATTTTCCTTCCTTTTATCTTCTTCCTCCTTTCTCCATCTGGTTCTGGTTCTTTTTCCCTCTCCCTTACCTATTCTTTTCCATACCTACTGATATTTATCTTTTCTGTTTAGCTCCATTGTCAGAATGGTGGAAAAACTCTTCAAAAGTTCTACTTCTTTGCTGGTTGGTACCTTCTCCCATTGCAATGTCAGGAGTGCTCCTGTCAATCTGAATATATTTTTCCATGCAGCAAGGAGATATTAATATCATGTGCCAAGACTTGTGCCTAAAGCCATTTGGATGACACCAATAAGACTGGCCTTGGAAAGGCAATAGCTCACACCACTCAGTCCCCTGTGCAGAAATGGGCCAAGCAAAAGGGTCTCTCTTTAGGAGGGATTTTCAACAGATATTGTTTGTTCCTACCATAACGCCAACCATCTCTGGGATTTAATGAAACTCAAAAGTTAGAAATGTGTGAGAAGAAAAATTTAAAAGGAGAATCTAATTTCCTGCTGAAGTTTTCTCTGGAATACTTACACATATTAAAATTGCACAGCATTCAGTTTATCTATATGTGTAAACGTGGATCTGGATTGAGGTCCTTAGGACTTTCAACCAGCAACTTCACAATCTGAAAACAATAATTTTCTGGTTTCTGTTTCTTTGAATCACAAGCAGGAAGTAGGAACAAAGCTCTGCTGGACAAGACCCAGTGTGAATGTAAGATATTTAGGAATCTGAAGTGAATTGCCTCCCGTAAAGGAATTATTGGAAAGAGGATTTGGTACCCATGTATCTACCACTGTACTTGGCTGGCCTTCCATATCTCAGCTAACAGTTGTGTGCAGGCTAAGTCTTCAGAGACAGATCTAAATGTGTGTTCAGAATTGTATCAGGTCAAACCTAAGCCTCATTATTACAACCAGGTGGTTTCTAAACTGGAGCTAGACTGCACCCACACCTGTGGGCATGGCCAGCTCAGCCTCTCTACACCTGTATACGTGAAGGTGCCCAGAGATGCCTAAACCCTTTAAGCCATCCCACATCCCTTCCTTTCCTGACAGCCATGTTCCCATGTGCTTTACTCCTTCCTTCCTTCTCTCTCCATTGTATATTTTTTCTTCATCTCTTGATTTTTCTCATCAGGTAGAACTTGGAGTCAGAACTGATACGTATTTCAGGGGAGCTTTCCACAGATACAGAGATCCATGGCAAAGGGAATTTCACAAGGCTGCAGCGCTTGGCCTGTGACTTGTGAAAGTCTTACCTGTATGTGTTTAACTTTAGGCCCTGTGAAGGTGCATTTCAGGCAGCACTGAAGTCAGCTGAACTGCTCATAGAGCACAAAGTGCACTGCATGCTGAGTGCATTGTGTGAGTGGAGCCTGAGGCTAGAGACACTCTGGGGCAGGACTTTTCTCTTGGCAGGTACAGACAATGTGTTTCCCTTTTCCCCAAGGTGAATCAGCAAAGGCAATCAGCACCAGATGCATTTTGCAGCAGAAGCAGCAGAGGGGCAGGAAGAGCGTGCAGCACTAATGAGTCCTCTCATGTTTGCCTTTTAAGCCCTGTCCCTGCAAAGTGCCTTAAAATTTGAAGGTACAAGGTGCTCTAAAAAGCTGTCTTATTTCCAGTCTTGCTAGTTTATGTGACAGATATGCTACAGCAAATTATGATCTTCCAGGTCATTAAATGCTGTTTTATTCCATGAGTGACCCAGCTTGAGAAGCAGGCCAGTGTTCTGTGATGCTGGGCATTTGATTCTATCAATATTACACATCATGCCACTGCAAAATGGCCTCTCTTACTGCCAAAGCCTGGGAATGCCTGTGCTAATTAAAAAAATAATTAAAATTATTACACTGGATTTCACAGTTTCTCTAGGAGACAAATGTTCCCTGTCAGTTTTGGCTTAATTTTTTTCTTGTAGATGTGCCTTTTTTAAACTGAACTGCTTTGTAACTTCATCAAGCAAAAGGTGGCTGAATTTTCTTCAATGTTTTAGAGCTGCTATACAAATTGACAACCTCTCTTCTCCATATTCCCCCTCCCCTGAAATGAATTAAATTTTTAAAAAATGCAGGAGGCAGAGGTCCTCCCTAGAGACATAGGAGTAGAGCCTGCCCTTTCCTCTGCAAGTCTGAGCAGATAGTATTATCTAAACACACAAATCAGAGTTATTATGCACTTTATAAAAAGGTACATCTAGTCTATGAATAAATTTAGCATAAAATTCACTGTTCTCCTGAAACCTCAGGAATTAGTACAAAATCCCTTGCTGACTCCAAACAAAAAGTCATTATAGGTTTTTTAAGTGATGACCACGTTTTCTTGGTGAAGCATCTGGTGGAATCACCCAAATCAGCTCCTACTGCTTGGAGTCATAATATTCTCACCATACTGAAAATCTTTTTAAGGAGTTTGGGTGAGAGTGAGACTTCAGGTATGATTTCATTCTTCATCAAGCAAAATGTTTCCTGCATTGTTGTGAAATTGGTATTGCCGAATTCAAGCAACCTTGAAGTCTTGGGAAACTCCAAAATCTTTGATTGTATTAAAAACTCTCTAAGATTTTTAAAGAGAAAAATGATGTGATATTTTTGTTCCTTTATTTTCCTGTCAAAGAATAACCCAAGTTTACTCAAGTTTTGTGGTAGTGGTGGGAGGATGAATCTTGCCATCTGAGCTGAGATAGACAAAGTTGTTTGTGTCCTAGAAAACGAGACTAATGAGAAAAACGCTATAATTCGTGTGTTTCATGTGTCAGAGATACTACAGAAAGTCTGTTGGTTTCCTATGGACAAACCTCTCATTGCTGTCAGCAGGCTGCCATAGGATGTAACTTTTGTGTGCCATACATTTGCCTTCTATAATTGTCTAATTTTATCAGAGTCAACAACAGCACCCACAAGAATGCTCAGGTAGGACCAAGGCATGTGAAAATAGGACCTGCCTGTAACCTCTGCATTACAGATCTATACTACAGATTTTCCAAGAATTATGAGGACAATCATAACAAGTACAGTACATTGAGAAGAACTGGCAAGGAGAGGTTAATTTTAAAGAAGCAGCCTGAAGACAGGTTTAGAAATTTGTGTTGAAGCACAGACTGTGCACAGTCTGATGCATCTATGCATGACTGGCCATAAGGTATATGGCTCAGAGGGCTTGCTGGCCCTGGGAAGGGGAGCTAGAAGACAGATCCTGCTTTCCTCCTTTCTTCCTTTTCCCTTTCTCCTCTACTCCAGCTTCCATCTCTGAGGCTATCCTAATGATAGCAGAAAACACATTGAGAAGAAAAGCAAGTAACTACCCTTTTGTCGGTTCATTGAGCTGAATCAGGTTGCTGATAGCTTGGAGGAGAGCTGGAGAGGGCACAAAGTAGAGGATGGGCAGGGATGAGCAGGACAATCACTGCAGCAGAAGTCATAGAGTCAGTACAGGCATTTTTGACACTACATCTTCGTTATAAACCCCTGGCTGCACTGATAGCAAAGCTCCTTCAGTGTATATTTCCAACACAGCCACCAGTACCTTGTTGGTTACCTATTACCTAACAATATACAGACTCCTCCTCTCACCTCCATGACTGCTTTCTGGAATATGTTTTCTTCGATTGCCACACTCAGAGAGCAACAGGTCTATTATTGTAGCTAATTGGAAATTCCCTGCGTAGTTTACTTTTTCCTTCCTGCAGAAGAACTGCTTGTTCATCAAAAATAAAATTCTTCTTTGAGACAGCTTAATTGCAAATGAAGCTGCTGCAAAACCACTGACAGGCTTCCAAACCTGACTGGAAACTTCACCTAGCCTCCTACCAGCCTGCCTTTCCAGCTGGAGGACAAGAAGCCCCTTTTTTTGGACTCCCCTCTGCTTAACAGTTCGCTCTCCTGTCAGGCTGGTGAGGGATGGAAAGTCCAGATCCGTGGGATACTGAGTTTACAAGATTCAAAGTCCCCAGCTCCCCACCTCCTGCCTGTCACAAGGCATTTAGGCTTTCATTGCTCCTGGGCTTTAGGAATGCCGGATTGCAGCTAAGAAGAGGAGCTGACGAGGAACTGGGAACCTGGAAGCTTCTTACTCAGCAGATGCTATGAATAATTTCTTGTTTCTCCTCCCCAGAAGAAGCTGGATTTCAGTAGAAGTGGGATTGTTCTCACTTACCTCATGAATTTGAAAAATTTTGATTTTCTAGGTTTAAAATGAAAACAGCAGCCAAACCCTGGCATGAAATTTTTGCGTAGAGTTCTACCTACTAGTGTCCTTTGTAAATAAACAATACAAACTCCCAGAACCTCTCTTGGGTAGAAGTCTACAACATGTCAGTCACAGTTTTTAGGAGCATTACAGCCCCACAATAATTATAAAAATAGTCATACTATTTTATCTGTTCATCTGTTTAAAGAAGACAGAATTCCTTTCAGAAACCATAGTTATTTAACCAATAAATGACTCTTTGTGGGTCCTGCAAGGATATTATTTAGCATTCATTTTTGTCACAGCACAATACTACTTATTGCAATTGCACCACTTACGAAGGAAGCCACAGGCTTTACAATTACTTATGGAGTTATTTTATGTTATCTTAATTTCTTTTTCTTTGCTGTCACTGTGTTAAAATATAGTGTTATTACTGCTTAAGCAAAGCTCATCTACACGAGGTCAGTTAACAATAGCAGAAAGCTCAGATGTGTCTAGAGAGTATTTTACCCTAATTACTGAAAAGCTACCCTTGTATGAAAATCAAGAGGATCAGAGAAAAACATAGGAGAAATGAACACTCCACAGAGGGCCACCTTGCTTAAAAGATGTAATTGTGTCATCTGTATTATGCAGAAAAATGTTTCTTCTGTAATGGAAGGTCCATTTTTAATTCTTTAATGGATGCAGAGGAAATATCTGCACCTATAAAAGTGTAATCAAATCAATATACAGGTGCAACCACACCAAGCAAAACAGCTGGAACAAGAAAGGCTTTGCTATTTCTATTTTATCCCATGCCAGTAACCCCTAAGACACCTGCATCCATGGACAACTTGAGAATTCCAGCCTCACCAATATCACTGCTTGCATAAGGTTGATTGCTCAAGACAATTTCAGAGATGGCTGCCATGAATACTGATCATGCAGTGACAAACCAGTTATGTCCTTGACAGCAAGTATTTCAATATAACAAAGACTGAGACATAATGAAACATTCGAGAAGACTGAGTTTGGACATAGGGCTGACAGTAGAAGTTTATAACGGAAGTAAATCGCAAATCAGATTCAACACATCAGAAATGTTAGTACAGTAGGAACAGAGAAGCCTCAAAAAGTCCTTCATCTGGGTCTGAGAGCAGTTTTACTTTGCTGTCACTTCCTCTCGTGGAGAACATTTTCTCTCCCTTCAGACTTTACTCTGTAGGTCTGAGTAACAGGTTTTTCACTCTGCTGCCTTAATTCTTCTTTTTCTCATATCTATCTAAGCTTTGGTTTTCACTTCCACATCAACTTTAGCGTTTGAAAAGCAGGCACATGTAGAGAGGTATTGCCCTCTGCTAAGACAGATATTTCTGTGTTCCTTTGTCTGGTATGTGTTAGGCATGTGGGGTCCATTACATTGAAGATAACACCAGAAGACAGTTGATTCAATTGACTCTGGAAAGTCTCTGGAAAGGGTGGAAGCCAATCTGAGGGGCTGACAGCAGCCTCTGTAGCTAAGAACTCAACATATGGGGTGGCTGAGATCCAGTGCAATGTAATGGAAGTGTGAATGACTGAGCCCATGGTTCACTGACCATGAGGACCAGACAGATTCTGCTACCCAGGAAGATATTACTGAAAACAAATCACAAATGTCAGTATAGGTCAGTTTAGTACAAGAGGCATCTAAAAATATGCCTACAGTATCAGCTGCACTGATGAATCTTGGGTGTGTGCATTCAACTCCTGTGACACCTGCTACTGTAATTTGCTACAAATAGAATCAAAACATCCCTTTTATTAACTAGTGCCGGTCTTACCGGAGCCAACATGCAAAGAACTGTTTGAAAATATAGTCAACACTTGACCTGGGTGGTAGTATAGCCAGTTGAAGAAATTTCTGCAACCTGGTAGCACCTAAGTCTGTCCTGTGTGATCACCAAATGGCTGTATGCGGATTTGAGAAGCAAAAAAGGCAATAGACACCTGTGGTATCTCTGAGCTCTGAGTATGGTCCTAGAAACTGAGAGATGCACCCTCTTGGTATATTCCAAAAGGCATTTAACCATTAAATAAAGATGAGGAATGAGGACCACAGATGACAATAAAATGAGGCTGGATCATATTCTGCATCAAGTTTTATACTCGGAGCTGTCTCAAACTACCTGTTTTGCAGAAAAATGAGGATTAATAGAAAAATACTTCTTTATCCAAACCAAAGTTTTCATTGCAAGAACATCAGCATCTCTATGAAATTTTATAGGTTTCCTAAGCCCAGGGTAGGACTTTAGGTCATAGCCAGAAATAGAGCCAAAAGCCAGTAGTTTCATCCTGATGCAGACGAGGAAACAAAATGTCCATCTTTGATATTTAACAATCTTTTATGGGCAAGTCTCCAATTCACTTTTCTTCATGATTTTTTAATATCCACACAAAGTAGAACACAGGGAAAAAAAACGGGGACTGATTTCCTACTGCCATTAGCTGGCTATTTTCCTGGGTTAGTCCAGTTTCACATCCATACTCTGAACTGGTGAAAGCAGAGGACTTGACTGTTGGTGTTCTGGGGGAAATTCGAGTTCTCAGAATGTTTTCTGAGAGACAGACAAAGTCATGGATTGCTTTAAGCACCACTGCTGTCTCCTGGTTAAAACTGGAACTGCGCAAATAACAGGTACAAACATAGTATTGTTAACTGTAAATTAACTTTCCCCTGAGCACTTTGATCTGTGCACATCCCAAAGGTGAGCTATGAAAGCTTTGCAAAGCATGGCATTAATGACAATTTTTAATTCTGTAGCAGAAAACTTGCTTCATAATCTGTATAAATAGTAGCTAATGACTCTGTGAAATAGCTGTAATAGTATTCTTATTTTAGGAGAGGGCATGATACTTTTTTTTTGTCTCCTATCTCATAAGCTGTACTGCTGTGAGAGGAACTCATGTTACCAGTCACATCCAAACACTGGAGCAAATACAGTTTAAAAACAGTGGTCAAGTCCTTAAGCTAAATCTGCTTAGCTTGACCTAAATTCTCCATCATAATTCAGTTGCTCAGATAACAGACTAAAAACAGAGAAGGTTTTTCCACTGCTTTAGCTTGTTAAGCAAAGAATGAGAGGGGATAACTGTATCTCCAGACAGGAAAAATCAGGACTCCGTTATCACCAAGTATTGGAGATAGATCATCGTCCCTTTAAGGTATCCATTCCAGCTCCTCATTGTGGTGCTGTTACACCAACACCACCACTTCTCACTGTAAAGACTTGCTGACAGGAAAATTATTTGTATTTTCACCTCATCAGCAGCTAGAGTTTATCATCCCTGCTATTTTATCCTCATTAGTATTATCTTCTGCTAACCTTGAAGATATAAATTTGATACGGCTTCAGGAAGATGTTATCTCACAGATGTGATGAAAACTTGGCCAAAGCTTATAATGTATTACAAAATCTTAAGCCTTCCTCATGTTGCTTGCTATGCTCTATGCATAAAATTTGCCCAGAGCCTGGTCCTCAGACTGGGAGAGAAGATATTCTCTACTGACACCAGAATCGACCTGTTTTGTCTCATGTGGTGGCTGCCAAGAATCTTCCATTCAAATGGGTGTATTTCTCTCCCCTTTGATATCTCTGTGTGTGTCTTCATAAACTATAGAAGTAAAATGTGTCTTGATCCCTGGAAAAGGTTTAAAAGAGAAATTCATGAAGTGTTGCTGGTAGCTTATCATCATTTATCACACAAAGGAAAGTTGACTTCATGGCAAGTTACTGCAGCATGGATCATAACTACGCAGGGGTACGTGAGTAATGCACAGCTCTTCTTGCAAGTATCCCTCTGCTCTCGAGGTGCAGGAAGGGCTGGAACATTCCCAGAGCTGCCTCATTTTCTCTCCTAAATACCAAGGATGCCAGGGGAGAATGTGGCTCTCTGCTCTCTGCTTCCTCTGACAGGAGGAGCTGTCACGGGTCTTTTGGTCTCTCCACTTATGTTCACAGGTCTCTTGGCTTTTCAGCAATGAATCTCAATTCCCCTGAAGCTTAAACCTTCACTCCTATGGCAAAGCAAGTATTTCTGATGGAGATTACGCTTAAGTATCTCATTAGAATAATGAATGAGGTAAACAATGGGAGATAAATTATGCAGAGATGGTTATTGTGTCAGTCTGAAGAAACCAAGGAAAACCTCAAGTGTCGCCTCTTCGACTAATAAATCTTCAAGCCTTTTGTGTTATTATCTTTAAATGCATACTACTAAATAATTTTTACTTTTCTTGAGGAGGCTCCCAGGAAATGGGTAACTTACAATTCATAAGACCTTTGTATCCTATAAGTACTAATTTTGTGTGATATAATGAGGTCCTGGCTGGATATTTACATAAAGCCTAGCTCTGCCTTTTGGCAGCTCTACATAGTAGTTTACATTAACAGTAATGTAAGCCCTTCACATCCATTCAAGACCCTAATTTAGCCCTAGGTAGTATCACATAATTTCATGGTAAATTATTTCTGTCTTTTAAGGCACAGAGCAAATTGCAGGTAAATTATTAATAATAATACTTAGATCTTATCTTCAAAGGACTTTACTAACAGTAATTAATTCCTGCACTGCTTTGAGGTAGGTAGTTGCATTATTACTTACATTCTTTACAGAAGGGGGAATTAAGACAAAGGCAGGATGAGATCTGCCTGCAGATGCTATAGGATGCTGACTACCTGGCAGGGGCGAGCATCCAGGACCAGATAAAATGCCCTGCCTCCAGCAATTTGCCATTTTGCCCTGCTGGAAATCGCTGCTTCTGAGACAGACTGAAGGACAGGATGAAAAGTGAGACCCTGTCCCAGCCTGTTCTTTTTCAAGTCTGGCACCTTTAGTTACACCTCCCATTTGGGGAAAGCAATTAGGGAGTTGCACAAAGTTCATTGGACCTTACTCTGAGGCTGGTTATCTCAACCAGTAGAAACAATACAGTTGGGCTAGCATGACGTTAAACCATTAAAGAAAATTTACTGTAGGTTACTTACTAGCAAGCTCAATTTCAAATATGGAAGTAAAATTCCAGGAAAAAAAAAAGAAAAAGAAAATCAGAGTTTCAAAAATATTTCTTTTTTTAATCTTTCAATATTTCTTACCTGGCTTTCAAACATAATTCTGAATTCTGTGTGGGTTTTAAAAAAATCTTTTTAATTAAGACCATATAACATTTGTTCCTAATGCTGATGGTACATCAAAGTATGAATGCAAGTGGTCATCAAAATATCCTGGTATTTGTCTGCTTTCAATTATTGAGGGCAATCACATTGAGCTAATTAGAGTGTCTTAGCTCTTTTTGTGAATTGGATTAAATCCTGGCTTCATTAATATCCAAAAGATTGCTTTATTGTACAAAAATTAAAATGAGAACATTTCAACAGTGATCTCATGAAAGAAGGCATACACAAAACAGAAAAGTAGTACTGATACAATTTTCCTGTTTTAAACTGAAATTTTGAAATGGGATCCTAAATCCGTTTTTGTTTTAAAAATATTTTCACCTGTGGGAATTCCACAGAAATTCATATGGTTTTGCAAAAACTAAAAATGAACTTAATACAAAGACTTCTTTTCTAATGAAAACTGTCTGGTAAATGTTATCTAATCAGCCTGACTCCAGCTAGCTTCCAGGATTCTGCTCACACCTCTACAGCAAGCTTTGCTCTCCTTTGAAATTACATGGGCCTGGATCATCTCCTTCCATAATGAAACCTCTTTTAAATAGCCTCAGGAAAGGAAATCTACACAGCAGTGCCCTCACAGAATTATAATATGCCCACAACTCAGAGCTAATCTACTGTTGGGGCTGGATTTATCCTCCCAAAATTCATCTGTCAGCAGGCGCAGAAGAAGAGCTGCTGGGTTCTGCAGTCACGAGTGCTCCTTGCACCCATTGTCTTCTGTGGTCCAGTCTGCTTACACCCAAAGCATGGGCTGGAGATACCTAGCTCTGTCCTTTGGCAATGAAGGAAGTCTGGACAACTTTAGTCATCCAGGTAAATGCTTAAAGTTGGGGCAGCTTTGCTATAGCAGCTGTGCAGCTGAAAGCATTCAATTGTGGCCATGGGAGAATGTGTAAAGTCTTCTCTGAACTTGAAGTGGATGTGGTCTGCCTGTGTTAAGGACTCAGGAAAGTATCCCAGAGGCTCTAATTGCTCACAGATATCTGCTGACTAGTTACCATGGAATCAGAGAATGGTTTGGGTTGGAAGGGACCATCAAGCTCCAATCGCTGTACCACTAGACCAGGTTGCTCAAAGCCCTGTCCAGCCTGGCCTTGAACACTTCCAGGGATGAGGCACCCACAGCTTTTCCAGGAAACCTGTTCCAGTGTCTCATCACCCTCACAGCAAAAAGTTTCTTCTTAATAACTGATTTAAACCTACTCTTTTTCGGTTTGGAACCATAACTCTTGGTTCACATGTGCCCATGTAAAAAGTCTCTCAGGTCAGAAAAGTCAACCAAAGTAAAAGAAGCTCCCACTGGAACATTGGTAATTAAGGATCTAGGATGTGGTGCATTTTTAAGATGTTGGTGCTTTACAGAGACTGATCTGCTAGTTGTTCCAGATCTGACTAGGAAAATCACTCAGCACATACCTAAACCCATCCTTCTTCAGCTCAGGCTTCAGTCCATGCCCAAAATGTGAAGAGTTATCTGTTTGGAAAAGGTCACAACAAGCAAAGCCAGCCTGGTAACAGCTAGGGAGACATCCATCTCCTTCAGTGTTCTTGTTCCAGACAGCATTCTAGGACTAGAGACTAATCATTTTCAGTGGAGGAAATCCAGGGATCTGTGATCAGGACAAGCCATCCCCTGTACCATCCACTTGCACACTAAAAATAGCAAAACAGACAAAACTGTGCCTGATTTTTTAGCAGTTATTTCAATTCCTGTTGCACTGGAGTCCAAGCTGTAAGCAATGAAGAGAATACAGCCCTGCTGTTACTAAATGCATTTTTTTAAAGTTTTGTTTTACTTTTTCAGTTTTCATGCACCAGGAGACCTTCACATACTTTATATTTATTCATTTTAAGAGGAAAGCATGTGACTGTGTGCCTGCATACACACTCAGTGCCTATAACTACCACTGGGAAAGAGCCAGGAGACAATAAAAAAAAGCCCACAAAGTTTTACTTTCCCCACACTCTCATGCACACTTTAAAGAGTATTTTTATAGGACAGGACTTAGGACTGTTTAAAGCCATCAGCTACAGATTGTCAAACAAGGGTAGTGAAATTTCAGTTTCCCCTTGTGCCCTGGCTGGGCTTCTGTTGCAGCATTGGGAGAGCAGCTGCCTACACAAGGCACTTTATGTCCATGTGATAGGTGATTCAGACACAAAATGAACATAGGTTTGGTGTCACCATCTTTTACCAACTCTAAAGTTTAGTTTTGTTACATACTTTTTGTTGGTGTCTCCAGCAAATCACACCATTATCACCCCCTCCCCTTTCCAACAGTTTTTAAGACTGGGAATACGTGTTTGGTTGGTGACTGCACCAATGAGGTGATTACGTGCTGCTTCTAATATTAAAACTGGAGTGTTTAGCTCTGGGCTTCTCATAATAAAACCAGCTGAAATGAATATCAAGTTTGGTAATGTGTAGTCTCGAATTTTTTTTTTTTTTTTGTTTCAATAGCTTCAAGACTGTGTATAAAATCCATACTAAACTGCATTTACTTCTCTGCAGGTGCCAAGCCTTTGAGGAATGGGACAGATCTCAAATAGACATCCCAAAAGTCTGACTAGGTGTCCACCTACATACTTTACTGTTTTTACAGGGAGGAATAAAGAAATAAAAACATCCAACTGTATTGAAGCTGGGGCTACGTAAAAAGCTTTATGAATCTGTGTAGCTATTCCTCAATGTCACTTCAAATTTAGTAGTACCTGAGGTATTAAAAGGCAGATTGGTACTTTGAGTCTCAAACAAGCCAGCAAAGCATAAATTGCTGAGATGTGGATCTATATCATCTCCATTTGATGCCCAGCATGTGGGCTGTTCTTGCATGGCATTGCAGAGAGAAATAGCAGTCACCTGAGAGAGGGGGAGGGAGAGAGAGGGAGAGAGAAAAAGTAGAGGTACAAGGAAAGGAAAACATAATCCCAAGACATTCTTCTGCCTTCTGTTTATGTTTCCAGGGCTAATGGGCTTATGGGAGCAAGTCTGCTGGAAAAGGCCCTCTTCTTGCCTGGCCCCTTCTGTGTAGCAGCTGCTGGAGAGAGCCATGCAGTCCAGGATGAGATCAGGACTCTAACTCGTCTCCTGTTCCCAGCCTCAGTCCAGGCTTGAGTGTCCTGTCTCTTGCATGAGCAGCCTAAACCTCTCAGGTCAGTCCTGCTTCAGCGAGCGGGGTCTGAGCATGGGGCGGAGGTGCAAGAGAGAGCACAAGGTGGGGCTCCTGCTACACTCAGGCAGGATGATCTGAACCCTTTCCTGACAGCTGAGATCAGTTTGGGCAAAATAGCAGACTGTGTGAAGCCAAAGCCCAGGGCTCAAGCCTAGGATGAAAATACAATGTAAATATAACCGTTCAGAGCTGTGGAGCATCTGGTGTGCTTGGGAAATGCCAAGGGCACTGCACAAAATCTCTGAGTGCAAGTATTGGAAAAATTTCAGGGGCATTAGCTGTGCTCATGTTAAAAAGGCACGGAAAATAAGGCCAAGTAGAACTCTTACTGGAATGAGTGTCAGCCAGTGTGGGCACTTCTGAGCTACATTGTGCTGGGCTCCATGGTGGTTTCCATGTTTTGGTGCCTTGTCAAAGATGCAGACGCATGCTTGCAATCCACCAATTCTCAATGCAGCAGGGCAGCAAAGACTGAGACCTCCTGAAGGTACCATAGGAATAGTCCTTTCAAGCAATGCTGTAATCTACAGGATTATTCTTAAATTTTCCTTCAGGTAATTAGAACAAAGAGGAGTCACTCTATTGGCTTAGTTACATTCAAATAAATATTTAAATTTAAGTGACCAGGTATCTCTAGTCCTTTCCACACAAGCTTGAATCCAATATTTTTACCAAGAATACCCAGTACAAGGTAAAAACTAGGTAGTTTATTCCCACTAGTCTCACTCTAAGGCAGGTAAATGAGACAAAGATTGATTACATGACTAGGCAAGGTCGACCTCCAGGCCAGTGATAGAGCTGAAAGAAATGCTGTCATCTCCTGAGTCTCATCTGGATCCTCAAACCACAACATCATAACGCACAAGGCAAAGTTCTCATCTTGTTTAAGCTAGAATGACGGACTATACTCAAATGGCCAAGCATGATGCCTTGACAAAAAAAAAAGGGAGTTGCTTCAAAGCCTAGAAGAATAGAACTATCCTATTATAAAAAGAATTCACTTTCCCACAAGGCATGCATTTCCCTGTCACTGTTTCTCTCCATACCTTCACATACCCAATCAAGGCTAAAGCTTCCCTCCATCTTTCTTCCCTTGCACTTGCATTTGTATAAATCATCCTCTCACCTGTCTTACATAAGAGCTTATTTTTAGCTCAAGTAAGACCCTATGGCTGGATCCCTTTACTACCATAAACCCATTCTGATCAGAGAGACATTAATAAAACCTTCCTTTGCTTTATTTGGTTTTCTCCTCTTGCTGACAGGGTGCATTGAGCTACATGATAAACCTTTACAGCCAACAGTAGAAAAGAAATGAGGACTGTAATAGAGTCTTGATTTTTGTCTTTCACTCGTAAGACTGCAGCAAATATAACTCAGGTTGCAGGTGCTTTGGTGGATTGGGTCCCCAGCTCACCTTTCTGTGGTCTCTAACTACGATCAGCTCCATACTGTACCTCTAGTGGTGGAGAGTCTCTCTCCTTTGTTTTCAAAGTCACACAGGTTATAAACACCAGAGAGGATAAGCAGTGACAGAGGGGAATGGTGGGAGAGGCTGGCAGTGCTTTCTGCATAGCAGCTAGCAAAGAGCCAGTGGTGATTCTCCCAATCCTTAGCACCCATCATCACCTCCTTCTTCAGCTCCTGGTGGTTGTGAAGGGTCAGGAAAGGAAGGGAGGCAGGATAGCACAGCCAAGGCAAACTTTAAAAGCAGTTTCCATAGCTTCACAATAGATTCAGCTCTGAGATGGTAATGACTATGTCTAGTAGTTTATAAAGCTGGAAAAGGGAATTGAGACATCTCCAAGAATGTCCCTAAGCCTTGGGAAAGAAGCTTCATTCAATATGGTTTTGTTTGCTTTCTTCTCTTATTGCTGTGGGATTAGGAGCCTCAGTATTTGTTGAGGAAGAATGAGAAGAACAGTCAAGCAATCACAATGCAATATTAGATCTGACTCAGGGAAACTCAGGTGATGATGGTTGGGCAGGGAATCATCTGGGATACTGGAAAAGTATTGGAAATCAGAAATCAGAGTAACAGTAATGCTAATGGCAAGTGAAGTTCAGAAGGGACAGGGGGCTCTGGGTGAAATCAACATACTGGGAAGGAAGGCACTTTAAAACGCTGATGGACCAAAAGAAACTCAAGGGGGAAGAGGGCAAGCACCCTGTACTGGAACCAGGTCTGGTACTGTTAGCAAAGTACTTTTGCTGCTGCCCAGGTTATCTGGGCACCCTGCATCTCAGAAGATAGTCTAGAATTTTTTCTCTGTTTCAAACTGCTTTTCAATAGAGAGGTACAACATTCATTTTAGGGTTTGTTTCCTTTGCTTAGTACTAGAATTGGAAAGTTTGTCCCAACCATGAACAGTGAGAGTGAAAAGAACAATTCTGCAGTTCTTAAGAGCAGGAAATATCTGAGAAGAGATGCTAGATCACACATAGAGCTCAAGGCCTCTTCATAATTAGTATGCCCTAGTAGAAACTGAGAAGAAAGTGAGCCTGTACTGAAGACCAGGGACATTATATTATGATTTTTTTTTGTTTTAATTATGAGGAAATTACAAGGAAAATGGTAGAACCCTATCACTTGGAACTACTTGAATAAAGTCTTAGTTAATAAACTAAGAACAACTCTACATTAGGAAGATGTACTGGGTAATTATTTAGTCTCCAACATGTTTTTTTTACAAATTGCTTGGACAGATCTGTTCCTTAACCTCTTGACTCAGCAGAATCACCTCTCTACCTCTTTCAAACTGCTTTAGTACTATTGACTTTAATGAAACAGAGCTGATTTTACCATCTGAATTGGCTATGACTACTTTTGAAAAAGGAATTATTTTCATAAAGAAAAAATCTGACCAAGGATTAGTTTCCAAAGGTACTCTTTATAGTATATATGTTAGATTCATGTGCTTCTCTCAGCTTCACAAAGAATATGGATGAGAAACAAGTTGCATATGCACAGGTCTATCAGTGTTGCAACCTACGAGGTAAAAACAAGAGTGAAATATTAGTAGGACACCATCCTGACATAGGCAAAGAAAGAGAAGGAGCCAAGATTCTCCTAGACTCATGTGTATGACAGCTGCTCAGGAAGAAATTTCTCTCAGGCATATTTGCTGCCATAGGAGAGCAAATGATGTTTGAACTATGTCTGCTGATTTACATTAATTACAACATACTGGTTATTTCCCACCTGCCCACTTGATTTCTTTGAATTCCCAGTGGGAGGTGGGGTGACAGTCAGCACTGAGACAAGGAAGTGCAGACTTCAGGCAGAGATGACGAGGCAGCAGGGCTCTGCAGGGCACACTTTCTGTGACAGCAGAGGCAGGTGTGAGGACAGACTGCTCAGCAGTTCACTGTACACCAGGTCCCTGTGCTTACCCCTGAGAATGGTTAAAGCCCATGAGGCTCTTGGGTAGCATTAAATGGACATAATTTGGGATACAGACTTCTTGGCATACAACATCAACACGAAACCGAAACAAGGAGAGGCTACAGGCATTCTTAAATTCTTAAAGGTCTAAAATACTTCAGGTCCTGAAGATTTATCCCCTATAGAGAAAACTCCTCAGGCTTTGCTCTGACATCTGTGCTGGCAACTCCTCCAGGTTTCCCAGGTTTCTGTAGTGAACTTGTCTTCCTGGAAAGCCTTGCTGGGAAAAGACAAGTTGCAACCTGACCCCTGACAGCCTCAGGGAGTGCATAGGAAAGCTTCAACATCACTAAGTAGCAAGGCATACTTTGAGTTTGAACCATAGCATTCCAGCTAGCTTTCTTGCAGGAAGCAAAGGGAGTGGGAGATAAATGGGAGGATGCAGAAATAGCTTTCTTTACTGAAAAAAACCCAAGTCCAAATAACAGCATTTGAGAAGCTTCCAAAACCGTTTTAGAGCCACAAAAGTACCTCTTTGAAATTTCAAAGGAGAGGTGTCTCCAGGCTGGCACTTGCTATTTACACGTAGTACCTGCACATCCCATTAACGCAGATAGTGGAAATTCAGTGCATAATATTTTGTCACAAAGCAGAACAATCAGCAGGCTTGAAATTCTTTGAGCCAGCCATAAAAGTGGAAAATTGGCAGATGGAAATAGAGTATTTTCATATCCGCATCACTGCATGGAAAGAAACAGTAGCTCTTCATCCAGTGCTTAAAAGACCAAAAATTATGTGCATCACAGCAATCCCCACCATTGTGGAGCTGAACTCTAGAGGGATTTTCTACGGGAATCACACACAGCAAAGGGAACCTGCACAGAGCATCAAACATGTAAGGGAAATAAAAAACTGCAAAGGTAATTCAGAGCACTCTCTGTTCAGGGTCCTGACTTCTCTCATGAACACCTTTCCTTCCTGTGTTATCTTCAGACCATAAGAATGCCAAAGAAAAAACCTATTATATCTATCTACAGAATTGATTTAACTTGTTTGGGCCCTCTTAAATTCAATTAGATGGTATTTTTACTGCTTTTTTTTTAATAGGGAGGCCAGATACTGCTTCATCTCCAGGGATTGAATTTCCCCCTTGCTCTCAGATGGGCAATGAAAAATAGAAGACACAGTACACTTTACTACCCACTGTAGATAAATAATTCTCCAGAGCTATTAAGACAGTACCTTTCACTGAAAACAAATTCATGAGTTCATGAAAGTTTGCTTTTCTCTATACATTTTGCATTCACCTTTAAAGAGGTGGCAGAAGAGAGTTAGCCCCATCGTGCTGGCACAGGGACAGGGTGGGGACTCTCTTGCAGATATCTCTCACCAACCTGCGCATGTTCCTCAGGCCTTTCAGTCTCTTCAGTCACATGGGAGCAGACTAAGCTTGCCCTCCAAAAATGTTAAAGCATCTTTTTCTAAATGTATTGTTAGGTTCATTCGCTCCTCTGAGATGTGAGAACTTCAATAGGGGCCTGAACCCTGGTGCACTGTGAGACACCTCTCCTAGGGTTCATAATTCATGTTTCTTTCCCAGGTTTTGCTGTGCAAATTCAGGTACACAAATCCATGCCAGGTCAAGCATGTGAGGTCAGCAGTTTCCCGTGGGATCTCAGACACAGCATTTACTGTAATATGCACATTTCTTATTCTTCTGCCTCTATGGTAGAAATTAATGCACCATTGAAAGCTCTTGCTGGCATTATGGCCAAATTGGTTTAAACAGCTGCATCATCAGTTTAGGAGTTTCTTCTTTTTTTTTCTCTATGTCATTGCAAGCAGGGGAATGAGCTGACAGGTAGATGCAGCTTATAAATGGCTTCGTTACCCTTTTCTTCCCTGCTGGCCAATTTTGGGTCCTTTCTGCATGGAGTGATCTGTCCTTGCAGTTAGTAGCCAAGAAAATATCTTGGAAGATTACTTTGCAATTGTGGCTGGCAGTGAAGAGGTTAAGCGGATACACAAGGAGTGGGGACAGGTCTGACTAGAACTCTTGAGGCAGAGACCAGTAAGGAGGACTAGCATCAGCACTGAAGTGAGAATAAAATCTATTTTAAGAAGCTGTTGTTTGAACTGATGTGCATTTCAGTAAGCTGAAATTGGTTACAGAGTTACACAGAAGGAGAAGAGGGGGAGAATGATTTATTTCCATAAAGGCAAGAAAAGACCTATCTGCAGAGTTTTCTGACTCTGCACTCTGTTATGTGGAGGTTGTGCCTACAATATAGCTGCCTGGGAAAGAGGGCTCCTGGAAGTGGGCACAGCTGCTCAGGTATGACCTGGAAGAAGGGATCACCATAGTACAGTGGGTACATGAGCACCCAGGTACTTTACACAGAAGTGCTTTATACTTGGCCATCTCACTCTTAATAATTTATTTTTCTATTTTCATGGACAACCATCCTTGTCCTCTTAATGAGTTTCCTATGAGGACTGAATTTGGATCTTCCATAACAAAAATCGCGAGTGAATCTATTGTTGATTTAGGAGATAGGGCACCTCTGGGGTCAATGTTAGTCTCCTATTTAGGTCACCAGTAGGGAAAGGCAAAGGCTGTCCCTGTTCAGTAAGAGTTGCCACCACAATTGAGGGACCCAATTCCTCATAAATAATCATCACAGAATTCTTCAGATTCCCTTATGGAAATTCCTGTACTTGCATGCTTAGTCAGTCTAATAGAAGTCAAGTGTGCTGCCTGGAAAAGGCACCCACGTGCAAGAAGAGCTGCAGCATCATACTCAGTGCTGCTAATGCACCACTGTATTCCCTTCAGCAGCCATATCTGGATTTCACCAGTGGGGTGGGCTTTTCTCTTTTCTGTTTCCTACACATTCACCAATCTTTCAAATGCTCCTCTGTGATCAAGAAAAACAAAGCTGGACTGTGCTAAATGCTCAGTACATACACTGGCTGGCGGAGCAGTTAAAACACCAGCCTATAATTAGACAGCTTTCAAAGCTTTCCTTTTCCTTCAGTTTTTCCCCATCTCACTCTGATAAAACCACTCTTTCCTTTATCACTGAGGGGGGGAAGAGCTCTCCTCCCAGGCATGCATTGCTTCCCATTAGTGGCCGTGGGAGTCACAAGAGCTCATCAGGGGAAGAATAAACCCTTAAGGGAAAGAAGCCTTTGACGAAATCCAGCCACCCCATATTAGGGCTCTGTATGAATTCTAAGACGTTGGAGCTAAGGGAAATTAGGGCATATTTGCCTAAGAATTTCTATGAAGTACAGAAAAGTCTGTTTTACTCTGTCATGGCTCTGAATTTGATGAAAACCTCAGATAAGATTTGCTCTTCACCGGTATGTTGCAAAGTGGCAATCTTATCCAACTCTGGTAAAAGCTGAAGAGAATGTAAAAGATGAGTTGATCCCTTTCCTGTGGTTTTGCCAATGACTTCCTGGCCTGTGTCAGGAAACAAAGGACCAGGGCAGTGATTGTGCCCCTGTATGGGGCCCTGGTGAGGCTACACATCAAATCCTGTCTTGAATTTTGCACCACAGGAAGGACATTGAGATGCTGGAGCATGTCCAGAGAAGGACAATGAAGATAGTGAAGGGTTTGAAGCACGTCTTACCAGCAGATCAAACATAACCAGATGTGTGTAGGCAACAGCAGCCTAATAAATAGCCTAACTTATATCTGAGTGAAATATTTACTTTTTTGATTTATCTCTGTTAGTAACAGAACACTGATGTGATCCCATTCTCCTAATTACCTCTGGTTCTCAATTAACAGGAGAGTTATAACCTCTGTAAAGGTCTCTCACTCAACAGCCCATTAGGAAGAGGCCAGTGATCCAAGCAAAGGAACCTCATTAGTTAAACCACACATTAGTCAGCATTCAGTCACATGCAGGGACCAAAGGGAACCAACCTAGCCTCTCTCATTCTGAGAGAGAAATCAGATAGTACTTTGTGTATTTCCTTACTGCATCACATCTCTGCTGTCTTATGCTGGAGACTGGCTAACTCCCTTAACTTCTTTGGAGTTCTTCCAGATTTACATCACGCAGCTTTGGATCTCAGCACTCCTTTTCTGGATTAAATGGAACAACACTTCTGATATTTGTTAATTTCTTTCGTTATAAGAGGATAGCTTTTTTGTGTAATTAACATGCTGGTAATTAAGGATTCCAAGTTGATGTACTAATTTCCCTCTCTCACACACATACACACACTCTCTTTCAAAATGTTATCAGCAGTAATTGCATTAACAGCTTTTCTTTTCCTGCTCCCTTTGGGAGTTTATTAAGCTTTCACTTAGTCTTTTTCTCATTTCACAAATATACACACATTTCCTTCACTCCTCTGAAAGTTTGCTTCAGACTTGTACACTTTTGAGCAGCTTGACTCACTTCCTGTGCAAATACAGGAGAATCTTCAGTCCCATTCATTTTTTCAAACTTTTAAATGGAAGGTGAAAACTTGGAAGTTATACTGTATTTTTTTTCCATGGATGCAAGTTCAGATAATTCTTGTGATAGCAAGATCATTCATGTAGATGCACCAAGTCAGCAGAAATTGAGATGGATTTATGACTGTGGCTTGCTATCATGAAACTCTAAGAAAGCCTTAAAATCATCCTATGGACAGTTCATTGCTTGTGAAACATTTCTTTTTAGTGATCTTAGGTCAAGGTGTAGAGGACTGTAAAACAACCAACAGTTTTTTCCCAGTATGATAAAATGCATAAAACAGAGTAAGTTAGCAGACAGCAGAGGATGGTTCATCTTGGTTCTTATTCATTTTCTGTCTATCATTTCCTTAGATTTTTAAAATATTTTATTGCAAGATAGAAGTTTGAACTCTATGGCTGAAAGTTACAATGGGGAGCTTAGTCTGTGTTGCCAGTGACTTTTTAAAAGCTAAAGCATAAGCCCAGGATTTTTGTATTCAACCTTACAGCAGTTGTCCCTTCACCTTGGTACCCATGCAGCAGCATTGCTTCCATGGTTATAAGTCACAAGCAACATAGTCTTTTGCTCTCACTGTTGGTTTTAGCTTTCTCTTTTCTAGCCATAACACATTCCTAGGACAATGATGTTAGGGATCCAGCCCTGGTAAATCTTTGGCGGACAGTTGGACACCCACCTTTAAGCCATTAAGGTGTAGCTTCACTTTGTTTCTTGCAGTTTAAGTGTGCGTGAATCCCTTAAAAAACAGTCCTAGTTTCTAAGCTGAAATATTAATATTTAGTATTGCCCTACTGCCCCAGCTGTGAAGAGTGAGGAAGAAACACGATCCAGACTTTGAATCATAAGCTTGACTCAGGTATTGACCTTGACCTGCAACTTCAACTTGTCTAAAGTCAATTCCCAGTACATGCCTGAGTCTGAAAATAATAGCTACCCATTCATCACCACACTCTGACAAGAGTACTCATTCTTTTTTCCTATGCCTTCACTTTCTGCTGCATTTTATCTTTCATCTGCATTTATTAGCCTGTCTCTGTTTGTCTGGGGAAAACAAATTTGCTGAAATCTATGACCATAGTGGTAAAATCACACTGTTTGGTTGCACGCTAACTTGATGCTGCTTAGATAATAAAATGGGCTGGGAAAGAAACAACTAGGTTTGTAGCTCCCTTATGTGTGTAAGTTTTAAAAGGAGTAAATTTGCATTTTTTTCCTCTTCTATAACTTTGAATTTTGCCTGAGACCACAAATGTGATCCCTGCTTATGATCCAGGCCAGAAGGAAGGGAGGAAGAGCTGTTGTCACTATCAGAGCAAACCCAGGATTCTGTTTCTGGGAAGTGAGATTTTGCTGTATGGTTGGAAGGACAAACTTCAGGTAGCTGCAGCTTTAGATCTTTGTGGAGAATGCCCGCCCTGTACAATGTGGGGGAACACAGTCCTATCCAAGCTGTTTCAGGGATGGAAGCGATCCAGTTGTGGTAACACAGAGCTCCAGGCGGGCTAATGCCTCCTCTGTGTTGCCTCTGTGCTTGAGGTAGGAAACATCTCATGCTGCGGTAAACTTGTGTTGCACAAATATTTATGCAAACTATTTCAAGTGCTTGGGAGGTAAGAAATTGCTAATGTTTGGTGTGATAGAGCCTGATGAACAGCCTGTTGTTTTGTCAGGTGAGATACGTGCTGATGCAAAGAAGAAAAATACACCCAAAGCTCTCCTTGCCCATGCTGCCCAGAGATGAACCTTTCCATTTCCACTGGCAGGCTGCAGTGGGAATTACATGCTAAGCTGATATTTGGTTGCTCATTTTTCACATCTAAAGATTTCATCTTTAGGAGTAGACTGATTTCCTTGGGAGGGTGAAAGGATAGGATATGAAATACCAAAATACCATCTCAACTGAGCCACACAAGGAGCCTGTAACTAGCAGAGAAGATTATAGGTCAGGGGAAAACCCCAAAACTGACACAGAAAAGCTGGATACATCAAAGAAACATGTAGTTTGTTATACAGGATTAAGCTATCAGTCCTGTAATTTATCTGTTATGTATTTAATGGTGTTTATCCAGGAATAAGGCTCTCTGTGGGATCCAGTCAACTGAAATAAAGTCTATATGTAGGACAAGGGTCCCTCTGCTGAGGCAGAGGTGAGGAAGGAGAGAATCTATGATGAGAACATATGGGATTTATAGCCTGAATGGAAAAGATAATCCCCTGCCTTTGCAGCAGCCTTATTTTGTTTACTTTTATACAAATCACAGTGTGCCCTCCATTACTCTGACATGGGAGAATTCCATGGAAACAGCAGGACTCCATTTCATTTAAACTCTGATGCCCAATTTCCCTGTCAAGCAGAAATAAATGTGTTGGTAAGAGGAGACCCATCCAGAGTATGACTTAGGTATGTTGCTTGTGCAAAAGTCTTTGGAGAAGTGCAGTGATCTGCCCTACCCCATCACTGTTCACCTGGGCATGATCCACTGCTTCACTCTTCTTTTCTTTCTTTCCTCTATTTCGTTCAGTTGCATTGTTTATCTGCCTGACCTCACATGTAATTGTTATCCTCCCTGTCTGGGGGGTTATAGAAAGAGAGGGAATTGGTAGTGCCTGGATAAGTATTCTCTACCCAAAATCAGGAGCATTCATGTAACTGGGAAGTCAGGCTTATTTATAAACTGGAGAAAAAATTCTAAAATCTGAGAGGCTGACAGAATTATTTAAGGACACTTTTTCATGTCATGAGGACGGAGGGAAGAAGAAGAAGAGCCATGAGTTCCTTGCAGCACATCATAGCCCAGATATTTTCTCAGTTTTTCTTCGCACGTGCCTCAAGCAACTACCTTTTTTGTCCAACTAAAATTGGTCAAGAACTTTAGATCTCTTTCTGTGGATCTCACTACTTAAAGGTAAACATGGTTTCCTGGCTGCTCCATCCCAGAGCATGGGCAGATCGAGAGAACATTGATCCCACACTTCTCAGCTGCCCACTCAGCTGTTCCACTGGGGAACTAGAACACAACCAGCACTCTCCACATCTCCAACCAGCACCATCCACATCTCCACTCATCTCCAGCTGTCAAGGCCAGCTCCCAGTCATGTTCCTCCGTCTCCTGGATATGCTCCAAACCCAGAAAAATCCAGGGAAGGAGCAAAGAATGCACTATGTTGGTGTAAGAATGGGAAGGAGCTGTGAGACAAGTCTGGTGAATGTGTTAATGTTCTACAGGATGAAAATATCCTCTAGAAAGCTCTTTGCAAGAAGAGCTAATGTGGAGGGCATCATTGCGGGTTCACAGGAAGGCCACCACACCAAGATTTCTTTCCTTGAAGCATTCTCTCTGATAGCAAAAGCTGGGGATACAGCCACCCTCCAAGGCTGTGAGTCCTGCGGGTTATGTGAGCACACAGCAGTCCCACTAGGGACACACCTCAGTAGCCCCTACACATGATGCTCTCCCTCCAGCTAAATATTCCCCTGCTATCACGTCTATGTAGGCATGAAGCCCACTCCTCTACCCTTGCCTTCATACCTGCTCTTTGCCTACACCCACGTAGCTGCAGAAGGAGCTTAGCTCTCTCTGACATTTTTAGGTGGCCCTTGGACTCTGCAAAGTCCATATGAAAGGTGGCATACAGAAAAGCTTCTTTTAGTCTTCAAAGCCTGAGAGACCAAGTCTAATCTTAGAAGGATTTCAAGAACAATACAGGGGTTTGATATTCAGAGTATGAGCTTTTTCAGAAATGCAGTTTATCCAGCTCTTGCCATCAGGTTTTTCTTTTCCCTTTTTCTGGGTTCTTTCCAGGCTTTAATATATTTTTAAGTGTGGCCCTCAGAGAAAGGCATAAGTAATTCAGACAATGGGTCAGAAAGGGAATTGTTTTAATGGGAAAGGGGATGTAGAAGAAGGGAGATGTATTGGGAGGCTAAAGAATACACCCTAACTTAATGTGATTCAGTATAGATGAGTGTAAGACCCTGGAGCCCTGGATTCCCAGTCCTGGCCTTTAATCACTGCATATCTTTTCTCGTCTTAAACCATAAGCAATCTTAGGCTGCAGATAAAGGTTTCAAACTAATCATAAATTACTGTCAGTCCTTCCCCTTGGCTGGGATAAGGGCTCAAGTACACATACACTAATCTTCCTAAAGGCTATTTTAAAAAGATTCTTACTTTTTAAAACCTTGTTCATCTTCTCTGCATATGTATCTTGTATCTTTGGCTGCTGGCTAGTGGAACCTCATTCTGCCTGCTGCAACTGCGTACTGTGGGAAAATAGAAAAGTCCTTCTTCTTGCATAGCTAAAACAATGGAGAAGCAAGATCAATTTATCTCAACATAGTAGCAAAGCAAAAATATCAGACCGCTAGTTTATTCCTGTCAACATTACTTCGACATTACAAATTACACTTTCTGCCCAGCCTGTCAATCAGGAGCTGTAATGCATATAGGAAAGTGCTTTTCCTTGATGAACAAATATTTCCAGGATGGGAGGAAGCAGGAGAAACCTGACCAGCTGCACAATCAGGTCGGGAAGGTTTCACACAACAAGAAAGACCTTAAGACCCTGCAGTGCCAAAGGCAGCCAGGAACAGAAAACAAACTGGAGATAATGCTGAAGAAAACTCAACAGAGAGCACTGCTAGAGTCCAGCCGTTCTTCGTATTGCAGAGGGACATAGCTTTTTGTTTACTGTGACCACCTGCAGCATTGCCAGGGAAAGCCCAGGTGATCTTTGCGTGCCCTCTGCAATCCCCCATGCCCCATCCCTGCTATTTGTAGCTTTCCCAGTCTGCTCCAGCAGTGGCGTTTCTTGATCTGGGGAATGTGCCTCTGAACCTTTTCTGCCTCTTGACATAACACGCTTCATCAAGATGTACAGAAGGGACCATTGTAGCCTTTCAAATGAATCAACTAAGCCCTGTTCTGTCATGAGTCAGGTTTATCTTCTGTGAGGGAAGGAGATGGAGGGCTTTATGTAAGGTGATAGGACCGATTGGGTCCCCAATGCCATTAATTAAAGAAAAGCAAAAGATGCTGTTAGGTGCAGGAAGTTTTGCCAATAGACTCATAGAACCATTTGCCCTGGGTATCCTGTTCCAGTGTTTGATCAGGAAAAGGAAAACTGGGAACCACTCAATTGGGAAGACAGAGGTGGACTAGGACAGACAAATAACATAGTGACAATGAAGTTTGAAGGCTTGAGACAACCCCTGCCCACACAACTTGCCCCCCTGCAACTGGAATTCAGACATTTCAGTCTCACTGTTTCAGAGGGCCTGCAAGTACCTGTGAAACCCACAAGTAGCTCTCACCCCCTGATAGCCCTGCAAGGCTTTCCAAGCACATAGAAAAATAATGATAACAACAGCTGCAACAACAAAATTAACACACCCCACCACCATTCAGAATTATAAATCTTCAAATTCAAGTGGTCTGTCTTAGAAAGTGCCAGAAGTCACCATCATACAAAACTTAACTCCTCCCTAGTTCACACATCTACTTTTCCCGAGAGCTTGTGTCTTGTGTTACAAAATACTGGCCTTTTACAATGAAACCTGAGCTATTAATTATTATTATTATTATTATTCATTTGCAATACACATTTTAATCCAGTTAGAGTAAGGTGACCCAACTATGATCAGGTTTGTCTGTTCTGGAGGCTGTACTGAGAGGAAAAAAACAGGTCTGTGCCTAGGGAACTTTGATTAAAAATCAAAGTTAGTACAGGGAAACTCCCATGGTTTTTTTGGTGACAAATGGTGATATTTGCTCTTAAATTTGCCTGGATCAAACTGTAGCTGGAAACTAGCTGTCAAGAAGCAGTTCTGTGGGTCCTTGCAGATTAGCAGCTGCTGTGTGGAGTTGACAGAATTACTATCATTAGCACCAGTGTTTTGCTATCTCTGTACTTCGAAGTAACTTTTGAGCCAGAACTCTTGTGGAATGGAACAAGTGGCATCTATCCATTGAGCCACGATCTGAAATATTAAAAAATATGTACATTCTCTGTCTGATGGGATGGATTTCTCTTTCCTCTGTGATGATGTGGGGCCTTTTAAAGGGAGAAGCGAGATATACCGAGCAATGCTAGTGAATTCAGAAGTATCTCATCTGAATTTGCCGAGAAACTGGTGAGCAGAAGTTAGGAAGAAGTGGGATAAGCTGCATCATCCCTTCTGAAAAATCAAAAACCTATGTTTCTCTTTCCTGGCCACTGAAACTGGGTCTGCCTGCTGCTGCCATCACATAACCACCACACCTTAACAACTTCATGCTCCCTCTACCTTCCCAGGCAGCCACAAAAAGTGGGCAGATGTGCTGCAATACACAGGATGATTAGACAGAAAAGTTATCAGTGTTAAACAGGTAGTTCAAGTAAATTACTAATTAATTTTCTGAACAATGTGTTAGCTTCCTGAAACTCTCAGAAGAAAGTCACAGAAATTATATTGGCTAAACAAAAAACCTTTGAGGGTTTGTCTTTCTGTGATCCTTTTCTTAGAAGGGTAGTTCTAGTGTCAGTAAAAGGGGAATTCTGACACTTAATGTGGGTTTCTCTGCGTGTATGCACATGTGTGTGTTTGCAGATAATAGGGGGATTTTCCTATTAATGGCAGCTGACTAATAGATTCTGCATGTCAAAGGCACCCCTAACTTAAACAGTGACTTTCTAGAATCATGCATGCACAAAATTTTAGATTGGGAATGTTATGTGATTAATCCCAAAAGTATTTCTCAGTACATTTTCATCAGCATTTTGAGTATAACACGCTGCGTCATTGTGATACATGCCACGATGTTTTTCTGTGGCCTCCCTTGGCAAAGCAGAGACATTGGCTAATGTCTGACCATCTGTAATTTGAACAGACTATCTAAATGAACACCACTATCACCTTTGATCTGGGGCTGACTGACACCTTGCTATATCTGGCATTCAGAATGGAATAAGATGTTCCAGCTGGTGCTGATAATGCTACGCTGTGCTTATGCCTGGCAGCTAACTGCTGTCCTCCAGTGTGTTAGATAAAGCTTATAAGGTTGTTGATATATTAAGAATGGATTCATTATCCTGATAATTAGATTAATTGGTTTTGTTTATATCAACGTAAATTAAAATAAATTGGGTTAATATTTATTTTATTTTACACTTCTTAATTACTTGATTTCGCAATTAAAGTGCATAAAATTGTAAAACAGGAGGACTGGAGGATGAGTTTTTTTCTCTCTCTGGAAATCAGGACCAGGACTCTGAGGAGTTCTGAAGAAGGTAATATCAAGCAATTGTGTGTCCCAATGACAGCACACGCAATGAATCATTGGTTACTCTAACACTTGTGACACCCACCTACAGAGGAAATACAGGCCAGTTTTGCAAAGATACTTTGGTACCTAACAATGCAAAATGAAATTTAATTTTACTTTTTAGAACTATGTACACTTGTCTGCATCTTTAGGCACATTTGATGTGCAACACCCTTAAAACTCTAGACCAATTAACTTTTAAGAATGCCAGAAAGTCAGAGACAGAAATAGTTCGGATAGAACCATGTTCCCCAACCAAAGGAGGTAAAATTTATCACATTTTCAACTACATTTTTGAAATTGAAAGGAGAGAAAAAATCTTTAAACTTTTTCAAACTGAAAGATTTGGCATCTCTCTTTTTTTCTTTTCGCTTTGTACCAGTTATCAAATAGGCTGAATTTTCAAAGTGTTGATACTTTGGGGGAAAAAGAAGCATGTTAATATTCTCAGTCAGCTTTGATGCAATCCCACTGACAGCACCAGCAAAGTACTTCAGTTACACCAGTCTGCTGTATTTCCTATTTGTAACTCCTTCCCTGATACTGGTAATGATTATCAGTATGGTACTATATAGAGATGCATATACATACAGAGACTCTTTTAGATACATATGTATATAGGTGTAGATATCTAAAATACATAGGAATGCATTCCACATCCTGCACAAGGGAAATCAAAGAAAACGCACAGCAGTGAAGGTGGAAAGCCTGTTCAGCAACTCCAGCATAGCATGTTACACTCCTCATCCAGCAATGTGCTCACACTCATTACACCACAGCAAACAGAAATGCTTCTGCTGCCCAGGTCAAGGTGACCAGAGGCACTGGAGGAGCTGCTGGGATGCTACAGACAGAGTTCGTAATAGTGCCAAGAGTAGTGCTGGTTTTCTTGACTTAGGTTTGCCTCCTGACACGGCTGTTGCACCTTTCCAAAGCTGCATAAATGGTATTCTACAGCAAAATGAAAGAACCCTGCAAGTGGTAAATAAATATTGTATGACCTGCAGGTACACACTCTGCTTGCTTTCCAGATCTGTTCTGGTGATTTAGTTAGCAGAAATGTTCTGCCAGACAGCTGCAAGGGAATATTACATAATGGTTATGAAAAGTGAATTTTGAACTCTCTAGAGACCTTAATCCCAGAGTTATATTTGCCCAGCACAGGCAGAGAAATACCCCCACTAAAAACAAGTCAATGTTCCTGTGAATCCCTCCACAACATGTGTGCACATTCAGTCCTGAAGCAGCAGAGGAAATGGCTTTGGAGGGAAACAAGTGGACATTTCACCAGCAGCTCTCTCCTGCCCTCTCGTTTGCCCCTGAGAGGAATCAGTGACCAGTGACATCTGGTCCTTTGGCTGCTTTCATACAATGAGGAGGTGAAGGCGGGGATTTCCCTGTGTGCCTGGCCAGTGATGGAGCTGTAGCTGGGAAGGAGTTGGAACACGTCAGGTGGAAGCCTGGGTGGGAGTGTAGCCATGCTAAGAGCTCAAGCCCAGCCAAAGGGCCCCAACACGCACAGCCAGCAGCAGAATGAGCAGGCACAAAGAATTTGGGTCTCCTGGGAGGCACCAAGGTCCTAGCTTGCAGACTGGGTGCATCTGTCACACGGCTTTGGTTTTGAACACTCCCTAGGGGACTGCCTGAGGATAAGCTACACATGCAACATCATTCACAGGGAATATTCAGGGAGTAATGTATGACTGCAAGGACTGGTCCTCACACAGCCTGAGAACAGGGAGGAGAGGAGACAAATTTTGGCAAGTAAATTACTCATCATAAAATGCATTCTTCCATCCCCCCAACACATACCAGATTTTGTGTAGAAGCTGGCTATTGCATGTACAAGAGAAATGGAGGCTGTGAGGCCTTTCATCAATGCAGGACTGCCTTATTGAGTCATCCTGGTGATGAATGCCTGAAGCCTGCACAAAAGTGCAGTGCAATTACTGCTGAGTAATAGCAGCAGGTGGAGCTTTTCAGCTGCAGCTGGCATGTGAGAGGTGATGGTGAAACAATCAGTGTGGAAGAGACCTTGGTTTGGGAGAGAGGGGAAATATGGAGGAGAGTTTTTCCTTGAGTAGCCCCTGAATTTAGGGAAGAGAGAGCTTAAATTGGTTAAGAGTGCTGTGAGTGGCTGGAGTAAAATTTATTGTTCACTAAAGCTGCACCTGAAAGGAAATATATCTGAGCTCTGTGGAGCAAAGTGGTGACTGTACCTGATTAAACAAGGAACATATAGAAAGTCCAACAGGGCAAAGGAAAGAAGTGAGAACTGAGCATGCATATTAGAACAACCCCAAATAATTACAGCAAGTGCAGTCTGCGGATCTTTCCAAGAGCTCCAGGACGTTTGGGAAAGCTGTTTGGGTGCTGTGAGGTTTGTCAAAGAAAAATGCCAAAGAGGGTGAGAGGCTGGGCCCTCATTTGCTTTCAGTCAGGATGTTATTTGGTGTTTTGAGTGATTTTCTACTTCTTTTCTGGAGAACATGAGCTGCTGAGTCTCTGAAAGCATATCACTGCCTACAGTAAAAAAGGCTTGGATTTCAAGGCTTGGCTGGTACTTTCATAATGAAGAATTGCGCAACCGTGGCTAACACAGATGTACCAGGGGAAAAAAAAGGCAATAAACCACTGTTGTTTATTGCATGGGGAGGGATTCTTTTTATATGCTTGGGCTAACCAGTAAGTCCAGCCAAGGTTGCAAACAACCAAAGGAGCAGCCGGAGCTCAGCCTGCGGAGGTTGGCATGTTGAGGCTGTCCACATTTCCTTCACACCCCACAGCTCTTACTAGAGAGCAGGAGCAGAGCAGGGCTAGGACTGATGGGCTGAAACAACCCCTGAGATGCTCTACTCTTCACATGCTCCATGGGAAGAATGGCATATCTGTGTTCTGCTGGTAGTTGACATCCTGTGTTGGACAGTCTGGTCTGGAGACTGACAGAAAGCTCATGAAAATCAGATGCTGGGGTAACGAATAAAAACGTATTTGAGGAGAGAAGAGGGAAGCAGAGACCATGGATAAAATTGATGCCAGGCCTTATCAATCTTCTGCTTGAAAATGACAGGTGATGCCTATGAAACCTACTTAAAGTTCCTGTGTGTAATAGAGAACATTCTTTTTTCCAGAATCCTGAAATAAACTGGACAATTATATATTAAAATACATTCTACTTCTGTTCACCTGTGGTTTAGATGTCTGAACTGTGCATGTTAGATGATATGTCAGGCAGAAACAGCAAATTGATTATTTATTTCTCTGTAGGGAAAAGGCTTGACCAAAAGCAAAGGAAGCAGAGGATCTCTGCTGCTACAGTGCTGACTGGAAATGAGAAATAAAGTCCCACTCTGTCTGACAGTGGGCTGCCTTAAGGAGCGCCACCCTGTGCTCAAAGCACCAGTGTTGGAGCCTAGAGACCTGTGCTTTGGCCTGGAGGTATGTCACAGGCTATGAACTACTTTGGCAAAGTTGCTTCAATGCTCTGCAACGCCGCTTTTCTGTATGTAAAAGAGGAGAGCTGATAACTAACTGATCCAGAAGGTTATTCCAAGGTTAGTGCTGGTGAATCACTTCAGTACCTTATGATAAAAGTTACTATAGAAACGCTTATTATTATAACCTCAGTCTTCTCCAAAGGTTAATACTGGCAGAACATAAGCAATTTGCCATCAAGAGTCAGGATGCTCATATTAAGGCAGAGACTATTTAGAGAGCAGGCCTGTATCTTGCATTCATTTTTCATTCATTTCTCTTTTTGTTTTCTTTTATCAATAGGGAAAAAAGTAAGAGGTGGATGAATGAAGAAAGACTCTTTTTCTCCACCTCAATGTCCTCTTCATTTGCTCCTGTATTCACTGCCAATCTGCTATCTAAGAAAAGGTGTGCACATTGACCTATTTCAGGACATCTAGTCTTGCTCTGGGAGAGATGCATAGAGCAGCAAGAATACAGGAGCTCTCCAAAATCATTTCAAACAAGGCGTGAAGATACTTACAACTATCCGACCAGTGCATGAGAAGGGAAACAGTTATTAATCACTAGTGCTTCCCTTTCTTTCTAGCATGTAAATAAGCCCGATATGCCCTAATAAAGGGGCAGGTGAGAGAATGGGCCAGATGGACAAAGTGGAATTGAAATGGCTCACAGCTCCTCACCTGGCTCTGACTGACTGGAAATACTCTTTAGTATTCACGTTGATACTGAGTGAATGCAAAGAAATTTTTTCCTAAAATATGTGGTAAGAAACGCAGAAGATTCATGGTAATGACAAAGCTTGAATCTCATGGTCTCACTTAAAGGAAACATGGACCCTAAATCACTGCCCTTTCCCTCCAACCTTGCTGGAAGGAGATATGCTTATTCTATCTGGCTACACTTACTGCTCTGGGCTGAGAGGTTGCAGCTGCAGACAGAGCCTGAGTCATCAGCCAACATTCATGTGACAATCCCCCTTGACTACTGCCTTCCTGGGCAAAATGAGACCAAAGACTCTGATCTTCAGTGCTCTTCTTGACATGCAGTGAAAGGAAAAGAAGAACAAAAAAAATCCTCTGCAAGTTTGTTTGTGTTTTTTTCCTGTATTAATACCCATTGTGGGAAATGGATAGAAGAGGATTAACAGTGGCTATCCTCTCTTCAATCTAATCTGCTATTGACTGAGAAACATCACATAGGGATGTCTTGAAAGAATTAACACAAATCCTTTTAAAACTCTTCAGTGCTTTCTCTTTTCCCTTCCCCCTTCTCAACCCCAGCCCCTTCTCCCTGTGCCTCCTTATGCTGAATTTGTGGCAGAGGACATGGCCAGGGAGGAACATGGGTAATCGGTTAAGATGCAGACTTTACGATTTGAGATGCATTATCATGGTCCCACTGACACCTCCTGAAACACAAACTCAATCTATCACATTGCAAATTAATTCAAAGTGGAAGATTAAAGAGGCAGAGAGGCACGTAGTCTCAACACAGAATTCAATTAAAAAAAAAAAAAAAAAGAAAGATGAAGAAAAAAGCACGAAAGCAGGAACAGCAGAAAGAAACCTGCCCCACCTGTAACCAAACTTTATCCTCTGTCCTATAATTTTTCCAGTGGAATCAGATAGGCAAGGGTAGTCATGGTTCAGGATAGTCAGAACCATGACCTGGGTAAATAAACAGGGTTTTGTCAGTTTGAGGTACAATGAAAGCATTTGCACACAAAGACACTTTTCTGTTTTCTCTTTAGCCTCCTCAAAAGGATTTCTCAGGCCCAAATGGATTGAATTAATGTGTATTTGTTTGTCACCTGTGGTCATTCCAGGCAGCAAAGCACTTCACCATCAGAATCATCAGATCATCAGTCTGGGGTGAGCACTAGGGAACTAATAGTATTCAGTGTACCATGTCTTCCATGGCCACAAGCCTCTGAAGTACAAAATGTTTACTCCTCTCCAAGAAGGTTGATGCTTGTCAGTACTCATCACCATGACTTTAGAGAAGATAAATCCACTGCAGACTAAAAGCGAAGATGTAACTCTTGTTATTCTGGCAATTTTACAGAATTAGAGTAGATATGTTTACTGCCCTATTGCTTTAATTCTCATTACCCTCTTGCCTCTCTTCAAAGGTTGAGATGAAGATGCTGTTCATAATTTCTCAAAAGTCATGGCATAAAGAATAGAAAAAATTAGAAGAGATTTTAAATTATGCAAGGCCTTTTCTTCTCCTCTCAAGTTTTCTGGAATTATTCTGAAGTATTTGTGAGAGCAATACCATAAAGGCATAAAGCTTTGAGATTACAACAGAAGTAATACAACTTAAAACAGAACTGTGCATAAGTATGATCAATATGTAGGCCAATCCACAAATAAGAGCCCCCAGATCACATTCCCATCTATATCTTTTCTTCCGGGGCTTGTCCTTAGCACACATCCAAATTCTGTGTGTGGAAATCAACGGACATGTAAGATCGAAGGCAGGGAATGAAGCTGAAGTCATATTTTGGATCAGTTTTTACCCACTCCAGCAGGGGCTTTGACTTTCACCCTAGAAAACCATTGTCTGCTAAAACCTGTCTGCCATTTCTAACTTTCTCAGTAAAAAGCATAAGGAGCTACACTAATTACAGAACTGCCAGAAAAATACATGTCCTCTTTCTTCAAAATTAAATTGTTATGTAAATCCCACCACTGGGAGCCTCCATGTGTCACAGTCTAGAGTGGCTGAGGTACCAGAGGGAAAGGTGACTGCTAGATTGGCTTGCCTCCCATCTGTTTGCTCATGCAAGGCTGGTTAAGGAGCCCTTCCAGCAGAGACACAAGACAGACACACGTAGAAGGTAACAAGAACATGCTGTGGATTCTTTAGCAGCCATGGCTCCATTTGAGATTTATTTTAGTGCTGGAATTAATTTGATGCTCGTGAAGGGGACAGGCTGTCAGGACTGACAAAAGCCTGCCTGACAGCCAGGAGGCAATGAGTGGGTTTTCTGCATGTAGCCTTTGCCTGGACCCCTGGTTCCTGGTACTTGCCTAACCTTTATTGATGGGCAGGGTAGAGGAGGGAGAAAAATAATTAAAGGAAAGAGTTATACAACCTGGAAATTGAAAGAAACCATTCTTCTGAGCTGCCAAGGAAGTTCAAGAGTCCCAGTGCCTTCACCTGGAGTCCCTGGTTTAGTAACTGGTTGAGTTATCAGTCACTGCTGGCAGTGTAACACCGTAACAAGAAATACTCTGTTTTTCTAGAGTTCTCACTTAGAAAGTGGTACTGTATTCCTGGGATGATCTCTCCTGGATGAAGGTACTGAGGAAAGCATCTACATATGCGCTATCTGAACTATTAAATTATTTCTGTTTCCTGTTCCTGCAGTAAGTAAGTATTTCTACTCTGTGCAGGGCAAAACATTTTTGTGGACTATTTGTAAAAGCAATTTCCCATGTAATTCTCTTTCAGAAAGCCTAAAATGCTTCAGCAGACAGTTCTAGTTTAACCATTTTAGAGTGGATTTAAAGGGCTTCCAAAGTAAACACAGTGCTCAAAATTATCCTGAAATATTGTACTTCGTATAATCCACTTTGGAAGGCTCACTCATTACTACAAATATGTCAAATGTTTGCAGTCTCTGGAGGCATACACAAAATTTTTAACAATGCACATCAATGTAATGACAAACTGCCATTTACAGAGACCTCAATCCAAATGTCAGTTCTTATTCCTTGCTAGACTCCCCTCAAGTACTGATGCTGAATTTTACTACACCCGCTTGTGGAGAAGGCAGAAGAGACTCTCCCAGTAATTACCTCCATCAGTAGTGACTTCTAGATTGCAAGGAAAGAGCAATTTTCCTGTTTCCTGTCCTCTCCCTGCCTTTCTTGTTCAGACCCAGTATGTTAAAAAAAGGGAATATACAGTGGCCTTCCACATTTTTCTGCTAAAGTTTCACGAATATTTCAGAAACATGGAAAATTGTCACCCACTGTGCTTTTATTTAAAAAGGGAAGAATACTTCTACTCTGCCTCAGCAAAGGAGCAGAGAGGAAATACTACTGCAAAAATCCAGATATAATCTATCTTTTTGCATCTGCAGCAATGCATCTGAAAAATAAGGGGCTAGCAAAGGATTTTCTTTAAAGTAAGAGTAATTCATAACCTGGGCCAGATGTAGCCCCAGTACGGAGGTTTTGGCTGCATGGCAGTGCAATACCTCTCTTGTCTCATGATCAGAAGCACACTTATTTAATCAGGCAGCACTGGCAGGGAAAGAGAGAATCTACATCCCATTTTTATTCTACCCCTGTGAATCCATTCCCAGAAATACTGATGACCCTTCATAAGAGCCATCATCTGCCCAACAGAGAGGGGAAAAACATATAGCAATGAAAAAACAAACACTTGAAAAGCGAAATTATAAGCTTGAAATACATCAGACTCTTGCCATGCTAGCACACAAGGACATCCTGAATGCGGAACTCTGTTTTTCTGTGATGGAAACTGCAGAGCAAAGGAATTTGGGTTTCTACCTACTGCTGGGTGAATTTCCATTTCCAAAACAATACCCTGGTACTTCATTTTGTTTTTCTAAGGAGGCCTTCACACACTGAAATCCTTCCATCATCACAGAATTGAGAGAGAAGAAAAGGAGTTGCAGGGTACGTATTCTGTCAGTCCGTATTTCTGAGCATGCTGTTTGATAGTTAAATAGACACAGAACTACACAATACATAGAGCTGAAAAGCACATACAGAGAAGATACCCATGTATTTCTTTACTTTCCTCTACTCTTCCGTATACATTTGTATCCTGCTAGTCCTTTATTGCATTCTGATGAAAGATATGTAGTAAGGATCTTCCCTCATTGAAGTTTGTTGTATTATTAAGATATTCCCCAATTTCAATAACAATAACTCATGCTGACTCAATCAATCATTCCCCTCAGCATGTAAATTTTTTTTTTCTGGAATATCTGGCTGTGTTATAAATTCAGAGACCTACCTAAAAAAAAAAAAAAGAAAGAAAAGAAAATTAATTAGAAATGCGAAACACTACACTGTATCAAGGTGGGATTTTGAAGGGAAAAGGTACCCAGAAGTAGGCCATTCATCTCAGGAAAGCTGGGAAAAATGCCAGCTGCATGCTAAAAACACATGCATGTGTGTGGAAATGTCATACTGAGACATTCAGTAGTTCAGCTGTTTCGAAAAGCCTGCTTCTAATTTGATTTTGATCAGAAAATGCCTCAAACTAACTGACTTCTATAAAAAGCCAGAGCCACTGAGACAGGATAATTACTTTTGCTTCACATATTTTAGACATCAGTGGTCCTGCAGAGGTGACTGGAAGGTGTGCTGTGACAGATATGTAAATAGCTATGATGTCTTCACACCTCTCATTCTGTTCTTTATCCTTCTGCTCTTTCTTCTTCAGCCTTTTGGCTTCCACACCCATGCCCTTTACTGTCTGACCAAAAAAGACCCTTCCTTTAGAATCTTCTTGGCCCCCACCTTGCTGCCAGACAAATCAAGGTAGCCATAATAAATTAAAATTAGCTACTAGGGTCCCATTTCAGACAGAAGAAAAGAATCACTTAAAAAAAAAGTTAAATCTATAAGATCATCAGAAAGCATAATAGTGCCAAGCAACTTTAGCACCTTTAAAGATATTTGAGTGGTCACTTCTCAAGCCTGAACTCTTTGGAATTTCTTGCTATCACATTTTAGATACATTTTTTTGCTGACTAAGGAGTTGTAGAGAGCTTCTTACAAAGTCAGATGAGCAGAAAATTTATCCACCCTATTTACATCTTGGCAGCACAGATTTGTTTTTATGAAAAAGGAGCTGCGCTTTCCCACTTCCTCCTGCAAAGTTAACACCACGGTTTGAATATTCCCATCACAAAATAACATGACTTCCTGGCCTCAGCAGCCAGTCCAAAATATCAGAGTTTTGCAGGTTCTTGCTGTCAGGAAATGAAACATTTGGATGATGAGTGTCTTTGGACACACTCCTGTAGCTACAGTGGGATGCATCACAGTCCTGCTGTTTTAGAGGCAGGAAGAAGCGAGCAGTCAGAGTTTATCTGGTCACCTGCTCCTGCCATTCTGTTGTGTATCGGCTCACAATGCCTTCCGTCCCTCTTCCTTTTCACTTTTCCTGGAGGCACTTTTTGCCTATTCCAAAGACACGTTTTTTACACCAAGGGTTTGTGCTGGATCAGTTCCCTGGAGTTTTCCTTAATTCCTTCTTCTTGAGCTGTTCCTTTTAATTACACGGGTGTAGCTGTCCTCTCAGCAAAGCCTTTCTAACAAAAAAACCTTCAAAATTCCTCAGCTGCTCTGCATTTTCCCCCACTCCGCATGACACATGACAACGTGTGGTTGCCTTTCTGGTTTGGGGATTGCATCATTGCCAAAGCTCCCTGCTTTCACGAGAAGATTTAGGGATCCTCTCAAGCAAATAATTAAATGGTTACACAAAATTTTGGTAGATTTAACACTCAAACCATGATAATATTTTCCATTTTAAATTTCCGAAGGATTTAGTCAGGCTAAATAGGTTTGTAATCCCTGTGTCTTTCAGGAACCTAAATTGGGTACAATGTATATTCGTATGGGGAATTAATGAAACAAAAGAGCCAGCAATTGTATTCTGTTCAAAGCATAGAAGGAATAATACCCACTTACTGGGACTTTTAAAATTTCTTCACAGGCATGTTTTATAAATAAAAACAAACAATCAAAAACCAAAACACCATTATTGGAGATATCTACAGGAAAAAAAGAGATGCATCAACTTTCAAAATTGAGTAAGATCAAATATATTTATAAAGAAATAGATATTTTATTGCCAGAAGATTATATAAATTTTTTCCTTTTGAGAAACAATAAAAAATGCATTATTATTTTTTTTTATTATTATTAAATTTATTCAAAAAGGAAAATCCTTGTTTGGATCAAAAAACACTTTTCATTGGAAAAAGCTTCACAATGAAAACCCACATACATTTTAAAACAAGTAATGTGAAAAAGTAATGGGTTATTAGATACAACAGACTTCCCAGGACAAGCCAGTTTTTGGGACCAAATTTAACCCTGCTATGAGAACTGGAATTTAACAAACTGAACTAAAAATAAATGTGAAAATTGCCTTTGTTTTGCATTTTTTTAGCAGTGAGACAAGTGCCATGAATTCATACCTGGCTGTCATTCAGAGATGCAGAAAGACTGAAAGTGTTGAATTTTATTTTTACCTGTATTTTGTAATGAGGGGGACAACATTCTATTTTTAGTCATAATTTCTCCCACAGCGCCTCCTTTTTTTTTCCTATTTTAGACAGGTCTGACGTTTCCCAGTGCAGCCCCTCTAGCCAGGTATCTGCAGGACGTTTCAGATCAGGGGTTCAAACATGCTGTGGGCTGTGCAGTGACCAGCTGAATGCACTCGCACCTCCCACAGAGCCAGTACCTTTAAAAGTACAAATGGAACTTCTGACAATTCAGCATCTCAGACTGTGCCATTTCATCAAGATTTGCGAGCCTGAATCTGTAAAAGCATCTTTTCAGAGCTGGCCTTTTCCCAGCTATTTTCCCAGCTTCCCTGACACTGTGTGAAGTAAAACATTTCTTGTAGATTCTGCAGCCCCTGGCTCAGAGGGGGATTATAGAGCACACAGCTCCTCTCGGGACACAGACCTGCTTGGTGCTGATCCCCAACACAAGCTGCGATAACTTGTGGGTTTAGGGCCAGTGATGCCCTGGTTCAATTTACAGTGTGCCAGTCAAGATGCCCGTTGTCACAAGAGACAGGACATCCCCTGGTGACACACTGATTTCAGGCAGCAACAGGGACACAAAGGTAGAGCTTTGTGATTCAGCTCCATAATGAAGACAGAATAAATAGCTTTTCTGGGCAGAGATTTGGTTTCGTCCTAGCTTCAAACAGGGGCAGGTTTTGCAGTGCTATCTGCTTTCCTGTACTTGTGGCTGCTCACCGGTGCCTATGGCTAAGATACCACTGGACCTTTGAACCTGTCAGCACAGGACAGCAGTGTTGAAAACGTAGGGTGCTTCCATTGAATGACAATGGCTAGATACCTGCCAGCTGCAGTGCTTCTTTACAAAGTCTACTTTTCCTCATAATCTGTACTTAATAAATTAATTTTGCTTTGATTTCCCCATCTTATAGGAAGATAGGTCACGTGAGTTATAGACAATAGAATTTCCTCTGTCTTCAGAATAGATATTTTAAAACGTTTAAGTCATGGACTTTTGTCCCAGGAAGTGGCTTCTGCCACTGAATTGCTGACAAAACAGTTGCTTTCACCAGGAAACAGCTGTCAAACAGAGATTTGTCTCACGAGTAGTAAAATAAATGATGATTTGCTAGGCAGCGGGAAGATACTGGAGTCCAGGATTCACGGGCCTACCCTGGGCATGGGAGGGAAGTGTAGTGTAAAACTTACAGGCAATACTGGCAACCTGACACTTGATTTGAAATGCATCAACCAACATCAGCTAAAGCAATTTACTAGGTGAAAGATCTGCATTGAACCCCTAATGCAGCTGGAACTGTCTTCACCCATAAAGGGACTTTGCAAGAGAAAAAAGCTAATAGGGCCTGTCTGGTGCACAATTTTGGAGATACAAGATTTTTGATCAACACGAAAGGCTGCAAAGGGCATGGCAATAAAAGGAGTGATCCATAGAGGTATTATCCAGCCAGCACAAAACACTCTCATTACAACATTCTGGATAGGAACTCTTACTCCGCTGTAATTCTAAAGCCCTGTCAGCCTTACTGACAAGTTCATTAGTCAGTCTGTGGTCCCTTGGGCAAAACTCAGACACATGTGAGGGACTTTGTCATCCAGACAGTTTCCTAGCAGTTACAGAGACTTATAAGATCATTAGTTGCAGCTGACGTATTTCTATGTCTGCATAACATGAATTCACACGCTCTACGCTTACACGTTTGCAATGCATACTTGATTCTGGTAAGTCCCTTGAAGTTTAGAGTAATGGGATGATACCCCTTTAGCCAGCTTCTTCTGCTTTCCCATTGCCTTTGTTATATTTCATTCAAAATCCAACAGTCTACAGCTGTACATGTTTACAGCCAGGCCTTGTGCTGCTGAACACTGCTAACAGACTTCAGCATTTGGCTCCTGCTGGGCCCAAGGGGCTCACTCTTGTGCTCTTTGAGGGAAAGAAACATTACCAACACTCAACTCACTCCCTGGAGAGAAGCAATAGTCTCTGGAAAAGCACTGGGAGATGTGGCAGGCTGGGGCTGCCTGGGTAGTGAGCCCCATCCACGGGCTATGGGGAAGACCACTCCCATGAAATGCTAAAACGCTTTAATCAAAAGAAAGGCCTCATGATGCAGTTTAGAAGTAATTTGGCTGCCCTCAAAATGAGCATCCACTCCCCACACTACTGTCTAAAGCCTTAGGAGAAGCAACCATAGGGAACTGAGTGCCACTTCTGGGCAATGGTCATAGCACTTTAGGGACCAGCTTCTGCCTGGAAGAGATGGTTCAGATTTCTTATGTATTTTTCATTTTCGTCTCCCTAGAATAATGACTTTACCAGCTTGTTGAACTTTTCAGCCTTAAAAATTACATGGAGTTTTCATTAATACTCTAACAAAAAAACTTCTTTGCTACAGGTTCTAAATTGTATTCAGAAATAACTCAATAAGCTTCCACCTATTGCAGAACGGTTAAGCTGAATCTAGCAAAACCAAAAAGCCCCAAAAAACCAGATTTTTTCTTATTCTTATTTTCTTATTTTTCTTATTTTTGAACTTCCTCTTATTCTTATTTTCTTATTTTTCTTATTTTTGAACTACCTGTATCTTTAGGGAAAAGATAAGTGTATTGTGAAGGAAGGTCTTATTTTCTCCAAATCAGTTATCATAAAGATAGAATGACTGGATATTGATTTAGTTGAGGGGCTCTGCAGAATTCGTGTGTTTATCATCAGCACAAAAGTCCTGACTTTTCAGGCATGCAATTCTTACTCCTACTGCCATTTAGCCACGGGCTAAATTTCACTTCCAGTAAGTTTTACCCATTAATCACTATTGGCCTAAAATGTATGGTTAACTATTCAAATGGTAGGCAGTTTGGACTGGAACTGCACATAGCCTTTCCCTTGTCTTAAGAGATTGATATTAAATACACTAATCTGAGAAAAAATAAATTGTGCGTATTATCTTCAGTTGAGCTCCCTACTCACAGAGCCCCATCAAATTATTAAATATTTGCAATATCTAAACACAGGGAACAGAGAAATACAGCGTAGCTGGTGATGAAGGGGCAGCGAGTAAAGAAAGACTGTTTCAGAGATGAAGACAGAAACCATCAGTTGTGGTTCTTCAGTATCACTGATATTGAGCCCTGAACAAAGGTGTCTTTAGCCGCTTTCTTGAATTTTCTACTTGCAAACAATATTTGTAACTTCTTGTCATCTTGTTGCTTTTCTATATGACCTTAGGAATCTCATCTCTGTAAGCTGTGTCCTACACTGCTGAAATAAACAGGCTATGTCTTGTCATAGCCTCCTTATTCTAATAGCCACTCTTACAGTTTCCAGGATTTCATCCTGAGCAGCAATGGTGACAATCACTGTCTGCCTTTCTTCAACAAACAGCCTGTTTGCCTGTGGTGACAATCACTGTCTGCCTTTGCCAACAAATAGCTTTTAGGCTGCTTTCTAAAGTGAAGACAACCATACCTGTGCAGTTGCACTTGGCATGTCAACTTCTTTATTCTCTCCATGCATCTAACATTGATTTCAGCTAAATTATTAGAGGAACACTCACCTGAAATATTTTAAGCTCATTTAAACTGCTGTTGATAGTCCTGAAGAGAAATATATTGTTAGCATCCATGAAAGGAGAGAAATGTGAAGGGTATAATTTCTAAAGAGGAAAAGTCAATTGACCTTCACACCTTTAGAAACAAATCCAGAAAGTTTTATGGGTAACCAGACTGCCTTTGATCTGCCACTCACAGCAAGACTTGCTGAAGGCAGTCTCAGCTTTGCTTACCTGTGGAGGTATGGAAAGAGTCTCCAAACAATTCAGCTTCTCCAGCCCCGTCTCTGTCCCTTACATTTGCATCCCTACTCTGTTGTGCACATATAGCAGCACTCTCAAATTGCTGATTAATGTAGCCAGGCTGAAGATGAGCTTTCCTGTGGCAACTGCCTTACTTTCTACCTTTTCTGTCCTTGCAGGCTTGCAGGTGATGATTTCAAACTACCTGTGCACATCCTGCTGCTTTAGCTTTCCTCCAAGGCTAATGGCTTCCAGAAAGGCTCCCTCTTTTCTAGTAAATGTAGGCTTTTTTGAGCAGCTGCAGGCAGGAACTCTAGCTCTCTCTGAAGTTGCCAAAGGCCCTTGGCCATACTTTTCTGCTGTTTTTTCCTCAGATCTAAATGTTATCAGTGTGGAACAGATTTTACTGGAGAGTATGTTTCCCAGGGAAATGCCCTGACTTCCCAACACATGCCAACTGACAGTTTGCCAAAACCATACCCTAAGGCAAAAAATAAATGTAGGCAAATGTAAGTGCCCTGAGAAATTCAGGCCGGAAACAGAGCAGACACAGTAAGCAGACAAGAAAATATTTGATGTCAGCAAGAAAAAAGATCTGTAACTGATGGGAAGTGTTCCCATTTTAATGGAAATTTGCTTTTTGTGCAGATGTAAATCCCAAAGAAAAGACTTACTCCTTCCTTGGCTAATGTGAATATAGCCTTTCTGTCAGCAGTTCTGCTCACCTGAGTTTAAAATCCTTCATGGACTGTTTGGGTTTACAGGAGGAAAGAAAACAGTCTCAAGACTAATAATGATGGGGAATTTGGGATCCTTCAACTCTAATATACACTCAGAGATTCTCTGTTCCCTAAAGATATTCCCATGTGTAACTACTGCCCTCCTGCTACTGCCAGTATGATTATTTATACGTTTATCCCTGTTATTAGATAATTATGATCTGGTATCATAACAGGAACATCATTAATCTCCAGAAACTGTAAAAATAGCTCTCTGACCCTGGATCCTCTTGAAATCTTTCATCTGATTGTTGTAATTTTAGGTAAAACCTACAGTTATCCATTTTATTTTTCGTATGAGAAAATAGACATCTTCATTACAGTTTAATAATTAGCCATCCCTTCAACTAAAATTTTAGAAGCAATAAATATTTGACAACAGACAGAATGTCAAAAATACAGCAGCCATGTAAATTTTATCATATTTTGCCCACCACTTCATGTAAAGCAGAGTAGAATTCAAACTTCTTGTGGCTTTCATGTAAGATCCCAGCGTTTCAGCTCTGCAGTGGTTTTACCTGCTGCACTTCACAAAGAAGGATTTCTTTGCTTTGTTTCAGATGTGATGTTCAGAAATCCCTTGGCATTAAGGCTATGGACAGTTCTGCCACTGTTCCAGGAAAGCTCTGTGACCTGAGTAACTGTTTTTGAAGCTTAATAAATCAGTATGTCCAAACCTAAGCTTCCTCTTAAATGCTCCTCTTTTCCTGCCAAGGTCCTTTTAAAGGCATGGTGTCCCCATCAAGGTGATTTTTTCTCCTGCTCTTGAAAAACCTATGAAGCACGCCACATCAATGATGCCTTTCAGCCTCTCTGCTTTCTTCAACTTCTCATCTACCTCAGTGATTTTTAAACCCTGTATCTCAGCATTCCAAGTTCCCTGAATTAAGGGTTGTCATGCTATCTTCCAAAGCAGCAAATAGTGAAACCTAAGGCTTTTGTCAGCTCTGGACTGCGAATAAAGGATGTTGTCTAGAGCAACTGAAGAATATTTTATTATGCATTTTTCTGTCTCCCTGCACTACATGTACCTTCTCCTTTGGTCAAGTATTTATCCACAATCTTCTTGAATCCTTTCTGACAGTACTAATGAATAGCATCCCAGGGAGCTTTCCCTTTCTCTTTCCCAAATTCTTATGTGTTGCCTGTCTCATTGCTCTTCTAGCACTATCCGCTGTTCCTATTTCAATGCTCTCTTCCCCATGATTCCCATTCTCTAACCAAGCCCACAATCAGCAGCTGACGAAGCTGTCTCCCAAGGACAGTTTTCATTTTCTCAACCCACCACCACCTACTACTATCCTGTTTGTCTTTAGGGATAGGGATTGCTCTCAAACTAGGTATTTCTAAACACTCTGTTTTCTTCACTGGACTGGACACCTAACTGAGGTAGGAATTCCCTCTATGTGCAGCCAGGTTATACCGTTAGCCTTGTGACAAGTCTTTCACTTAGCACTCAGCTCCACAACTCACCTTGCTATAAGTCTGCAAGCATTGCTCCTTTTTTCATCACTCCAAAAGTTCAAAAACACCCAGTCTAGCAGATGGACCTGTGTGTTGACACCAGTAAGCTGATCCTTGACCACTCTGCTAGCAAAGCAATCATTCTGCCATTATTAGCATTGAGCTATGAGGAGGCACCCCTGGTTAAACACTGAAAAACTAATATTGGGCTTTCAGAAACCATTCCTTAATGATCTTTCCCAACCCTCCAGAAAAATCTCATTAGCAGCAGCAGAAACTCTGGAGCTGTGCAGAACACATCCAGCATGTGTCGAAGGAGACCATTAGTTTGCCTCCTCGTGAAAGAGGCCCATGAGTCACAATGTAGGAGTGACTGGGGGGCCAGAAGAGATTTTGAGAATAGTGAGAAAGGACATCTAAGCACTCTAAATGGAAACCCAGCAGCAACAGAAAAGTCACAAAAGGGTTAGCTGTAGACATTCTGAATGGAGAACAAACAAGCAGAGTGTCAAGTTTAATATTTTTCAGCTTTAGAGGCAGAATGCCAGTTTAAGTTAATTTGGAGGAAATATCAGCATGCAGTACAAAATGATCTCTGCTACATGATATTTCTTCAAAGACAAGAGTTCAGCACCTTTGGTATGAACTTGGCCAGAACTTGTTCAGAGTTATTCTTTCTCATTGGCAAAAGCAATGATTTTACTTTTCCAGTGAGTAAAGTTCAAGCAGGAATTATTCTGCCCTTATCTCCTCAGTGCAAAACTAAAACGTCCAAATGGACAGATGTCAAAAGTACCTTCAGGATATTGTAAATGCTTTTCAAATTCTTCTGTTCCAGACTATATCCAGCTAATGTAGCTAGAGATGCTGCACCAAAATCACACTTGAAATTTTGACCTAGGTGTCTTTTACATTTACATTCCTTGGTCATCCTTATTTTTAATGATGCTTAGGAACATTTAAGAGATTCAGCTGCTTGCATCTCTCCATTCTCACCCTCTACTTCTCTGTCAGAGTCAGCCTTTATCTTTTCCAGGGAAGCAATACTTGCAAAGTGCCAGGTATGCTCACCTGACATTTAACTGAACAGAAATTGGGCTGCTCAGTCTCCTGAAATAACTGCACAGATCTTTTTAGGACTTTCCAGATATACTGACCTATGATGGACTAATTGGAACTGGGACAAAACCCTTACGTTGATTTGGCTTGAGCTAAGCAGGAACAAGAACGAAATTCTTCAGAGATGATGGCTATCCTGACAGTCCTTTCTTCTTATTCTCCTATCAGACACAATTCTATAGTCTGGGTTTTGCTGTTGGTTTTTTTGGTTTGAGGTTTTTTCTTGGTTTTTGTTTTGGTTCTGGTTTGGTTTGGTTTTGTCGTTGGGTTTGTTTGGTTGGTTGGTTGGTTGGTTTTGGGGTTTTTTGGGTTTTTTTTCTACATAACAGCTACCTTGTCCCCAGTCAACAGAGCGACATTAAGGCTGAATATTGCACTGCCTAGTTTCAAGATTTTATGTCTCACATTCTGCTTTCTTGTCACCTTAGCTAGCTTTCAAACAAGAGAAGAAAAAAAATTATGCTTATGAAATTTAAATGCCAGAAAGTCAAATAAAAAGAAACCTCACCTTATTTTGGTCCCAAAAATCAGCTGCAAGATATTAAAAGAATATTTAGGATATTCTGGTGATATCTGCTGACTTTTCATAGCTGTTTCTTTGCAGAGTCTGTCTCCTGTAGGTGCGACACAGATTCACAGAGTTATCCTTGGTCATTTACATAATGGTGCTCACCTCCCAGACTCATCTATTTGCACATGCAGAAAGTAAGAGGATATGCCTAACAACAGCAGAATGTTAAATAAATCACAGGTATCTTGGACAGTCCATGACCTCTCCATCTGAAGAGGAGAGCATAGGGTACAATCCTAGTGCATACCTTCTCCTGTTTTGGAAGTCTAAAGAAGGGGTTTAAATCTGCCAACAGTAATTAAACATTTTCTGATCCCAGATGCATCTCTATCTATGCCTGGTGACAAATATTCCTTACCTTAGCATGATCTTGCATGTTACGAAGTGGTTGCTCACATCAGCAGAGCTCTCCATTTCATGGATACACTGAGGCCTTGACCTCTTTTGTTCTCCACTATGTCACAGAATCATAGAAATGTTAAGGTTGGAAAAAACCTCCAAGATCATGAAGTCCAACCTTTTATCTAACACTGCTATCTTCACCATTAAATCATGTCCTCAGCTGCCACAACTAGGCACTTCTTGAACATTTCCAAGAAATGGTGATTTCATCACATCTCTGAGTATTCTGTTTCAATAGTCGACCAAGCTTTCAGTGAGAGAATTTTTCCTAATATCCAATTAAACATCCCCTGGTGCAACATGAGGCCATTTTCTCATCCTATCCCTTGTTACCTGGAGAAGGTATTGTCTACAGATTTGGCATGAGTGGGTCAGACTGCCCTGAATGCCATGAGCATAGCTATGCACTTAGCAGGCTTTCAAAGGAACAAAGGGAAAACAGGGTAAATCATAATCTCTTCTTTTGCCAGAATTTTTAGATGCTTTGAATGGAAATTGTTTTATGCCATGGTGACATGGCTTCCATGTGCTGGCAGGGACTGAAGGGTGCACAATGGCACATTATATCAATTCTGGAAGACACTTATCCCACACAGAATAAAGAATCTATTATTGAAATCTCCATGATCACTGGTGCTTTCACCACAAACTCTTTCTACCTCTCTCCTTGTCACCTAATTTAGATTTCCAGAGTAAAGCTGATGGCAGGATCATTCTACCTGATTTATCGCCTCGGTCTGATAAAACCCTGAAAAAGGATGGAGGCAAGGTAAGGGAGAGAAAGAAAGTGGCCAGCATCATACTATGAGATGTAATTTTTCCCACTCACACAGCATGTGCCTGAGGGAAAGCAGAGAATAATGAGCATGGCAGTCTTAAGGGTTTGTTGCGTCTTTAAACAGAAATTAGAAGGCAAAACAGAACTTTGTTAAATGTTGAATGTTGTATATCCCTCTACATTTCTGTTTCAGAAAATCTGAAATATCCTTTTGGAGCTATTGTAACTCCCTTGTAAGTGGGACAGAAAGGAAAAAGAAAAGAAAGCCACAGAAAACACTGTGCTCCTGGAATTAGATGCCAGCTACTCATAGAAAAACCACAGCATCAAGACTCAGAAGAACAGGACACAGATACTTCTTTTTCTGGATCACTTGGAAGGTACCTATTGAATCAAGCATCTCTGTCTCACCAAGTTCTGGAATGGATCCATGTTCCGTCCTCTCCTCCATGAAGTAGCACAAAACCAAGTGCCTCTCTTTATGGATAGCATTCTGAATAAAGGCCACATGCCCAAGGACGGTACGGCTAACCCACGAGCGGAAAAGTTACAAAACAAAGTTGCTACTTCTTCCACTCTGTCTCGTGTGAAACTGAATTAGTGAATGTAGACAAAATCTTTGGCTAACTTCCTCCGTGTGGCTTCTGTGTAAATAAATACTTGTTTTGTGCAGACAAGGGAAAATACATAAATGCTGAATATTTAGGGATTTGTATAAACCAAAGAGAGAATGCAGTGCAAGTAGATGTGAGCATCTGAGTCCATGACTTCTGTGCAGTTACAGATTGTTGGCATAGAGGGGAAAAAACCATGGATAGGACCAAATAGTGATTAATGAGGGGACAGCCTGTGCAAGAGCGTGAGACACAGCTTGACACTGAGAAGAAGAGTCATGTTACCATGGAAGCTAAAGATGGAAAGCAAACCATTCTGATGTGAAAGGAAGAGAGAGCACAGAGACAGAACATAACATAACTCTGCAGAGGTTTTCAGAGTCTGAGACCACCCTTCTAAGTGTTAAAAACATGTAGACGGGTCACTAAGAATTATGGTTTAGTGATAGCCTTAGTGGTGATCAGGTAATGATTGGACTCAATGATCTTAGAGGTGTTTTCCAACCTAAATAATTCCATGATTCTTAGTTTCTGTGATTCTGTGAAGTGGCAGTGCCATTAAGGGAATGCCCTGTCTGTTGAAAGGAAGGGAAGTCTGGGTCCATTTGCATGACTTGTCATCTTCTGCTTTCTTATACAGTTTAGGGTGGCTGTCACCAACACAAAAATTGAGAGTACAGAAAGATTTTTTTTCTGAGATGAAAGAACAAACTGAAAAGAAAAATCGAAAAATTGAATTTTTCTAGAAAAAATAGAAGCAGTGTGAAATCAGTTTAGAAATATTTCATTAGACGTACAGGAGGTCTGTAGCACACATTTAAGTAGACAAGAGGAAAAACAGTGTACACTAATGGTAAGATATATGAATATATGTGTAAACATCTTCCAAAAGCTAGACCAGATAACGCTGGCAGAATCAATGAATGGAAATTACAGTCAGCACCAGGGAAGAGCTTTTTGATCTAAATATTACTTACATGCAGTTCTGGAAACAACCTTATCTAAGTACATGCTTAAGTGTTTCAGCAAAACAAGATTAAAACATTGCCATTGTCCAAAAAGACTCTGTAATTAGAACTGGACTCCCAGGATAGCATATAAGCATGAAAAATTCTCTACCTTTTCTTTTTGATCACATTTCTTTAAAAAAAATTACTCAGAAGAGTTTCCTTTACATGTCACAGACAGCTTGATCTATATTCAGAAAGAACATCATGTCCTCCTTAGATGTCAAAACAATTTTATCTCTTAACCTGAGTTTGGAGTCAGACATCAAGGATGCAATGCGTGTGACTCCCACTAAAGTGTTAATCTGTAACACCTGCAATTCACAGAAGTTGCTATACTTTAAATAAGCTAAAACTCTTCTTTCCTATTCCACTCCTGTGCAGTCCTTAGTTGCAAATTGTTTTTCTAACTTGACTTCCAACTTTGAAAAAAAATGCAATTTAGACTTGCTAACTGTGAATTTTAATTCAATTTCCTGTTCCATCACAGATTCCCTGTGTGTCTTTAAGGAAGCCACACAGGTTGTGATTTAAGAGACAGATTGGAGCTTTGCTATCCTTTAAAATATTTGATAGTTCAGGCCTTAGTCTCTATGACTATCTACAATATATATATAATGATACAGACATACAATCCTGTTGGATATAGCTTGTAGTGGATTAAGATTTTTCTGCCTACTGGCTATCCATCATGGGCCTCTGCCTGTCTTTGTAGCCAACCTGCATTATGAGGTTGTATGAGTGTTTATAGCCTGCTTCAGTACAAAATCAGCCAGTTTAGCCTGAATTGTGACTGAAGGCAGTGTGGGATATTGGCACAGCTCAGGGAGCTGAGGGAGAAATAATGCCTGGAAGACAGTCAATTCAATAATAAACAGTGGAAAAAAAGGATGGGGCAAGGAATGACTTGATCAGCTACACTTCTGCCTCAATACAGAGGACATCCCTGCCTTTAGGCATAATCATGATCCCCAGTACCAGGCAGACAAAAGCAGGATGAGAGTAGTCAGGTTGAGATTATGGTACACCAAAAAAAAAAAAAACCAAAAAAAACAAGTCAGTTTGTCTGAAAACAAAGAATACATAGACAGGTGTACCAAAAAGGGACACAGCCAGAAGTTTGTGTGTGTGCATGTGTAGTGGTTTAACACCAGCAGGAATTTAAATTTGAAATAAGCCACTTTGCTACCTCTACCCCTTCTGGTAAGGGAGGGACAAAAGCTGATATTTTGGGTTGAGAAAATAACCTACTGAAAGCACAAAGCAATGGAATAAGAAATGCACAGTAAGAACCGCAATATTAATAACAAAAATGTTCAAAAAGAGAAGATGTTTTACCCACCAGAAGGCATTGACCACCAGGAACAAAAACAAAATGGCGGCCGCACCCCACAGGCCACATGCGCTGGCTTCCCCAGACAGAGGTAAGATGGCGGCTGCTCCCACAGGCCACACTACACGGCTGGCGGGAACAAAGACAAGATGGTGAGGGACTCCCGCAGGTAGTGTCTCCCACCCCAGCCGAAACCAAAGGGCACCAGTGCCAAACAAGCCCCTGGCAGGCAGGCTGTCCGAGCTGGGCCGCACTGCCACCCCCCTGGGCTCAGCTCCTCTCAGGTGCCTGCGCTGCCATTTTGAGCACTCCGCTGCACTGTGAGGGGAAAAAAATCACAAATTACTGCGTAAAAACTCCTTTCTACCCAGACTCTGAAAAACAAGGATTATGTCTGAGATCCTCCTTGAATTATAAGCAGCTGACTCTCTTCCCAAGCTGCTGAAACATTAGGTAGATATGTGAGATTGAAGGATGGTGAAAAACACATCCTTTGTGGGATTTTGTATCAACATATTAATTTTCAATCAAAGCAGCAACTGTTGCCTGGAATCAAAAGAAAAAACTTTCCAAACAATATTAAAGTGGTATTATAAAGAGCTGCTATTTAATGAAAGCTTTCAGGTGCACAAAAATAGCTATGTGCATGTGTGGTATAAGATTTCTACAATTTTTACAAAGTTAAACGAATTAGTCTATCTAGCAGGTACATCCAATAGGAGATCAGTTGCCCTGGTGACCCACCCTTCGGCCTGCCCCTTTGAGTGTCTCCAGGGAGTTCTTTGCTTTATATCTTGTTTTGTCTCTCAAATGCTGGTGCAAAACAAGATGTCCTTGCTAGAAATTCTTTTCTTGAAAATAACACTAAACAAAATTTGAAGAGTGTGACATAATCTGTTAAAAAGTGTTAGCTATAGTTCTACGGTGTGAAAAAGGCTAAGAAGGTGGAAAGAGGGTAAGAAGGTGCTAGAAACTATAAAACTATATATTAAATTCTACAAAGCTACAAGTATATGAAAAAACTAAAAATCTTTAGGCATCACAGGTCCTCCAGAAGTAACATCCATGTTAGAAAAGAAAACAATAGATGCTTCTTATTCTAAAACATTCTGCCCTAAATATCTGGAAGCTAGGAACTCAATTTTGGCTTTATCCGAGATGCCTCTTACAAATCACTGGCATTTTAGATTGTCCTTTCCCTTATGTCCAAAAGATAAATTGTGTTTGCATCACAGAATTACTAAAACTGGCCTGTTTCTGCTGACAAATCTAACCTCTATGACCCCTCAGATTAGTAAGCTGTGTTTTCTTTAATGAGGTCCTTACACCAAGCATAGAGACTGCTTATGGAAATTGCTTTTAATGAGGTCAGTATTACCACTCAGCGTTTGCTTGACCCTGAGGAAAGGTAAGAATGAGCTGTAGTGCTGCAATGTTAGCAGATCTAGCACAGCAAGTGTTATGAAACCTGGTGTCTGACTTTATTCTGCAGCTCCTGGATGTTTGTGACTATTTGGAATTCTAATTTGTGTTAAAAAGTAAGCAGTTATGGTAACAGCAGAATTAATAATGACTCGATTTCTATTCGCTTACATTCTACATCTGTTCATCTTTCTGCCTGCCTCTACCACAATTACCCGAGCTAGTCCTCTGCCTACCCCAACTCCCTCCCATGCAACCAAACTTCAGGTCTGTAACTTTATATTCTTCATCTACTGTGGTTAGTTCAGCCCATGCTGAAGACTCTTGTTTTTGTGCTGAAGCTTTTGCCTCAGTGACAGTATTAATCTGAGGGTTCCTTTTTTTTCTCATCTGTCAATTTTTGTGAAACTTTGTCAGACCTTTGTAACTTCGAGATACTTTGCCCTTTCGCTGATTCTGGTAGGACAGCCAGCTTGGTCAAGAGGGTGAGACAGCAAAGAGCAAACAAAGAGATGGATGGGCACAGATTTCAGTCACATTTCCTTAAAAAGCCAACCTTTCAATGAGTCATTATGGTCATCAAAGAATGCTCACATTAACCCTAAAGCTTAAAAGTTGCCAAAAAAGGCATCTCAAAACTGTTTCATAATATGTAATAATTCTGTGGACAAGGTACATTACATATTTCATCAGAAAATCTGTGTAAGTTATATGTCTTGTGATCTCCTCTAACCTTTTAGATAGCTAGCTCTCTGCTGGCGCACGTCTTTTTTGGAGATATGTGATTGATGTCAGGGAGACTCATTCTTGTTAATTTGCTTCAAAATTATTTTCTGAAACCTCAGAAAAAAGAAAGCACATTTTCCTCTGCTATCCCATAGGCTGTACAGTGTATAAAGGCTGCCAGTCCCTAACTATGCAGTGAAAACTGCATTGCAATTTTACTCCTCTCAACAGAAGGTAAAATAAAATAGGTTTTCCACCATGAAATTACCCTTGCTCTAATGGTCTTAATCTTCCAGGTTTAAAGGTGTTCTCCACAGCTCCCTCTCTTATATTCAGCAGAGTGCATTGATGTTCAGTTTTGCTCTCCCCACCACTTCCTTTTATGCATTTGTGCTTGCATTTAAAATGAAGAAAACCCTGGGAACCTCCCCTTGAAAGGCAAGCTGACTTTTCCCACGGATACAGCTCATGCCGTGTTACTCATTACCCTGACTGCCTCTCACACACTGGCGTGCATGTGAGAAGGGGGTCACAGCAGCTCATCCTGCCCTGGAGGGTGCTCACATTGATGCCAGGGGCTATCTGAACCAGAGACAAAGCATGAAAGTGCTTTGTAACCACCCCACTGGGACAGGAGGAATCTGAGCCAAAGCACTTTGCTGCCACTGGAAAAAAAATCCTCCATCAGTGCTGTCTTCACAACTGCTGGCACAGCAAACCAGCTTGTGAGCCCAGGCCCAGAAAAACAGCAAGGCTTGGTCAGGGGTCCTCACCTGCCCAAAGAAAACAGTGACTCAGTCTGTGCAGAATCCTGCCAGGTACACACCAGCCAAACCCCAGAAACACTGGATTCTCCTGTGTCTGTGAAATCAGTCAGGCTGAGTCTCATGTGCAAACTGTGTCTAACCCCAGCTGCCAGTCCCGTAAATCAAAAAAATACACATTAAAATGACACGGTTACCTCATAAATCCTCGTGTGCTTTTTACACCTTTTGAGTCATTTTAGGTTCTTGAAGCCTTTGGAGTACACTGACATTATCTTTTCCAGCTTTGCTCCAGAAAACAAAAGAATGAGAAACTGTGTTTGTCTGTAACACTGGAGGGGCTGCCAAAGTTTCTGCTCTGGGTTGGCAGAGTGGACAGCTGAGCTTCTCCTGCCATTTATAGGCACAGCCTTAAGCCTGACATTTCATGGCAGAGCAAAATCAAGCTATAAGCTGCAATGGCTCGTGATAAGCTTCATGAGCACTTCATCAGGAATGGGAAGTGTGAAAACATAACCCCAGCAGCAGCCTGAGGGAAAACTTTCCTTTTCATTATCTCATAGTTCACTAAAATTGGGACAAATCAAGAAATTGCAAAATTCAAGAGGTTGTGAGGAGATGAAATAGCTTCAGACAGTTAAATGGTTTTAAGATTCTTTAGATTTGGAATTCCTTATTATACTTATGCTCTCACCTGCCTGATGTCTGAGAAACACCTCCAGCCAGGAATCAGGATAGGATTATTCAGGGAACAGTGTTAGAAATGTCATACAATTCTAGTGCCTATTGAAGATTTTCCATATGGAAAATGCATCAATTTTCATCATTCATTGTGATCTGTGTATGTGATAGGTCTGCCTTGAAAAATTCACAAGAAGAGAGGTGGGGTTATGTTGACCAAAAACAAACATTGGAAGTCAGAAGGGGGAAGAAGGGTCTGTGACTTTTCCAAAGCATTACTGCAAAAAGAGAAGAAAATCAGAAAGAATAATTTTGCTGAAAAGCTGATAATGGGCATATTACTTGTTGATTTTTGTGTTCTGTCAATATGTCTCAGTCTGAGCCACGGGATTTCACAGGTAAAATCCAGAGCTGGTGAAGCTGGGATTGGGGCTTTTCAGACATAGCAGATTCTTCTACAAGTCAAGGATAGTGAAGTCCAGAAGATTTAGCATCTTCCTTAGGGTTTAAAGGACAATTAAGACTTACACATACTGGAAATGGCATCTACTATGCAGGGCCTGACATCAGCTCTCTAATAAATGAAGTAAGAGCTGGTCATCTATAACAATAGATCATTCATATATGAGGACAGAAAGATGGGAAGATGCTGCAGGAGGTTTTCACTGTTCTTTTCATGTGAAGGCTGCCTTTTTCCACATTCAACAAAGACCTGTGTGATATATTTTCTTGTCAAGCTCAGACTTCAGAGGTAATTAGGAAAACACCGCTTTTTTCTGCAGTCTATAGGATATATTTTTATTTTTATTTTTATTGTGCTACTCTGTACCATCACTCGATACTGACACCACAGCTGTCTCTAACTTCTTCACTTCATATGCTAACAACAGATCTGACAACAACTTAACTGGAGTTAAACAAGTACTTAACTGATCCCTCAGGAATTAGGTCTTTTAATGTTAAAGAAGAGAAAAAAAAAGATGAATAATAATGGTTCGAAGTTCCTTTGTTTCTTGGTGCCCTTCTGGAAATACTTAAGATCTAAGATCGGCTTGATTTTTTTTCTTTTCTTTTTTTTTTTTTGTTTTTGTTGAGAAACTTCAAACCGCCAGGCATAAATTAGCACTTAAGTAAATCCTCACAGTACTAGAATCCAAGTAGGTTGCGTAGCAGAGAAATATTTTGTAGTAATTTAGACATGTTTCATAAAATGTAATGAGTGATTATCTAATATTCCGTTGTGACTTTCCTGCAACAGCTATTAGCATCTTTTGAACACAACAGAACATGAGATAACAGGTAAAAAAATTAATTCAGATTGAAATATGGCTGTTGAAACTGAGCAGGCAAATGCAATCTACCTTAGACAATGAGGCCAGATCTCTTGCTGATAATAATTCCGCACAGGAAAAACCATATGTGAGGGAATTGCAGCAGGGCAGAGCTATTAGCAGAAGTGCAGCTGTCTCATGTTCAAAGCAGTCATTGGGGTGATAGCTTCCAGTAACTGTAGAGGCATTCTCGAAGGAAATAGAGCATGTGGACTCAAGATCAAGACATAGCAATGAGTTTCTCTGCTGAAGGTCAAAAGCTGCATTACCATTACCTGGGATTTTACAGAAGAACATTTTATCTTGCAGATGAGCAAAGGAGTGACTGCTGCTATTGTTGCCAGAGATATTTTTGCGTATTGTGGAAATAGTCTCCTCATCCCTTGAAGACAAGAGGAGTTCTGTAGTTCAGGATGGGAATGCTGGGCCTGATGTTAAAGCGTGCCAGAGCCTGCTTGCATTCTTGTTCAGCAGACCTGGACAGAACACCAAAAAAGGTATTTCAAACAAATAAATTGAGACTATTACTATAAATAACAATATTAATAGTGGTATTAATATCATAATCAGTAATACTGTAAATATCCAATGGATCTTTTGCAAATACCTTATATGCACTTGCTCTAGAAGGAATGTTGCTGGAAATCAACATATTTGCACTGTCTTTAGTATTCTTAGCAGGGTAAATTTCAAGCAAGTACCGGGAATTCAAGAGTAAATTTTCAACGGGCAGAATCATAATGTGTGTCCAATTTAAGATGCTTCAAAGGGCCCAGTTTTCCAGATGACCAGTGCTCAGGTCTTCCTCAGAAATGTTTTAAGATCTCTTACTTCTGAAAATACAATCCCAGATTCCAAGAGTTAATCTTGTTTACTCAGGGATTAAAAACTATTTTAAAAAGCATTTGCATTTCTCAAGTCTCAATACCTACAGTCTCAGGCCTTTTTTACATTAATATTTCAACATCTTACTAACTTTCCTAGTCCACAAATTTCTTGGTTCACAAAGTCTTCAAGTAGATCTGGGTGCTTCTTCCCTTAATTGAACCCAAGAGATCGTCCTAGAAATAAGAACCTTCCAGTTTCTCTGTATAATTCGCGTGTGACCTCAAGTGGGCATTTCACAGATGTAAATAAAAACAATGTCTTTTCAACTTTATAAACCTCAGTGCACATATTTGTTTTGTCTTCCTTCCTTCCTTCCTTCCTTCCTTCCTTCCTCCCTCCCCTCTCATCTTTCTACTCTCAGTTGAAAAGTTGCTTTGTACTTTCTGAAATAATGATCTTTTTTTTCTAAAGCAAAATACCATGACCCTCAGGAATCTCTTAATGAATGAGAGTTGAAACAGTATTTTGTCAGGCTAATTGCATGCTGTAAAAGATTCCAGGTTAAATCTGAAAATATATGTGGCTCGAGGTTGCAGTGTTATGGATGAAACACTAAGAATGTCCTTCTTCATTATTACCTGGCTTATTTCTTTGAGCAAATAATAATAGTCTAATCATTGCCCTTGGATATACACTTGCAAGTCACTCTGAAGACACCAGGATTTTTGCTGCATGTCCTAGGGCAAGGTTTTGCCCTATTTTTCCAGTGATAACGAGTATTTTAAGCCCATTTGTAATTAATGGTTCATCAAGAGTTTGCTTTTTTTCCTTTCTTTCTTGTGGATAAACTGGTTAAAATGTCTAAAGTAATACTGGCATATGTCATTCTGGCTGGCAGAAAAGCCAATGTAGCAAAAGTGACAGGCTTTTGTTCCATTTCTTATTAATTTGAACATGACTACATGCTGTTCATACATTCTTAGCTGTATGGCATGGGCACAGTATGGTGATATCGTGTTGGGATTTAGTTTGTTCTGTGTGTGTGAAACCAAACTGAAAGATTTAAATTGCATATAATGAATCTGTGCAACTTTTTCTTGCTAGGCAATTCAAGCTATAATTTCATCATATTAAGAGATTGAAAACCCCTTTTATCCACTGCATTACCTATCTATCTTTGGAGTGTTTCCCACAGTGCATGTGCTGACATTGTGATCAGCTTAATTTAAAATGTCCCAGGTAATAGGACATCAATACTTTCCTATTGCCATAATGGTTCTGTAAAAAATCCCAGTGTCAGGAACTTGCTCAGTTGTAAAATAATGCATATTTTAATTTTCCATCATCTAACAATGTACAGTCCTATTGCCTGTGTGGGTACTTTTCAAGTGCTTTTGGGCTATAACTGTACCAGAATCTACCCCCAAACACAATTTTGTATCCCATTTAAGTGGCCACCCTTGCCCATGGCCCATCCCTGGTCCCTGGCTAATGCCAAATGCCTGGGACCATCCCCAGTGTCCTGCTCCCTGGCTGGAGCTGTGGGTGGGCCCTGGCAGCCAGGACCTGTGCTGCCTTATGGCTGTGCTATCCACAGGGTTTCACAGGTAAAACCCATCTCTGTATGTGCCTGTCCTGTATTGATGCACAGTGTAAGAGGATGGGATCATTGCTATTTTGGGGATGAAGCTCTCACAACAGTTTGTTGGCCTGTTTTGGTCTTCGCATGAGGAAATGAGAAGACAACTGCTGTTGAACAGAGTACTGCTGGAGATCAAAATTTACAGGAGAAAATCAGAAGCCCTGGATTGTCAACACTCTCAGGAAATGGCACAGCACAGAGAGAGCCAGGCTGCAGTAACTGCAGCTCCCTCACACTCTCAGCCCAGAGGGACATCTGCTCCCGGTGAGCAGAGCTGCTCCAGGGCAGAGCTGCTCTGGATTTCATGAAGATAATGCAGGAGCAGTTCAATTAGGAGAAGAGATTAATTAGAGAATTGCCCCATAATTACACTTCCTGAGGCAGCTGCGCTCTCTTTGTGTAGCTACAGACATTCCTTCACTCTCTAGGGGGGCAGAAAAGATGGGTTTACTTCTCACACCATCTCCAAACAGCCCTTTGTATATCGCGTGTTGATCAGGGGATGAATCAATCCCACTGTGTAAGTATTAAATAATATTAAATAATAGGAACTGAGTACGACCAAAGAAAGCTGCAGTATTGCCTAGAGGAATAAAATCTTTCAGTGCGAATGAGGGGAGAAATTCTGAGAAGATCTATCAAACTAGAGAAATTTGCAACACAATAACAGATTTATTTTAGACAAGTGCAAGGTAACCAGCACTGGAAGGAACCATTTAAAATACTGATATATACTGATGGATTCAGAATAAGCTGTTATTTCTTAGGGAAATAGTTCCAGGCATCATTACAGATAATTCAGTGAAGACATCTGCTGTGCATGAATAAGGAACAAATAAGGTGTTTGGCTGCATGGGAAAGGAGATGGTGAATAGCAAAGACAAAACTATATGAAGTGCCATTTTATACAACTGGTTCTACAGCATATCCTTACTTTGAACACCACATTTACTTTAGGTCAATTCAATTAAAGAGACCATAAGAGAAACCAAAAAATATTTTGAGAAAGGGAAGTGAAACTTAGTAGAATCACAGGAGAATATTTCAAATAGAGACAAAACAGAAAAGAACTAGATCCATTAATTTGGTTAGGAGGAAAGTGATAATGCCATGGTTCAACTCCAGCTGGCAACTCAGCCCCACACAGCCAGTTGCTCATTCCTCCCCAGTTGGAAGGGAGGAGAGTAAAGGTGAGAAAGCTCATGGGCTGAGATGAAGACAGCCAAATAGGTAAAGCAAAAGGCTTGCACACACACAAGAAAAGCAAAACAAGGAATTCATTCACCACTTCCCATGGGCAGGAAGGTGTTCAGCCATCCCCAGGAAAGTGGGGCTCCAGCATGCATAACAGTGACTTAGGAAGACAAACACAGTCACTTGCTCCAAACGCCCCTCTTCCTTCTTCCCTCACCTTTATATGCTGAGCATGATGCCATATGGTATGGAATATCCCTTGGATCTGTTGGGGTCACCTGTCCTGTCTGTGTCCCCTCCCAACTTCTTGTGCACTCCCAGCCTTCTCCTCACTGGTGGGGTGAAGCAGAAAAGGCCTTGACTCTGTGTAAGCACTGCTCAGCAGTAACTAAACCATCCCTGATTTATCAACTGTTTCCAGCACAAATCCAAAACACAGCCTCACAACAGCTACTGTGAAGAAAATCGTCTAACCCAGCCAACAACATCACAGATAGGAGAGAGCTCTCCAAAATACTGTATAATTAGAAAGTTAAGCATTTAATACTGTCTCAATTTTTCTATAATGTAGGTATACTCAAAGAATGTTCTAAAAGAACACAATGAAATATCATTAGATTGGATATTAGCAAAAAAAATTCTTCACTGACAAGGTGACCAAACATTGGAACAGGCTGCCCAGTGAAGTGACATGACCACCATCCCAGGAAGCATTCAAAAGGTGTGTAGATGTGGTACTTAGTGACATGGTTTAGTGGTGGACTTGAAAGTGCTGGCTTAATCTTTGGACTGAAAGATCTAAAAGATCTTTTCCAACCTTAATGATTCTATGATACCATGATCATTCGTAAAATAGCCTGCAATGCCCTGGGATGCAGGATGAAATTGTAGCAAGAGTACTTAGGCCCTAATTATCCATTAATGATAATGACTGTCATTTACAGGAGGGTCTCAAAACAACTGCAGGAATGCTCTGGAAGTGTCTTACTATAAATAAGAGTAAGTCTCTTATTAGAATAGGTGAAGAGGGCTAAAATTTTCTGGAGTCCAGAGTAGGTATTAAGGTTTTCCAATACCTGTCACTACCCCACTGCTGTTGACAAAATGGACAAGATGACACCATGACACACAAGATCATAGAGGTTTTTTAATGTAAAATTTTAGTTTGCAGCACTGAGCATTAGCCCCACTTGCTAGACTAACTCCTGGATTTCCACAGATATCCCCAAGAAGCCCGTAGCATCTCTGCCCCTCCATGAACTGTGCTCATTAATCTCTATGGAACATTCTTCTGCTGATCTCTGTGGGACATTCCTCATAGTTTTTTAACGCACAACTGAATTTAGAAAGGTCTTCCCCCTTTGCAAAAACTGGCAATGAGGCTGAGGACAGAGGAAAATGCATGTCTGGAACCTCACAGAAATGTGGAAGATAAAATTAAGGAATAGACACATGCATGTGTTGGGAAAGAGACATGTTAAAGTAAAAATCCTCAAATGATTGATGAAGGGAGAAAAAGCTGAAACATCTGAGAGACAAGAAGGTACAATGAATCAATAGAAAGGGTGAAGACAAAATGGAATAGAAAAAGACTGGAAAGAAAAAGGAGTGGAAGGAAAAATTATAGCACAGATTATTCAGCGGCCAGAAAGAGTAGGAAATATAAAGGCATATAAACTTGTGGGAAAAGGAAGGTAGGCAAGTACAGAAGAAGCAGAGAGAAAAGGAAAATGAAAGGAGACCTAAAACATAAAAAAAAAAAAAAAGAGAAAAAAATATGTGAAAAGACAGCTTGAAATTTTCCGCAGAATAACTAAGAAAGACTGTTTCCATAGAAATAGAAGTATCAGCAAAGGTTGTGGAGAGCCCTCTAAATGGCAGAAAGCAGATAGACTGAATTGAGGATACATGTAAGGTGAATTTTGAGAGAGAACAACAAGCACTGCCAATGCCTTCCAGTGCGGGACAGAGAATGAGCCCTGCCCCAGCTGCCACCTCCAGCTTGGAGTTTCTTCTGTATAGGGTCAAAGTAAAAGATCCACAAAAATACAATATAGTTAATATATCTTAGTGGCATAAATATTTGACAATTCATAATCAGTGGATCTGTGAGAAAATTCTGCTAGCCGTCTTAGAAGAAGTCACGTATTTTCTAAATACTGTTGCCAAGGAAAAATATACATTCTGCAGATGTGCCACAAAAATGGACCAGTTTTGTGTCCTTCCACAAAAATGTGGAACAAAGCTAATGCCTTGTGGAAGTAAGTTCTAGTGCACTGTTATTTATGAAGTAAAATTAATATAAATTAATTTTAGATAGCTTTCAAAATTCTTTGAAAAAACTCTTCAATATCTAATTATTTTCTGATTTTAGAATATGACTGCTACTAAAGGCATAAAAACAAGTTCTACATTTCACTGACTTCCATTCCTTCCTGACACATGATTTTACAATGCAGTTCCAAAACTCTGTGTCATCCACTCTGGCTATTTCATGCTCATTAGCATGAAATCCAAGAACAGGTAAGCCTGATATCTGTTCTCCTACCACTCACTTCAACAGGCAAGCAGGTTGGCAGGGAAACACATCTAAAGGAGTAGATCCTGGAATTTTGGCCACATTCTTGGGAGATGTCACTGGTTTTTGTGACTTTTTACAGTTATCATTATCAGTGTTACATCCCTTGCCTTTTGCTTGTTCATTTAGATAGTTAACAGTTTTGTGCAAGGTATTCTACAGCATACCTGTGCTTAGAGACATCTGGTCATGCTGCAGGGCAAGGAGAATAATCCACCAAAGGTAGTTACTGCACTGTCCTTGGCTGTTAATTGCAATCTGCTTAGGTATTCGCTGCTCTCACTACACATCTTGTCCTGGTCCAATAAAAGCACGAACATCAGATGTTTGGCTTTTTTCCCTATGTATTTAATCAAAATAAAAAGTTTTTGATGTTTTTTTCCTGACCTCCTACTAAGCTTGAGGTATTTATACTGTAATTAGGATGTAGTTAACAACTTCCTGTAAGCCTTTCAGTTTTTTCATTTTTGCAGGTTCAATCACTGCCAAAACCCCACTTTCTAGAGATTATCTTTTGGTTCCTGAAGAAACCTCAGTCATGTCCATAATATTTTTTTTAATTTTGCTTCATTTAAATTTTGCAATAGTTTTCAGCCTGGAACAATGAACAAGCTTAGGACTAGGTGGGGATGGCAAGGGCTAAGAGACTTTTTTGTTTCTATCAGATCTCCTTTCTGTTTTAATTAATTTTCAGAAGTAGCAACCCCTCTTTGAGTTTCCAGTGTGGATGAAAAGGAGAAAAAAAAGATGGAAGAGACAAAAAGATGGAGAGAAGGGTTGGTTTAAAATGCATATTAAGAATGAATTACTATCTATAATTTAATATTACTTAGTCTTTCTGCTCACAAATTTGAAAGAGTGATTTGGTGTAGACAATTTCTACAGGACTTTGCCAGCAATGTCCGAGTCAGGATTCTGCTGCTGCTTGTCCCTTTCATCTGTGGCGGCCTTTTACTTGCCTCTTTTTTTTATCCTGAACAGTAGCTCTGCATCCCCCATTCTATCCCCACACCTTGGCAGAGCAACGCTAAATGGAAATAGAAGTGAAAATGGGATTTTCCTTCCCCACAATATTTAATTATCCATGAGACATACAGCCAGGCTCATGTTTCTGGACTTTCCCTGAGTTATACCCGACCATCCTGGTTAAACTCTTGGATTCCCATCCTAACAGCTCTGCATTCTGTACTCAGCTTAGAAAGGGATGGATTTCTGTTGCTGCTCTCAGCAGTGGGGTATCTGATGCCCTGTGAGTCTTGAATCATTTTTACCAGTGGGAAAGGAGGTCCAGATCTAAGCAAATCCTCACAGACAATTCATGTCCAATGAATTTAGCAGAGCTGTGTTAGTGCTTATAACTTCCTATCCTTTATCTGCACTCTACTCACAGCATTAAAACAACTAGTTTTGTGGCACATTTTATATATGCTTGCTTATAATTCCCAATAATAATTTGATTTTATTCTTTGAAGACCATTCTTCTGTGGTATTTTCCTGTTCAAATTCACCATTTAGCAGTTATGGCTTCAGTTCAGCAAAGCACTTAAGCGCATGCTGAAGGAAATGCATTCTTAACATGCAGAGACATATGTTGCTGATATATCATTAGGACTTAATATTTATATGGACACACTGCCTAGCAACCCAGCCCTACTCCAGGAGTTCTGCTGCTGCTGCTGTGTGTTGTGCTGCCACACAACAGAAAGACAAACACTGTTCCCAGAAGCTCCCAGACCTGAGCTTGATACACTCTACATCCCTTGAATGTGTAATGAATATTAACCTGTGTACCCATGCATTATGCTGAGGGTTAGAGAGCTAAGGTAGCTCCCATTTGTTGATAGGAAAAATTAAGCAGCAAAGCAGTTGTCAGTGTCAGCCTTTTTGCACCCGTACTGCAGCTGAGCCCATTACCCTTCATGGGCTTTCTTTATTCTTCTGGACTTTGGTTTGGCAGCTATACCAAAGCACTGCGTGCAGGATTCAACATGGAAATTGAATATTTTGGTCAATATTTTTTTCCCATATAGAGGGAAGAAAAAATCAATGTGCTATATTGATTACATGACCAAGAGGATTTGCAAGCTCTTAAATATGTGGTACAGCAGATAACAAACTAGTGTTCCAAAGAAGAACAACCATTATATTAAAATATCAATTTGCATCCCAGCATAATTTTGCTCTTGCATGGTTTGTTTGCTTACAAATTTCTACTACCTTTTTGTCAGACAATCAGTCTTTTCTGGTTTTGACAGTCACTCTGGAAAGCTTTATTTTAATTCTGTCACAAGATGGGTTGAAAGGGCCGTATTTGTTTTTTAAGTCCTCACAAACCGGGCTTTAGAGACTCAAACTTCTATCAGTGTGTTTTATATATGTTTCGTCTTGTGCTCTCCTGACCCAGACAAGGCAGAGAAATAATTTTAGATGCAAAATGGAAAGTAAAGTCCTCACCCTGCCCTCCTTCCCAGCTTGTAATTGTTAAATGGGAATGGCTCTGTAAAAACATTATTCTGGAACAGCTCAGCTCGTAATTTACTATGCCCAAACTGCTTTGTACATCCCAGCATTAGATCTGTCTAGTTGTTTGAATGTCAGGCTGCTACCAAGAATATATTCCACCTGCTCTAGAGACCTCCACACATCTCTCTAAGGTCATTCTTAGAGGCAGATCAACAAATTTAAAAGCTTTTGTGTTTAATCCAGCATGTAAGCCTCCTTAAGCAATTATGAGGATTTGATTGTGCCCAATCACGTGTGATAATCACCGCTGGTCCATCTATTTAACACCTACTAGTTGTTACTGTGAAAAAGTACTGGGACCATCAGGCCTTTGGTCAGTTATGGTAGGGACCCTTCTGTGGTCCAGAGGCCAAGGTAAATCTCCTTGTTTAGCTTGACCTGCAGATGTTTTTCAGAGCTATTAAAACATTGCCTAAATCCTTGTGTACACTGACACACACAACAAAAAGACCCATTAGGACACTGAAGAAGAAGATGAGCTCTTGTGCCTAACGAGGACAGTATTGCAGCCTCCCAGCTGCCACTCTGCTTCAGGTGCGCTTTAACCCTGCCAGACCAGTGCCTGCTCCAAAATCCCTGCTGCAGGGCACCCAGCACTGCTTGCAGACACCACAGCCTTCCTGCATCAGTGCTGCTCACAGAAGCCTCACTCACACGTGAATGCAGGCAGCTGGTTCTCTGTCACCTTCCAGGGACGGGTCCCCACCTGCACCTGCCTCTTTCCCCACTAGCACCATGGATGGAAGCCATGGCTTTTGCATTCCACTTCCCAGCCCCGTCTCCTTTGGTAGATTTTGATGGGTTTTAATAAAATGCCTAAACTCATAACATTTAAACTGAATATTCCTGTCTTCCCAACACTGTTTTTTCCTTTATATTTCAGGGTTTATTTCCTTTTTATCCTTTAAAAAAGGCACCAAACACTTTGATAGTTTTGATTGCTGAGACAAATAAAAGAAACTGATAGACTGTGAAACAGAAGCAGCAAGAAATCCTGAGAACAGAGTCTGGTCTCCAACACAAAAAGAATGTGCTATAAGAAGTGCAACAAGAGCATCCAATTCACTAAAAGGCTTATTCTTCCTTTTTTCTTTCATCTAGAAGTAGCCAGTAAAGGCAGAATAGTAAAGAAGGCCCAGAGAAGCATACTGACAGCAGCCAAGAATCCCAAGGAAAGATTTTTGTCATAAATAAACATGAATTCGGTGTCTCCTGTTTAGCCTTTCTTTACAAAGCCTGAACCATACGCATTTCTCAAATGGATAATTATTTGATAACTAAAATTGCAGTTCGAAAATTACTGAAGTTTTTTGTGAATCCAGGTTGGATTTGCAGACTGCTTTAGCCAAAATGAATAAAAGAAATATGTAAGGGGGAAGGTGGGTAAAATTGAAATGTTTCAATTCAACTCTTTTAACAAAAGTTTGATTTTTGTTTGTTTTAATCTTGAAGAGTGCTTTGAGATCAAGTGGAACAAAATCTTTATTATTTCCCCATTTTCCATTTCAGCGTTAAATAAAATCATCATTATTGAATATTTTGTCTCGGTGTGGAGGAAAATTTCAAGGATGTTTTGACAAGAATATTTTCTTTATTAGTTTCAAGCTATTATCCTTTGTGGTTTCCTCCTTTCAGCTACAGAATCAAAAGTTTTGAACACTAGAACAAATCACAAAACTGTTTTGTGCAATCAGCAACTTTGTTTGACAGAGGCAGAAGATTAGAATAGCAAAGGGACAGATATTCATTAACAAGGTCTCTGGAGTACAGTTATGTCTGGCACTTGAACTTGAGGACCTTCAGAAACAGTGCTACACAGGCACCAGACTGGCATGGCATAAGCAACTTAATATCAGATAGGGAACAGTATATTAAATTAGAGGCCAGCAAACCAAAAGAAGTTCTGGTAATTTGAATTAAGATGAACTGTCACAGCTGAACCAGATCAGCTGGTATAAAACCCAGGGAAAGTCAAAAGTAGCTTGTATGGTTAAAAAAAATTAACATACCAAACCTGAGATTACATTTTTCCAACTTTATCAAGGACCGTGCAAGCTTCATGTGATGTCTGTGTGTGCCACCTGCCACCAACTCCTAGGTCCCTGGTACTTTAGTAAGCTTGCTTGCTCCCTAGCACCCTCTGAGGTGTTAATTGTTCGGCCCACAGCAGTAACCTCGCTCCTTGTTGTCCAGTAATAACCAGCCCCTGTGTCATCAGCATTAGCTGTCAGTGTCACCAAACAGCAGTAAAATCTGGCTCTGAGAGTTGTTTCACAACAGCTGCTTGTGGCCTGACAGGGAAGGAAGCTTTCCAGCTCCACACTCTCTCTAATGCAGTTTGTATTTTGAGTCTTGTTCTTCACCACCTAACAGGACATACCTTCAAAGCCTTTGGGCCCTTTTGCAGGGCTTGAGGAGAAAGATGAAAATGACAGAGGTAACTGCAGGAATTAGGAATGAGGAAGAGAAACTCTGTAGAACAGCAGAGGTGGCTGAGGCTCATATTTCCACACTTCCCAGCCAGTGGCCAGCATAGGTAGGCACAGACTGTTTCTGTGAAAGTGGTCAGTATATCCTGAGCAGTATTAAAATTTCATGCAGTATTGGCAATTTCAGCAGATAACCCATGCAATGTCACTTATGTTCAGTGCAGTTCTGGGATAACTGTAGAGCTGCCACATCACACCTACCTCAGTCTCTCTGCGTTCAGCCCAACAACTGGCTCTCCCCAGACCTGCATCCAGGTTGGCATCTCCAGGGATAATTCTCAAGGGATTGGTGGGAAGAGTACCCTGTGAGTGAATGCACTGCACGATCATGCTCAGGAGTCTCAAGTCCTTGCAGATCCCTGCCCCTATTACTTTTCCAGATGAGGCAAAAAGAAACCTCTTACAGTTAAATATTCGTACAACTTGAGTGGGAAAATGTTGCTGCTCTTTGCATACATTAGGCTCATCTTTTCAATTGAGAATGGAAAAACAATGTTCAAAATTCATAAATGACTTGCATTAATACCTTTATCCTTTAGCATGTGGAACATAAAATTCAAAGTTTCACTGAGCCTTTTTCAAAATATGTAGAGGTTGTTCCTGAATTTTTGTAAGAAAGACCACTCCAGGGAAAGTGTATAATAACTCTGGTGGGAAGTCTGTATGCTTAAGAAAAAAGAAATAAGAAAGGATCCTTATATCTTCAGCTTAGCAGATTCACTGACTTACCTATGTGGTTGCATTTGAAACTTTGATATAAAGCTTGTGATGGAACAAGTACATGTAGAAGTGAGGCTCTGTCCTACAGACCGGTGTACTGTACATCCATTGCTCACTGCGTGCAGTTTTACTTTGGATTCTTGTTGTGACACCGAAGATGAAAGAGCAGGCTTTAGCTGAGGAAAAAAAGAAAAGGAGAAAAGTAGAGTACAAATAGGAAAAGAAAGGATGGAAAAAACAGTAGGAATGAAAACGTTTGATGTTGGATTTGCTATCTTTAATTGAAAAAGGTAGAAAAGCCGTGCAAAATCACATTATACTTATCCTGAGGAATAGGGGTACTACAGATGTGGTTGGAGCTGGGTAGGGAGAATATGACTTCAGCACTCTGCAGGGTTCATGGGAAAAGAAGAGGTGTGCCCCACACAATGCTAATAGCTGCTGGTGCCGCTCAGAGCACCTCTAGCAGCAGCTCCTATTTGCAGTTAAGATGCTGATGGACCCCACATAACCCGGGCTACCATCTCAGTGTGTTAACCTAGGCAGCTGAGCTGGTGCTATACTGGTCCCAGGTCCTTCTGATCCTTCCAGGAACATCACACTAGAAGCAATAGCACCCTTATGTCAGCCAGTCTGTATATTTCTCTGACTAGAAAGAAAGGCATACCATGAGAGGGAAACAGAGTGCCATATGAAATGTGTGTAGTTCCAGGGTTTATTTTACTTAATATGAAGCCAGAGATATCCCTGCATGTTTGCTTAGTGTTACTGTTTTGACTGCCCACTGACATTCAGTTGCCAGAACTTTATTTCAAATTTGGCAGGTCATGTTTCCTTTGCTGTTACCAAATCAACTTGTCATTGAGAAAATGGGCTCCAATATTTCACATCTTCTGTAATTGCTTCGCTTCCTTCCCTTTTTATCTCCGTCTTTCTACAGCATTTTCACCTTTTTTCTTTTCCTTTTTTGTTTTCATTTATGGCATATCCAGGAAAAATGAAGTAGGATAAAGGAATGACTAAAAATAAATTAATGTGTGGTTATGGGCACGTCTGTATTTGATGATGGTAAGGCACAGAAAAAATCATCTATATACAGAAAATCCGATAGCAGAAGTTAGTTAAGCTTTCCCAAAATGATTCAGGTCCACATTTGGCCTATCAGAATTTGCTTTTGGCAAAGGAAGTGTGTCTTTCTATCTACAAAACCACAGAATATGCTGAGTTGGAAAGGACCTATAAAGCTCATTCAGTCCAGCTCCTGGCGCTGCACAGGACCATCCCCAAGAGCCACACCATGTGCCCAAGAGCATTGTCCAAACACTTCTTGAACTCTGTCGGACTTGGTGCTGTGACCACTTCCCTGGGGAGCCTGTTCCAGTGCCCAAACACCCTCTAGGTGAGGAATCTTTTCCTAAAACCTCCTCTGACAGAATTTCAGGCCATTCCTTCACGTCCTGTCACTGGTCACCAGAGAGAAGAGATCAGAGTCTGCCCCTCCTCATCCCCTCATGAGGAAGTTGAACTGCAGCGAGGTCTCCCCTCAGTCTACTTTGCCCCAGGCTGAATAGACCAAGTGATTGAGCAGGTTGCAGGTTGGCATATGAGTGGTATTTATCTGCATCACTGATGTTAAGTCAGTCTCAGTGTTGGTTCATCCACAGGGGTGAAGCCCAATTTGTGCAATGTTCCCATCTGGCAAATGACACCTAGGGACATCTCTGTAATATAAGGCAGGCATTCCTAGGGAGCAAATAGTGTTTAAATAGTCACTTAGCAGACTGGTGATGGGGCAGATATAACTTTAGAAGCCTAGGCAGACATGGAAGTGTTATTGCTCCCACAGGAGACAGCTGATGCCTGCTGGATAAGTTTAGGAACAGTTCTGTAGTTCAGACTACGGTGTCATCCAGCCCTGAGCTCAGCTTTGACTTTTTCCTTCCCACGTGTGATTTCCAACAGCCCACTGCCAGGCTGACATTTCTTCTCACTGCTGCTCATGGATAGCTTCCTTGCTGTTTGGAAACTCCAGCGGGGCGTTGTGACTGAGACACGTCAAGGGGGTTGACAGGTTTGTACACACAGTAGGTAGAGGCATCCAAGAAATACTGATGATATCTCACATGTGAAGGCAGAAGAGAGAATGGATTTGGTAGGCTGAGGAGCAACCAAAATAGGCTTCAGCCCATGAGCCTTGAGGGGGAAACAGAGCCAGTCAAGAGTTTGAATTTGATGCTTTGGGTTACTGAGATGCGTGAAGGGGAGGGAAAGAAAGATAAACAGATTGAACAGCTATGGGAAAAGAGAGACATTAGATTAGCAGGAGAATTCAAGGAAGAAGAATGAAGATAAACCACAAAAGAGTATCTTCCTCACCAAAGATGACTGCTATGAGCTTTGCACTTCCTCCTTACCACACGCCCCACCTCGGGAAAGAAATTAGATTTGACTTTCATGCTTTCATCACTAGCATACCCATAAGGAAGAACAGCCTTTTGAGCTTGCACATTCACAGAGCAGAGCAAATCTTTTTCCTGGCTCCATCAGGAGAGTCTTATCACTCTTCCTAATCTAACAGAACAGTTCTTACACAGGTATTATATTTACTGCAGGTCTTCCCTACAAGTCTAAGTGGTACAAGTACCCACTATCTTAACACTATCCCACCAAGAGGAAAACATGACTGACCCTGAATTTAAGTCACTGTGCTGCTAATCCAAGAGGATAGGCTGAGTTCCCAGTCTGCTAAAAGCCGTGGAGTTTCCTTCGGTTTCCATCTGCCCACTGTAAAATGGAAAATACAAACACTCCTTTCTTCCTTTATTCAATGGAACTGTGTACATGGGCAGGCCCAAGAGATGCAATCACGCCTCCTCCAGCTTTGAACTTGTGGAACAGAAAGCAGAAAATGCCAAAATATATGTCCGAGGGTAGCCATGAGGGTAGCCTGGCCAAATATTTCCTCTTGGTGGGAGGAAACACTGAAAGGGCAGTCCAGGATTGGTTGGTCTTACCCAGTTAGGCTGTAACCTTTTGGAGGAAGGTACTGGCTGCCAGTATGGGCTTTACCTATTAGTGGATTATGACCTTAGTTTTCTCTCTTGTCCCTCTTAGCCTTTCCTCCCTCATCATTCCCCAAGAGCATTGTGGATTTCAAAATGCTTTCTTGGCAGCTTCGTTTTGTTTTTTCTTCTTTGTTGTCAAGAATGTCTAAAGAATCATCTGGAGGTGTATATGTAACATGAAATTTCTCACAGTTTGGGCTGTCTTATGTCTGTGTTTTTAGCAAGGTCAGCTCTGAGAAAGGATTTGTCTTCTCTCGTATGCAAGCTTTGTCATTTTGCCATTTGTCTCTGCTGTTCACCAAGTTTCAGTGAAAAAGTCAAGCTCTCTTCTGCTCCTTGCAAATCAGGGCAGCAGCCACAGCACTGCACTGTGCCCACATGAAATGCATGTGTGTCTGTGGGGAAGGGGAGCAGAAGCCACCCCTTTATGGCCTGTGTTTGATCCAGCCCTGCTCTAATTTGGACACTGGCTCTTCATTGAGCAGGGTCTCGTATCAGGCAGTATCCAAGAGTTGTTCTGAGCTAGGCTGTTCCCTGATCCTGTCTCGGTGAGACAGACTGTAACACACACAATACCAGATACCCTCATTTGCTCTGCCATGCTGTCTTGCAGGGAAAATCTACACCTTTCAAAAGCCTGTGACCAAATTTTAGCTCTTAATTCCTGTCACACTAACTAAATAAATAGATCACATAGGAGAGAACATCTGTTACTGAAGAAGTGAATCAAGGCCACTTATATACATATTTCATTTTAAGCAACCAGTTTGAAAATTCCAGCATCCTTGAATACAAGTGTTGTCTGTTGTCACAGCTGCTACTCTTTTGCCATTGTCTTTCAACCTTCTTTCAGCCTGATACACAACAACACAGCTGAAAGCGTCTCTGGCAGCATTGTGAGAGGCTTCCCAGCTCCCCTCTTTCTTCCCATGCAGTCATAGCCCACATAACCACTGTGCGTGGATTGATGACACTGTCTGCTAAAAAAACTGTTGCTTGAGGTGAGGTGGGTACATTCAAAGACTGCAACTTCCACTTTAGGCTTCTTTATTTAAATATATGCATGGACTGGAGGTAATTTTGATCCAAATCCAAAACTCAACATGCATCTGGAAGATTTATTTGGGCCTCTGGATCTCCTTTTTAAGCCATTTGGATCAAAATTCCTCCAAGTTTCACAGCTGTCTAGATGTACGCAGTGAGTAGTGATGGAGCAGGTGTGGTAAGAGTCCAAGACACCATAAATTGTGGAGGCAGAATTCTAGTTCCAAGTAGGATGTCTTTCATGCCTTAGTACGGGACCCCTTCAGGGGTGATAAAGTTCAGATTTGTATGCTCAACGAGAGCCACACTTTGCTGATACTGCCAGCAATGCTCTCCTTCCTGCGTCCATACCCTGTGCAGTAAATCTCCATGGTAAGAGAGCGTGTTCTCCAACTGGAAAACTACTGACAAACCTCCTGTATTAAGAAGAGAGCATTGACTTGGACACAGAAGCTGAGGGAAACAGAAAGAGAAGGTGATTTCAATTTTGCAATAAAAGTAGAAATAATTATGCTAAAAAAAAACGGAATTATTTTGCTTTAAAAAATTGGTTAAAAAGCACTGGAAAAAGTTTTTCTGTCTACTCCTTGACATTTCCCTGCTCCTCCAGGAATTCCTATTTAGCCTAATTAGGCTCTGTTTCTTCTTCATTTGGGTTCCATAACTCATTAGCTTCCAGCTGGGCAACTCATGATTCTAGGATGTCTAATTACCTTCTTCTAGCAGATATCCTGATTGCCTCTGGTCAAAAAATGCTGATCCAGTCCCCTCAGCTGATCTGAACTGATCTCAAAATGAGTTGTGTCATTAGCCCCTTCTAATTTCAGCCATCCTTTCTACTTATTCCCCTTGGCCAAGATCAGCATCTCCTGTGACCTGATGTGGCAGAGGACTAAGAATATAACACAGCTGGTATCTTAAAGGGGAATACTCACTAACTTTATTGGTCTGCATTATTTTGAAAATATGAAGAAGTTTAGTTTGAGGTTGCTGAGGCCCATAGATGGATAAGTATCTTCATCTCTTTCAGCTAACCACAGAGGCCAGCTTTTTTTATCTTCTTTTCAAGGGTGACATTAAATCCATTTTAATCAGGTATGAGACCCTAATTCAATTTTGACTCTTTTCTGGGACTGTATCCAAAGTTAATTTGTCACAGTCACATTCAAGTTTAGCTCAGTCAGATTCAAAGCAAAGTTTATAATATTCTTTTAAATTTGGATAACTACATCAAGGCACATCTAGACTGTATTAAGAGGTTCATTCCATTCTTTTTGTGGTTCAGTTTATCCAGATTTGACTGATTTTTCTGTAAAGATAAAAATTCTCCTGTTGCAAGAACTAACTCTTATTTATCTACACAGATAGACAAAAATTACTATCATAAATGCTCCAATCACAAGACATCTGTTGTAACAGGGAAGAATTGCACAATTTTGTTAAGAGAGATTTTGTTAAGAATTGCACAGAGTTGTTAAGACAGATCAGGATTGAAGTGTTTTGTTGATTTATTAATGACAGGTACTTAAATGTCAGTCAGCAAGATAAACATTTGGGACCTAATGTCAGCAATAAACCAGCGGATAAACACCTTACAACTTTGTACACCTATACATTCCTAAACATCTTTTTATAACTAGTCCAAAACTTCTAATCCCACCAATATACACACAGAGAATTAATTTTCCAAAGGTGGGCTGTGTGGGTACCTTCACACTCAACTATTAGAGGGCTACAGATTATCAGTAGCTGGAGCTACATGAGTGAGTATCTACAACATGACCTCTTATGTTTGTTCTAAATGGCATTAAATTATGTTCTCTCTTTCCAGTGGCCTCTTCCTGTCTCTCTTTCCCAAACTTTGTATAACAATTTCATTTGGGCTGCAGAGAATTTTGAAGACATTCCATAGAATCATTTTCTTATTTCTCATTGCTGTAGACTATTGTTTCCAGACTAAAGGCTGCAGCTAAAGTGTCATTTTCCTCTGTGAAAAAAGAGACTTATCCTCTCCCTAGAACAAAAGTGTCTGCCTATTGTCTGTCATGAATAAAGGCGCCTTTATTCTAATATATCCTCCCTAATAATAGAAAAGTTCTGTGCTCATATTCTGCCACTCACCATGCTCTGGTAATTCCGTCACCTGGAGGTGATGGAGACTGTGCTTCAGCTGTAATTGAGACAATCCTTCCAAATCATTGCTCAGCAGCTGGTCACTGAGTATGGGGCTGTTACCACCACCCTAAAATCCCTGCTCTGATCCAGGTGCTCACGAATACAAGAGGCTGAGGAAGTGGCTTGTGTCACCATTTCCAGAGTAGCATCGGTATTTCAGGCAGAGCTCTGTATTTGTGTGGCAATGGTATCTGGAGTGAGCCAGGGGCACAGCAGTGAATTCATACTTGTGGTGTCACTGCAAGCACATCAAATCTGCTTTTCAGGTGTGGAAGTTGATACCTGGAAAGGTGACTCGTTTAAGACCACACAAATTAGGTCAAAGGGATTAGACTCTGGAAAATATGTTTAACCAAGGGACTATGATTTTTTTCCTGTCAGGATTCTGAGTTTCAAAACTGGGATACATTGAACAGATGATGTTCAAATTAAAGCAGTAAGGCTGACCTTAAGTTTTAAGAATTTTCACCCTAAGAACTGTATATTGACTTCATTTTCTCATTACTTCACCAAATATTTTGATATCCAATTGTGAATTTAAGTTTCCCTTGAGTTATTACATTTCCCCATGAAGTGACAATTTTTTGTCTGTTGTTAAAAAGTGTGTCACAAAGACCATGGCTATGGCATAGAAAGGAGATACCTTTATGAGGATAAAATATTTTTCTTTTGCAGCAACTGTACTGTCAGAAATAATGGGGTTTTTTCCTTCAAACCACTTTGATGGAACATTATTTCTCTTATGCTTATTTGTTATAACCTATGATTTGGTGGGTTTTGCTTTTAGTGGAGATAGTTAACTCCTTGGCTTAGGCATGTTGACCACTTTATCTAAGTTCACATGGGTTTGTCAGGTATGCGATTTATAAAGTCCTTTTGCTGACATAGATGAAATGTAGTGTGTCCTTCTATAAGTGAAATGACAGATTTTGCTGTTAAAAGGATCAGTTGATGCAACACATTTCACTATTTCAAAAGAATAATAACTTTGTAAGAGTAAATAACATCTCTCCAAGAAGTTACTGCTGCCTCTTTAGGTGCAGGTGAATGTGCTCCCTCCCCCTTACACTCCAAAAACTGGGTTAGCTGATATATTTGCCCTGATGTGCCAACAATAGTATAATATGATAGATTAATCCAAGGCAGTAACAATTAATTCCTAACCAGTTTTAATTTAATTTTCCTTTTTACATAAACTCAATTTACCTCTGTGGAGGTGTGACATGTCTGATTACACACAGAGATGCTGAGAGCAGCCATGCTTGGAGAGGGAGAGGAAGGGAGAAGGAGACAAGAGTGAGCTCTGTGCACATTGTGATAAGAGATCAAAGCTAACAGAGCTCCTCAATATTTCTATTACCAATAATTCAAAGCAACCTGCATTCCAAATGTACCTCTGTAACTGCTTTAATTGCAGAGATAATGACTCTGAATCCTGGTAAAGAAAAAGAGTCAGGGATCGGTTCTCTAAGCAGCAGAAATTATGGAAAGTCTAGTTAAGGTAAATAATCCTTGTAGCCTGCTGCTTCCTCCTGGCTTTGGAGTACTTGGTTTTCAGCTCATGAGAGAGTAGCAGAGCAGTGGATGGTGATGGGCATTGGGCCTCTTGCAGGAAAGAGAGGCAGGTTTTACAATGAACTTTAAGCTCTATAATGGGCTTTCTGTTTTGCCTCCCATTCATGACCTTCTATACCAGCTCTAAGAACAAACTTTTAAAGCTTTTTCAAATGTTCTTTTCCTTTGGTAGCATAGGCTTGGTTGAGCATGTGCATGAGTTGATGTGTGTGTGTGCATCCCTGTGAGAGCCCATGGCTTTGTAGTGATTTCTAATTCTTTAAAAGCTTATGGACCACATTCCCAAAGCACAGTCTGTTCAAATAATTTCATTCAACTGGATTTACATATTCCAGAAATTTGAGAAGTTTAGTGGCAATGGTGGCTTTAAATATTTTAATATATTTGAAGACAAAATCTTTCATTGTGAATAGGCTTAGCCCATGTGAATTCTAAGCAAGTGGTAAAGCTTAAATCACAGGGACTGCTGCTTGGCTGTTGTGACACTCTGAAGCAAAGGTTGGAAGGCAGGAGACTGACAGAGATTTTAACTGTCCAACACACACAGGCAGCCCAAGGGCTTGGCGTGGTGAGAGACTTATTGATGAAAGGAGAAAAGGCTTGCACAGGAAAATAATCATAAAAGTGACACCCACCAGGGATATAAACATCAAAAATCAAGTGGAAAGGTTTGTCAGTGCCAGAATATGTTGAGATGTTGTGGTACAAAGACGTATTTCAAATATTGAAGAGTTTGGATTCAAAAATCAGACTTTGCAGCCCAGAGCTGCACCTGGTTGCCCATCCAGAGAGAAGCCCCTGTCACACTGCAGCCTGGTTCTCACCTGCACTGAATGGCTTTGACCTTCCAGGTCTCAGGAATCCAAACACACTTCCTGACAAGTATCTTGAAGCTTATATGAAAGGGGGTTTGCCAGCTTGAGAGTCAGGGGATGGGGGTGGCTCACTGTGTGCTACAGCTCTTCCCTGTGTCTCATGATCTCTATCTGGGAAGGCAAGAGCAGCCACAGATTTGCTCTATCATAGAGCAGAGCCTCAGGAAGACCTTCAGTAGTTTGACCGATACAGGACACAGGAAATCATTTTTTCCATCTTTTTTCCATCTTCCACAACAGCAGGAAGGGAAAGCCCTGTCCTCCCATAAGTACCTGATTTCCATTGACATCAGTGGGAATAATGCACTTAAATACCTTGGGGAATCAGGCAGTGAGACTCTCATTGCTGGAATGCATCTGTGTGAAACAGTCACCTCAAAGGTGTGTGTTATTTGGCAAGGTCATTTCTGACACCCACTACTAAAGCTTGCTCAAGCAAGCTCAGCCCTTGTCAGGCTTGTAAACACCATGCAGACAGTGGGAATGAAATCCTCATCCCATTAGATTCCACGTGGTGACCCATACCACAGGTTTTTAAATCTCACTATCACCAGTCCAAAGTACGGCACTATGAAAGGTGACAGGCAGCAGCCCAGAGAACCTTCAAGAGCGAATGGCTTTGGTAGTTCCACCAGGTAGTTCCACACTCAGGAAGTGATTTGCTGGCTTTGAAGTGGATAATTTCTGAATCTAGAAGCCCCAAGCTGTACTGGAGCTGAACTAGAACAGGTTGCCCAGAGAGAGGGGTGGATACCCCACCCTGGAAACATTCAAGGTCAGGTTGATGGGGCTCTGAGAAACCTGATCTAGTTGAAGATACCCCTGTTCATTGCAGAGACATTGGACTAGGTGACCTTTTATGGCCCCTTCCAACCCAAACTACTCTATGATTCTATGATTTTATTAATGTTTTTCTCCTGTGTTATTTATCTCTAAGCAGTAACCAGGACTACATGAAGTTAGGAATCAAGCTTTGGGTATGTTTGGCAAAGACTGAAAGCTACATCTGTTTCTCTTTGTTTCTTTCCAGTTACTCTGTCAAGATTTCTAGCTGTTTTAGAGATGGTTGCACTGATCCTCAACCTTCTCTATCCAATTTTCTACAAATGCAGAGTTCAGACTCTCTAGGGAAATTTTCATCTCGTTCATTTGATTTTGTCTATTCATGATTTAGCTTAGATCAATTTTATTAATAATACAACTAAATTTTTTGCAGCGCTTTCCAGGCAGACTGTGGAGGTTAAAGTGTTAATTTTTCTATTTTTTCACACATTTCAGATTTTCAGAAACTAAGAAAAACCTATCTTAATTGCTTCTGCACCAAGCACTCTGTACTTTGACCATGTTCATTCAGTTCCATCCTTCAAATGTGTGCTGGAAAGCTGAAGGCTGTGACACATTTAATGTAGCTTTTCACTGAAGTGGGGCATACACACATTTTTTAAAGCCCACATGCAAGAAGGATGCCAAAAGTTTTATTACAGTTGGATTTTGCTTCACATTTGCTATTTCTATTGCTGTCTCTCTGTTCAGGGACTAGGTTATTCCATACAGTTTCTTTGTCAGTAAGGTCTATCTGCCACGCTGACTGGGAGTTGCCACTCTTCTCTCTCAGCACCTTGCATTCTTCACGTTATACTTCACCTTGTACACCTCTTCAGCAAAGGAGAAAAGGGTCATCCTGAGAAAAACAGAAAAGCAGTGACAAAACCAGAGAAATTCAAATATAGAGATCTCTACCTCATCTTGCCTTTTTCTGGGCCATTTTGCAGAACCTTGCAGATGTAGAAAAGAATCTTCTTGGGGATGATGGTGGTGATCTGTAACCAAATAGGCATTTACCTTGCTTAGGTACCTGCATTTGCAGTCAGGACCCAGCACTTTGGTTCCAGAAGTCTTCTTCAGGTCATCTTTCAGCATCCTTGCTGACTTCATTAAAGGTTTAGAAATTCATTGAACAGTGGAAGTCGTGAGCAGAAAGCAAACAGCCTTTTTCAATATTGTGTTATTATGACATCCTATCGTCCTCCTTTGATATAGAAGGCCAGGTTTTCTCCTGGATACCTTTCTAAGGCATATCTATTTTAATTGATGTCAGCTTTCCTAAATTCTACCAGAAATCCTTCCATCATGAACATATTCAGGCACAAAATAGCCTCTTAAATTATTGATCAAATGTTTAGCTTTTTTTAATTCCGTGAATAAAAAATCTGCAACTGTGTTCATGAGGGAATCCCAAGGGCTTGTTCAGTTCTGTTTAGACCAATTATCATGTTTATGACTCCAATCAATAGCATATGGCATTTACTAGAAAGGAGATAAATTTAAAGTATATACACAGCATTTGCATCCAGAATTCTGAATGAGTAGTAACAAAATTTAAAGTAATTATTTGCAGAGTTCTACACTGCACTTTACCAGGCTTGACTTCATGCTTCTTTAATGAACTTTTTGATAAGTTTAGAGGAAAAGTGTTTGTGTTTGCCTCATGCCACATAACAGGTAGAAGAACAAAGGGCAGATATTTATTGAGTATGTGAGTTTACTTAGGAGCAAGACCATCATGACTCTCAGGCTCAGAGGCTGACCTACTGATAAGGTAACCAAACTGGTGATTGGATGCTTTAATTATAATAATTATTTACCCATTAGGTATAGAGATCCTGCTGCCTTCAGCACTACACATTAAGGGAGCAAGGTGACCCTTTGCTCAAAGAGCTGTCTAAGATGTTAAACAAGTGGCTGCAGCATGCACAATAGGGAGCACAAGCTCAAATCCGGGCTGTGGGGGCTGCATGAGCAGGCATAAACACAGGAGCTCCACTCAGTTTGCTGATATTGCCCAGTGCTGCACAGGCAGGCTGCCTCTGTCACCAGCTGCTGCAAGTCGAGTGTGGAGAAGGAGTCTCAGCAGTCTCCAGCACTGCTCAGCTCACTTATTATTTACTGATGTACACAAAGTTCTAAGAAACTTCAAAGACAACGTGAGATGTGGTGCTGCACATTGCAATACTCTCAGTCTTCATCTTTCCCAATCTCCATGTATTTTTGCTCCATAGCAGCTGCATTGTAAGATTTACCACTGGTGCTGCAGCACTGCTTCAATTTCATGTTGCTCCCACAGACGGAAGATGGGACACAGCAGCTGACTCCTGTTTTCAGTGGGAGCCTTAAAGGTTTGAACAGTCCTATGGAAGGAGCAGGAAGTTTGTAGGTGAGACAATTCTAGTATAAGAATAAAAGCAAGGAAAAAAATCTGTTTGAGAGTAAAAAATAAAACTTTTCACTTAAACAGATGATGCTTAATGAACAAAACTGAAATGTTGCTCCTGAACACAATGTTTTTTGCTCCCTCTGCTGGCTCTGACACGGCAGCTCAGCAGCAAAAACAAGCTGCTGGTGGCTTTGGGCACAAGGCTCAGCACAGCTGGTGTCTCAGGGCATGGCTGCAGGAGTACCTGCTGGCATCACTGACATTGTACTCACCCTCCCCTTCAGGGAGAAACAAAAAAAACCCCAGCAAACCAGCAACCCTGAAAGCACAAATCTGATAAAACAATCACAAGGAATCATCATTACAGCATTTTACAGTGTGCATCAGGCTTGCAAATCTAATCACTTCTCACTTCAAGGCAAAATTAGTGGGAAAAAAAGGAAGAAAGTTTGCTCTCAGCTCCCACAGAAAATGTTGTGCGACGTAAAAACAGGCGTAAGAATCTCACGTAAATAAACATACTGCTAAAATGATTTATTATTAGAAAGATAATCCCTCCCTTAGTTGAGAGATTAAATCTATTCAGATCTCGCCATGGCCACTTCTTCACTGAGCAGTTATAACCCTGATCCAAAATAAAGATTGAGTTAATTACATTCACAGGTGATACAAAACCAGGAGTTGTTGCAAATCCCAGGGAGAACAGAAAAGTAGTGTGGATTGCATTTAATTCCATGTAGCTTCTTGTACTTGCCCCGTAACTGTCAAAGCTGAGAAAGAAATAGAGTTTGAAACTAAAACAAAATTAGATTCAGCCTGGGAAAATGCACACGGGGGAAAACTCCTCTGAAACTAAATTTTTTTTGAGGAAAGGGAAATACTTGAAGAGCTGGCTGGTGAGAGATGGATGGTGGGAATGAATAAATGAGTTACAAGTCTGCAATGCAATGCACTGAAGAGAAAAGCCAAAGTGATTTCAAGTTTTTTCCACCTGAGGTTATGCAATCATGCAGGAAAGATTGAAAGATCTAATTCGGCCAAAAACAGGCTGTTGCTTTAGATGGGGGTTCATTTTGTCCCAAATGCATGCCCCAGCTTACAGAGTTTGATTAAACTATGAGGAAAGTAGCATCCACCAAGCATGAGTAATTTTCCTGATCCTCTACAACACATAACTCAAAGCTTCAGGTGGTCACAGTCAGCAGCACATGTACCTTGTAGAGCACACCATGGGAAAGCACTGAGAGTGGGCTGCAGACAGCTGGTGATGGGGTTCTCCCAGGGATCCTGTTGTGGTACTGCAACACCAAAAATGAATGGGGACCAGGCTCCCAGATCCGGAATGAGAGATAAATTTGAATTGCATAAAAGGTGTAGGTTGACTATCTATGGTATCTCTAACCAGAAAATAATAAGCAAAAATAGAGGGAGAGCTGGATCCACAGGGGGTATGACTTTAAAAAAATGACTGGTAAGTGAGCAGAGGATTTGAAGGACAGTGTACGTGTTGAAAATGTTCTAGTAATGAGCTCTAATAGACTGCTGAATAATCCCAGGGGAAACAACAGAAGTAGTTCATACTTTAAAAAAGCCCCGGTCAAAGTACTAATGAACAGAAAAATAAAGGACAATTCTGCAATGGCTGCAGAGAGATGACAAGACAAACTGATACAACCTTTAACTCACAATATTCTATATCAAAACATCACTGAGCACCCGGGAACAGGAGTGAGGCCAAATTTAGCCCTAGTAAAAGCAGATTAATCTGTTTAAAAGACACTAGATGGTAGATTATGTGCACTAAGCTTCTGACAAATATTATCACCCAGTAATTCCTGAACCATACACATGCATTTTAGTTGTTTTCAGTACTGATGGAGAAATTCAGAATGCAAGATGCCACTCAGTAGGTGGAAAATGTGTTATATCTTTTGATAGGCTAATTCAGCAGTTAATTATCCTGATTCTTTAGAACATGCCCTTTGCTTCCAGTTTGGTTTCTTTACTCCTGTTTTCTAATGACTGGGCTTCGTCATGCCTTTGCTAAAGAGCCTTCAAACACTTTCCTCCCTGCATAGGCAATGCAGCCTGCAAACTAATCTCCATGAAGTCAAATTAAGGCATTCAATCCCCAAGAGAGACGTGATTTAAAACTCATCCCTCCTGTTGTTTTCTCCTATTGGCTAATTTAAGTAGCTCTCTTCTCAGCATGCTGGCTCTAGTGAATTCTGTTCCTTAGCACCCAACCCTCCGAAGTGTTGTTAAATCAGGAATGAAGGGTTTGAAAGCCAGCCACTGCAATGTTCAGTGTGTGCAGTGGAAATACTTTCATGGATCTGTGCCCCAGACTTTGCAACCCTAAAAAAATGAAAACCCTAACTAGAGATACCTGTCCTATACGGATCTTGACATCTCCACACCAATATTTTCAGGAGTGTTGTATTACCTCTGTGACTCCTTTCCTCTAAATCTGAGACCTTGCTTTATGGAATATTCCATTCCAAGTTATAGAGAGAGTATTTAATGCCACTATTAACTGATGTTCTAATAGATTTCTAGATAGTGACCCACAGACAGGAGCTAATGAATTATGAAGAGAAGAGGGTGAAATAAATTCTGACGTGTTATAAATGGATGCAGTGACATCAGGTTCATAGAAAGTCAGTTTTAAATCAGTCATAGGCTGGGCCTCTGCTTATTTTGTGGGTCATAGTAAAGAACCACAATATGTAGAAAGATACCAAAAATTGGCAGGGCCTGCCATGGACCTACCAGGTAGGGCAAGAGTGAGTCATTAACCTATTCAACTGGGAATACCTTGATAGAATTAAGTGACTGAAACCTACTGGAGAACTAGTTCCTTCATGGCTCTGCAGATGGATGAGGCAGCTGGAAAACCTCAGCAGTAAAGAATCAGGAACTCATGGTGAGATGTACCAAGCCAAGTGCTTCACAGGCAGACCACTAAGCTTTGGGTGAGAGACAGAAAGGAGAAATGCAGGATTTTATAGGTGAAATTTTGATTAACTGTGGAACTAACCAAGCTCAAAAGAAGCCAGTCTGGAGGCAGTTCAGAGGCACCATAGTTGGGAGACTCAGCCAGCTGGTCAGATTGATAGACAGCTGCAGGGAGTGATTCAGCCCAGCTAAGGTCTGATTCACCCTCTAGAAGTGCCAAGCTTTTGATTTAGATCTTAGGTAAGACTGACTCACTCCCTGAAGGTGCCTTTCTCCAAAAGTGGTAGAGAGTCCCTTGTGTCTTTTAGAAGGAGCTAAAAGACAGCTGGAAGGACTGGGTCTACCCACAACTGATTCTCGCTGCAACCTGTCCCAAATAGCTGAGCCTGAGGACAAGTTGCCTGCATGATGGGAGTCTGGGAAAGGGTTTGTGCAGTTGCAGAGTCAGAGAATTTGGTGCTTTCCTGTGAGACAAAGTCATGATACGGGAAGCTCCAGGGGAGTTATATCCCAACAAAGGGAAACACATGATGGCAGTTTGCAGGTACCTAAACACACCAGCCTGATGAGATTCCCACTAGGAGCAGATTACAAGAATTGTATGAATGCCAAAATCATCATGTACATTTGGCAGTTTTATAGCTATTACTGAGCATGTGTGTTTCAGCTGACTCTGAAGAACCAACCTAGAATAGGTCATACCTTTCTAATCCAGAACCAATAATAGGTATTTATTCTTTATTTAAGGAAGAACTATTTAGTCACTTTTAACTATATAAGAGATCAGTATTTTTGCCTTTACACATCTTTCTCTCTTGATTCCATGTAGTTTTGAAAGCTGTCAGGTGAAACATACTCTGCAGGATACGGAAAGATGATCTTTCTACTTGGTCCTGTCCTTACTATAGTGGTGATTAGTTGTTTCTTAATGCTATTGTGAAATTGTATTACTTTGTATCAGGTGTCACAAGGCTCTTGGGTGGACAAGAAAATAACCTCGTAAAAATTTGTGTTTGGATGGTGTATAAACCATATAGTTGACAGTCAAGTCCAGGGATTAAATATTGCCTTTTACTTGCTCCACGAAGAGAGGTACTACACGAAAATTATTTCCCAATTATTTCTGCAGATAAAACTCATTATGACTTTTTCAATTCTTAATCAATACTTTAAAGGCCCTCTGTTTTATAGAACACCTCATCAATATTTTATTTATTTTAATAATTTATCCTTTATTACAGAACCAGATGGAGCCTGCAGCACACTTGTCCTCAAGAAACCAGAACAAGGAGGAGAAGATGCCCAGAATCCACATCACCTGGGAGTGAAGACTTGCATTTTCCTCTCTCCTGTCCATATGTCAGCTAAGTCTTGGGTCCAGTCACAGGAACTAACCATATCCAGTGGTTCTGCAGCCACACTGTCACCTTGGGATGGCAGGCTTGTGGAGAGGAGATTGTTCTGCTCTCCTTTACACTGATTCCTAACTGTGGGAAATGCCATCTGTTCCTGCTGAATGGCTCACACCTCTCAGGAGACCTTAACAGCATTTGCCAGGTTTCCCTGGGTGCTCTCTGGACTTGGAGAAAAGGAGTAAAGTGTTGTGATGAAAAGGTCCATCACATTCCTTTCTCTGAAGCTGGGAAGCAAAGTGACAGTCAGCGCAGCTGAAGGGTCTTGGGTGCATGATTTTGTAAAATTGCCCCTCACCCTTTCTGGCGTGTATTTATAAACATGTGTGATCCCAATCAACAAAATGGATTTTTTTTATTTGAGGTGTAGGTCTGAACTGAAGGGCAGGTGATACTGGTAAAGTAGAGTAAACAAAGTAAAAAGAGGGCTGGAAATAGAAAGTGCAGAAGACAACAAAAAATCAGCCCAGCTAGACAGGATGCTAGATGTAAGATGTTGAGAGAAATGTGTTCAAACAGTTTCATATCACAGGGAAATCAGATTAAATACAAGAACAGTAGAACATGAAAAAAATAGTATAGAATATAATGGCAACAGATATGAAGAATGGAAAAATGTAAGGGGAAGGAAAAGAAAGACTTAAAGCAATTGAGACAGAAAAAGCACATCACTTTTTATTGTTTTGCAGTGCAGAACAACTAAAATTGGTTCCTTGTAAAACAGGCAAATAGTCAGACAAGAGGGTACGATTGGACTGACGCTTTTCTTCCCTCGCAGGCACGATTCATCCCGCTGGTAGTTAGATGCCTGACTGTGCTCCCTAAAGCCTGGAATATTATTGCCTTAAAATCACTCTGTAATCAATGACTAGCAAGGCAGTACCTCCAGGAGGGAATTCAGACAGTCCATCTCTCGCTTTTGACTAGAAGGACTCCAAGGTGATGAGAAGCCAGGTCTCAGTCCTGTGCCTACCTCTCAAGCAATTTTCCTCACTACCTGACAGCCCTTAACCTCTGTGTCCCTCAACTTATTTATGTATAGAGCCCTAATCTGCACACTCACAGCCATTTTTCATCCTCAGAGCAAAGGCTGCTGCAGAGTCCTCTGCCAGGGCATAGTGGAGCTGTGCATGCTGCCACTGCCTGTGTTGAACCTTTTCTGTGAAGAAATATAACTTTTCTGTAGGTGGATCTGCTGATATATGTCAGTCACAACCTGTAGTGGTGCATCCCCCACACTACAGAAATGTTCCTTAGACCTCAGCCTTGAACAACAGCACTTGGGACAAGCTCCTCTTGAGCTTATCAGAAACAGTGTCTGCTCCCAGGAACTTGTGCTATTTCATGAGCTTGGTTTTTTAACAAACAGCCTTGGAAACTTATTTTTTCTTGCCTGAGTAACAATGCAAGTGGAACAACAATACTGGCCTGAGTTGTGACCAGGATGGAAAACTGCTACAACTAAAGCAAATTCTCTCAACAAACCTATAAACATCAGTCCTAAGTGAGACTCTTGGAACTAAAACCGAGACAACTTTGTTGTGCTTTAACTTTCATATTAATCCTGCTCTTGCTGATACCTTTGCTGCTGAATCTCTGAGCAACCTAAATCACTAATTCATTATGCATCCCAAGAGACTCTCCAGGTAAAACAACTCAAGGCTTCTCTAGAGCCAGAAAAGGCCACGTGCGCCCAACTCTGCTGTGGCAGGAGAGCAGCAACAGGAGCTAGGAGGAAGCAAGTCTGTACCCTGTGCTTTCTGAACTTGTTCAGGATTTAAGCACTTTTCCAATTGTGAAAAAATGTAGCTGCTACCAATCCCAATAAGTTTGGGTATTGCACATCTTACACATTTCCCCTTCAACAGCTCCATCCCTTTCAACAAAATGCTTCATTAGAGTCACTGAGCTTAGCAGAGCAGCAGAGTTATTCTTTCACTTGTCCTTTCCCTATCCACTGCCCAAGCCTCAGAGCATTTTAAGTCACAACACATGAGACCAGTCAGATGCTGACACGGTGTGACAAGCTTTGCTTCTGAGGCGTCTCTTTTGTTTAAAACCCTGTTGATTACATTTTCTTCTAAAACACAGGATGATTTCCAACTTTACGCCCACAGAATGATTCATTTGACTCCTGAGTTGTCTGAAAGCCTAGGCAGATACCCTCCGAGCATCCCCTCAAAGGGAGGAGGGTAAAAAAGGGGTGAACATAGTTATTTCTTTTGCTTCTAGAAGTTAAGGGCAAACTCAAGCTTGATAAAGGCTCTCCTTGTGCTTAGTGGAGGGTTTATTAAGATGGAGCAATTGAAGTCAATGTTTAATTTAGTCCTAATAATGCAGACATCTTTCAGTTCCCTTGAAACCTGCTGTACTAGAGGCAGATGATAGCAGTGGTTTTCACAGCACCAATGGTAAATGTATGCAAATCCTTACATCATTCAGATTAGATCAGTGCTAAGTGGAAGCAAAATGGGTTCTTCTGGACCTAACTCTCACAGAAGCAAAGAAAAGAGCCATGCAGACAAAGGCTCAGGTCTTCCAATAAGAGAAGGGCCTGGTGAAAAAGCAAAGATGCAAAGCTAACCACCTGTTTATCCATTACATAGAGAAAGGATTCATTTACCTTAGAGAACATGAAGTTCAGAGGACAGAAAAGATTCAGATCCATGAAAAAGCTTGTAAAACAGATCTACCTATAGAATATCTATTGTTTATAATATGTCTGGCAAAGGACAATACACAGACAGAAAGGAATTCCCTGCCCAAAGAACCTACAGTCTAATATTGGTACTTTCATGGATAAATATTTTTTAGAAAATCTCTATGGTAACAGAAGTTCACAGCTTTAAAGAACACAGTGAAAGTGTAGTGCCTAAATCTATTTATAGAGATGTGTAGGAAACACAGTTAAGGAGAGAGACAGTATATTAATGGGAATGGCTTGGCTATTGAATTTCTGGAATTCAGCACCAAAGTGAAAGAGCCTCAAGGGAGAAAATTCAATAAGGGCTGAAGAGTTCAGAGGGACATGCAAATAGTACCTTTTACTCAAAGACAGATTTCATCTGTACCACAACTCATCCATCTGAGACCTTTCCAGTCCAAAATTTCCTTCCCTAACCTTACAGTTCAAAGAGCTGCTGGGCAGTATCAGTCAAGTGTGGTGAATTGGTTGACCTTGAGCAATGTGCTGTTCACAAGTAGGTCAAACAGGTCTTGGGCAGGGATATATGACATGACTTACAGGGAGAGGTAGAAGGGAGAACCATGGAGTCTGGCTAGTGGATTATCTGAAGGGAGCACAGGGAAATGAAATCACTATCACTGGTCTACCTGGGATCCAGTTCACCTCCCACGAAGAAATGGAGAGATCCTCTGTGAACCACCCACCTCTGAGCTGATTTTGATGTACCCTTCTGCTCCCCTGGCCCTCTGTGAGCCATAATGTGTGTCAGGACTTAACAAAATTCTTCAGTACAGCTTGCAAGATCAATGGAACTGACCCATCTCTCATGGGCTGCTTAAAAGAACAGCCACAGACACTACCCTCTTCTGTTCCCCTGGACATAATGCTCTTTTATTTGGCAAAAAGAATGAAAATTAAGAGGATTTTAAGGAAAAGGGTGAGCTGCACACAAGCAGACGCAACTTCAGGGAACAAAAAATAAAGACAAAACTGAAAGTTTAAGAAAAAACAGGATTTTGAGAGTCTACGAGAGAAATGAGCATGTGTGTGGTGGAAATGGAAAAAGATGCTATTGTACAGAGCTCATCCCAACCCTGGCTTTTTGGACTCAGGGTCAGTTTTGCTAAAGCCACTCGGGCCTTGAAGTTATGACAGAACTCTTTGAGAAGCTTTTGGGGGAGACTTCCATGGCCCATCGTCATGTTCTTTGTGGCCAGAAACTTACTGATAGTTAGAAAAGATATTTTGCCTCTTCTCCAATAAAATGAGACAAATAGTTGATTTAATGATGTAATGACATCTACCAGTCTGGTAAAAAAACGGGCTGCAAGTAGTAGGTACATATAGAGAAGGGTAACTTTATCATTGAAAAGTTTTGATGGAAAGCACTATTTTCACTGCAGTCAGAATATTTGCCTAGAGAATAACTGTTAATCAAATCCTCTTAACAAGAAATACAAGTCAACAAGTTAATTTGTTTCATATAAACTATCTTTTCCAGAAAAAAAAAGTTCCTTTTTCTTTAATGAAAAGCTTTCATTTTAGGTTGCCTTTAATGCATTGTTTCCAACTGACAAACTCCTCTCTGAAGCAGAAATTCTTATTAGTCCCCAGGCTCACGATGGTGTAGTTTAAGGTAGTGACTGTCATCCTGTTTCTATTATTTCAGTCCTTAACGTTGGCCACTTGTCCCTGTAGCATTGCTTTCTTCTCCTGTATATTGACAATATTTCCCAACACAGTATCATTGAGGAATATCTCCTATGAAGTAGAAATGCATCACTTGGGAACAATGGGGAATGACACAGACCTGTGTGATAAATCAGTCACAGGGTAACCGTGCCTAATAAATGTGATTCTGATACAGCAGTTGCAGAATTCCCAGTAAGGAGACAGAAATACTTCTGCCATTGTGCAAAAAGGTGGTGAGGCTGTTTATCACCCTCACTGTTTTGCACAGTGAGCTACTGAAAGAACTTAAGAGAGAGCAGAACCACCGCACCATTAAAAAATGTAGTACGGTGACTTCCTTGTACAAAACACCAGGACTGTAGGAGAGAGGGTCAGGAAAAATAATTTTTAAAAAAGGAGCAGATACAGAGGGGAAGAGAGAAGGAAAGAGTGTTCTTGCAATGTGCGGAAAAATGTATGTAGGTAGGAAATAGATGCAGTGGAAGAAAAATCAGTGAAAAGGAATCAGTGAAAAGATAGAAAGAAAACAGTAAGACCTATGGTGGTTTAGGATTGTATCTACTCTAAAATTTTGCCACAAGAAAGATGTTTCAGAGAAGCAGGGAAAGGCAAAATGGTACCCTGGGAGTAAAGCACTCAGGGTGAGGTGGGCCTGTCAGGGAAACTGCTGTCTGCCTCAAGGTAAGAAGTTTATAGGTAGAAAATATCTTCTTACCCTTGGAGTAGAACAGAGATATTTTTAATTTGTACCATCTCTTATTTTTCCCTGTTTATTTGATTCAGTTGACTTCACTGTCCACCAGATAACTTGAGAAAATTAACACAAGAGTGGAAAGTTGAAGCAGTCTGTTTTGGCAATTTGTGAATCAAACTCTCGACTTTCTTTTCCCCCCCCGAAATATTCTCTTGTTTGGAAAGGTCCTAGCATTTTTTTTTCCTAAAAAGACACAGGTTTCACTCCTCAATGTAACGTTCTGCTTGATCTGAGACAAAACTTTAATTCTTAAAAAGAAAAAGATGTTTGCAGGTGGTTTTGGCACCAGTAGTGAGGCCATAATCTGCTGCATCTCAGATGCACACACGGTGTGGATGGCAGCATGGCACTGAGTGCTTGCAGAGCTGCATGGCTTTGCAGAAGTGATCACACATTTAGGGAAAAGGTATGGCAGCAGCAGGCAAGCCATCCCCTCGCTGCCAGGAATATGGTCCTGCTACATGGCAGCACAGGACAGAATTCTTAATAAGCCACTCTCACCAGTTTCCTTATTTATAGCCTCTTTCCATCCCAGGGCTGTCTCAAGACACTTAGATGCTTGTCTTTCTGAGTAATTTTTTCTTGCCAACCCATCTGACAGTGTGATTTTCTATAGTTCCCTAAGAAGTATCTTCTGAGCCTGAAAAACTGTAGATAAGTGAACTGAAAAACAAGGAAATGGTTTGGATGGAATGGTCAGAGTTGGTGAGAGGCCTCAAACCCTTTCCAGTGTTCCTCAAAAAAATTTAAGGTTGAGGGGCTGTTGGGGAATTTATTTTATTTTTTTTTTTTCTCCCTAGTGCTTTCTGTTGTGGTAGCAGATGTTCTGTCTAGTGGGCAGGTAAATTACAAAGCTATCAGGTTAAAAAGGCACCAAAAATGGCCAGATCAGATCTGCAGATCTCTGGACCTGCTAACACAGAGAGGCCACAGGCAATAGCCACTGTTGTCTGTGACAGGAAGCCACCTTGCGCTTTGACTCTGCCCACATCACATGCGAACAAAGATCTCTTCCTGATTCTTCCTATCCCCAGCCTCTTTTGTGGACTTTCCTAAGGTCTAGATGTAGTCCAGTCCTGACAATAAAGGAAGACATCTCTTCTCTCCTGATCCCACTTCTGCCAAATTAGACAGTCGGTTTTTTTAGGGCAGGAGGAGGAAAACAGTTTGATGATGCCCGAGAACTCCACAGTTCTTCACAGTATCCTGGTGCATTTTGCTAGGAAGGCACAGTATCCAATGGATTAGTGAACACATGGCAAAATCACAAATGAACAAGAACAGGATATGAGGGAGGAAACCACATGAAAGTGAACAGCCATGTGTGGAGTATGAACGAACACAGAACAGAGAAATCCAACAACTCTGTGGGAAAGGAGGTGGGAGTTACAGCAGATCACGAACTGAACATGAATCCACAATGTCCTGCTGTTGTGGAAAAAGTAAATACCCTGCTGAGCTGTATAAACAGGAGAATCGTTTGCCAAGTCCAGGAAATAATCCTTCCACTTCACTCAGAGGTGTCTGTGAGCCAACCTCAAGAGCTGCAGCCATGTGTACCACCCTAGGTGCCAAATTCCAACAGTGCTTTCAGAAAACCTCCAGGACCATAGACTTTGCTTAGATTGATAACTTGCACTGAATGGCAGCTTAGAAGCAGTAATTTTGTTCCTAATACAAACAGCTTCCCCACTAACAATAAATATATTTCTGTGCTATAATACTTTACATAAGCATTATGTATTTATTAGCCAAAATAAGAGTTTCATGCAAGGCATCTAATAAATTATGTTTCCCGTTCAAGTGTATCATGATCACGGAACATAATACTTTCTCTTTGTTAAAACATATACATGCTTTAAAATTTTGAATCCATATTTCAAGCAATACGTTAATTCTCCTCTTCCTACTCCACATCTTTTCTGAAATTATGATGAGTGTTTTTCTCTTCTTCATCCGTTGTTTGACTAGAACAGGTTCAAAGCTAGCACATCTCTAAGACATTGCATTCAAGTATACTTCCCTACTTACCAGAAGGCTGAAACTAAATCACATTTCCCAAGCCCCAAGATTACTGGGGTTGTTGTTGACAAAGTCATCCAGCCCACAGGCAGTACTATCAGCTGTTCACCCCTAACTCGACACACTGAGCACAAGTTCACAGTGCAGAGCTCCTCACCAAAACCCTCCCTGAAGGTTTGCACACAGCTCATAATGCATCTCTCTTGTATGGTGAGAGCTGATTTGACTCAGTTCCATCCCTTTTGACACAAGAAGTCCGATAACGATACCCATGGAATCAGACACTTTTTTTAAGTCAGCAAGGTTCAGCTCGTGAAGAAACTGGGAACGAGCTCCCACACTTCTGTAGTCTCAGGGAAAAAAATTAAATCCACTGCTTATCTTTGTTCCCTCTACATAAATGTTAGGCCTCGCAGGTTCACCCTACTTGCAAATTTACCAAAAGTGTTGCTGCCTGGTTGGGCATGCAGACCAGCCTAAAGGGTCAGTAATGCTCTACATTTGCCACTGAGTTTCACTCAGTCTGCATTTCATTTTTCTACTGCATTTTTTGAGAGACATTGTTGTTAACCCAAGCCAGTGCAGAGGACATTCATCCTCAACATCCATTATAACTGATTTGTATCCATCATCTGAGGCACAGATAAGATGAAAAAGTTAAATTTCTTCAAGGATATATTGCAACAATTGGATTTATATATTGTAAATAAGGGACAAATTAACAAAAACATAACTGTCTCTAGAAATACATATAAAACTACTACAAAGGAAGGAATCAATTTTTGTCCATGTCCATGGTGGACAAGGTGGGAAATAATGAGGAAAAACTGAAAGCAACATAGCGTTAGAGAAGTTTTAGCAGTAAGGGTAGCAAAGCATTACAATAGATTTCCTCCTTTACTGCAAGGTGTCATAGAACTATTCTGCTCTCCAAGAGATTTGGAGAGAACTCTCCAGTAACTTTACTGAGGGCTTAGTAAACTCATAGTTAAAATTCTTCCTTAACAACAGACTGAAGCTGGAAGACACAGTTTGTCTGATTTGGAAGCCTCTGTCTCTTTTGAGAAAGCTAAGTTTCATATTAAGATACTATTTGAAATTCACCTCCTAACCCATATCAGATAACATTGAGGATCTTGGAATCCTCTGTGCCTTTGAAAATTTCTTCCTTGGACAAGTGGTCCTGAGGCCCTCAGCAGAGCTGAAGCACTTCACTTGCTTCAGTCTCAGTGAATGTGGCCTGCAGGCCTGCAGTCTCATTCAGTGTCAAGAGACATTAATTTCCCAAGGTTCAGATTCGTAAAGGCATTCAGGTTCTCCAATAAAGTCTTACACAATCCAAATGATTGAGGAACCTAAAACTTAATTATAAAACGAATTTAGACCTAAAGTCTTAAAACTAAAGTACTTTGAAAGGCCACAAGACCTTTATAGACTCAGACCCCCCAAGACAAGAGGTATTTAATCCTCAGTGTTTTCACTGGAATGAGATGCTAAATGCTGATAATATTCTGTACCTAGGTGTCTTTCAAAATAAGACTTTATTTTCTAAATGACATATGTGCTTTCGAGAAATTGTCCATTGACCTTTATTTCAATGCCTTCAAAAAAATGTTTGTAGTGCTTTATTTTTATCAGTTATCTCTGTTAAAAACCCTGGAGCTCACAATAGTCCCTGTGTAGTAATTCAGAACACAACTCAAGATGTTTAGCATTAGCTAGAGGTTTGGGGTTTCTTCTTAAGCTTTGTTTGTTCTCCAGCTTTTATGGAATTTATCAGAATTTATGTTCTTGCATGTGTAAATAAACACCCTGCTGCCATGGCAGTAGAAGGTCTATAAATCAGAGGAATAAATTAAAAAACAGACTGGGCCTGATTCACCAGGCTGAAGGCAACATATGATGCTCCTGAGTGTTTCCTCTTGTTTTAGAGTATCTTTTGGGAGCATCACTTCAAACAGCTTACTTTGCCTTACAAAGTGGGTATTGCTATACTTTTTAAAAAAAATATTTTGTTTGTTTCTTTGTTTGTTTTTGTTGTTGTTGGGGTTTTGTTTGTTTTATTTTGTTTGTGTTTTGGTCTTCTTTGGTTGCTTTTTTGGTTTTTGACTTTTGGTAGTAGTCTAGCTTTGGAACATCCTGTTGGGATCAGTTGGAAGTACTAACACTCCACACGTCTTTTAAGCATCAGCAAGGACCTTCCACTGTCAAATGCTTCTCCAGCTTGGAAGTATCCATGGCCAGGAGCAAAAGTGTAGAAGAAGAGCAAAGGATCTCATAAGTCTGTTTCTGCAGAGCAATGTCCAGCACAGGATGTCTGATGGTACTTCCATGCATGATTGTATAAATTACCATAGTTTCAGTTTCAAAAAGGTCAGGATTGACCTTACCCATTGTGTTACTATTTCACTGTTTACTCCTCATGTTCTTTCGAATGGAGGCTTGCAGCTTTCTCCCAGCAGATATTTGTTCCAATCTGCTCCCTTGAACCTTAGCATCCTTCTCAAATTTGGGAAAGCATCAGTGGATTGCACTCATGCAGCTGTGAAGTAAAAACTTCCTGTAGCTTTGTTTTTCTTCGGTGTTTTTTTGTTTTGTTTTGTTTTTTAACAAAGCTGACTATTAACTCTTGTGGAGGGCAGATCTCATAACTTGAGTGTGGGAAGTGGTTTACAGTTTTCATCTACTTATTGCTGTGAAATGCTGACCTGCAAATTTTGCAGGCATTCCCACAACCCCTGAAGAACTACTCCAGCAGGATATAAATACGGCTGTTCTGCTGTCTGTGGTATCAGAGTAGCTTCTCAGCTTATCAGCAAGGAAAGCAGAGTACGTGTTGGGGCACTGGGAGCCCAGAGAGCTAATATCTTCAGAATTATACACACTTGCATGAAAATTACCTAGAGCACGACTACACTTCCTAGTTACACGTCATTTGTATAATCCAAGGGTTTAACTGGGATTTTGCTGAGCCTGTGCTGACTCTCTGATGTACAGAAAGCTTCAGCTATTACTACTAGTAGAGATTTTGACCTCTAGATATTGAGATTTATCTTATCCATACTGGTTCAGATAACGTGTCAGATTCATAATGTGGTGATGTTGCATCCTCATGGCGACTCTTGAAAAAATTACAACGTGCCTGAGCTAATCAGAGGAACAACATTTTCTTCAGCAGTAGCAGAGTTAAAGTGAAACGAGCAGCATGGTAACACTCTCTGCTATTTCAGTGACACTGGCTTTTTCTGCTTATGTTACTATTTCTGATAAACACCTTTACACTTTTTACTCTGCATGGCACCTTCGCCTTTCAGTAGGTTCCCATTAAAACCCACAATTACCTTTGCAATATTTTCTGCCAAAGTCACATTAAGGCCATCAAAGCTGTTGACATCTCCCAAAAACCTTGAGGCTGGCTAAGCAGCTGCTGTGTGTGCTCTGGCCATGGTTACTGAGCTCCTCATCACTGTCTCACATCCCTGCGTGCTCAGGGAAAGAGCCACGGGTTTCTTTTGTGTTTGTACAACACTTAGCACAGCAGAGTCCTGGTTCAGAATTAGGTAGGATGGATAGATCCTCCCACATTTCGAAAAAAACAAATAATAATGACATGGGAAAGAAGGAAAATGTACAGCAGAAATAGCTGCATTGCCAATCGATGCAAGTCAGAGGGATGGTATTAAATTTAACCTCCTACAACACTCCAGAGTTAATTTGAGGTCCGTGGGATTTTTAAGAAGAAACACGGCCTACTTTTCTGAATAATTAGACAAAAGGATTTTTGTTAGAATGTACTAAACATGCATTAAGAACAAAATAAATTTAAAGATTAAAATTTCCTCAAATTAAAAGCTTGAATTAGCATTTTGGGGGAAGGAAGAGAGTCTTTGCTCCTGAATTTGCATAGGACCTTTTAATGGAGGGTTTTATTTAAAGCCCCCAGGTAACTCCTGGGGAGTTAACATTTTCTTTGGGAGAATGGAAGAAGTCAAATGCTGAATTTTGGTTCTGTGATCATTTTTACTGAAATTAATTCTGGGGGTTTGTGACAGAGACAGCATGCACATTTATACGGTTGAGCATAAGGACTGATGATTGCTCCTCTATATGGGCTATTTTTGTGCTTTTCAGGCTTATACTGTGTTTTGTGTTTTCTCTTTCTCACCTGAGCTTTGTGTAAAAACTCACTGAAGCAAAAACCCAAACTCCAATTGCTCCTGGCTTCCACAACAGAGAGTTATCTTTTTCTAGTGAATATTGAAATGTGTGTCCTAGTAAAGGAAGCAAATCAAGAAGAGGTTTTGAGGGAGTATAATTCTTGACTATCCTGTAACCCAGGGATAATGACTGGGCTGAACATCCTGACCTGAGGAGGGGATGGGGAAGATTCCTGAGATTAATTTCCTTTAGAAATGTCCTTCTATGAAAGATAAAAAACTAAAAAGAAGGATCTGAGCATGCAGGAAGAGAAGTTCTTACTCAAATGAAGCTTTTGCTATAGCAAAGACATGAGCAACAACTTTCTCTTGAAGATTTGATAGTGGTGAATAAGATAGGATGGAAGAGCCAGCACAGCTGCCTTTGTGTGGTGAAAAAGACAGTCAAGCTCCTGATAGAGGGAATGGGCCCTGGAGATAGAGGAATGAAGGCTGGAGCCAGGTTGTGGTTACTCAGTGCTCATAAACCCTTTGGCTTGCAGGAGAATTGCTGACCAGGGGCACAGTGTGAGCTGTAAGCAGCACCACTCCAGCAGAGCAGCATCATTAAAAATTTAACTGCTGAAACACAGCTCTGTGGCTCTACGTACATATCCTGGGGTTTATGAGACTCAACAGCTTCAGGGAGGTGTTTCTGAGTTTAATCCAGTATAGGGATTGCTGGTTTGTTCACCAAACAATGTGAGGGAATAGCTTATAATGCTTTGCCCTAAGATCCCAGCTATGAGGTGCATCACTACAGTAGGTTGCATGGAGGTGGGTGAGGCAGAGCCATGGGTTTTGCCTCCAGAGCACTACATTACTGCAGCAGCAGCATCTGACAGATATTTTAAAGAGATGCTCTTCTGCTACAGCAAAGAGGGAGTGGATAATTGCACCATAGGGACACCCCTGGCATCCAGCCATTTATAGTTAATCAGAATTATTTGTCTGTTTGGTAAACCTTTATTTCTTTTATAACAAGTGGAAAAATTGACTAAGGATGCAGCAAAGAGTTACAGTAAACACACCAGCATGGGAGGCCTGTGGAGACAAGGTAAGGAGCACGCAAAGGAATCATTTACCAAGCTTGTTTCCAAGTGGAAATGCTGAGCACAGGAAGTCTGCTCCTATTCTTTATGTTGAGACTGGTCAATGCATCTCCCACTATATCCCTGAGATTGGTTCTATTTTAATAGGCTTGGCTTCCATAGAGAACAGCTTAATGCTCTACCTGATGGATGATGCTTTGCTGGAAGGCTGGCAGCTCCTGCCAGGGCAGCATCTTGCTGAGGTAGAAGTGTGGTGTCAGCAGCAGGGAAGAGTCCAGCTCAAGGTGTCCATCTCTCTTGTACACATGTACACACACACACAGCCTGTCTTCTGAAAGGGTTAGCAGAAGGGAGGAGGAAAGCAGCAAGACCTATTTAACAGGCACAGGTGGCTGATGCTGGAACTTCAGCCCTTCACAGCCTACTTGCTACAGTTGGAGTTTCAGCTTTAATGAGTATCGTGGTGGAAACTGATCTTCTCTGTCCACACAGGCATTCACGGGGGTGGCTGAAACCAGGAAAAAGCTAAAAGCAGAAGAGGCCAAAAGCAGGGTCTCCATCTGCCCAGCCGGACATCACATCTGGTTCCCCATTTGAGCCCATTCTCATCTGTAGCACTTTCTCTAAACCAGTGGTGGAGTTTCCTCAGCAGAAATCTGCTGTATTATGCCAGGAATAATATTTTCTCATTATCAACCAAGAGGGTCTGGTGGACCAAAGGGAATAAGTCTCTGCTGAGAAAGAAAGATTGTGGATCCAGCATGTGGTATTCGTGACCTGCATTGTGAATCACAGGTGTGTGAAAGAACATTGATAGTTCCTCCCTGCTGGGCACACACACTCTGTTTATTTCCACTCTCCAGAGCTAAACTTCCTTGCTACAGGAAGAGGGAAAGAGCATGGAAATAGCAAGCAGAAATCCAAGAGTTGCCAGGATAACTCCCTATTCTTATGATAGACAGATTTATTAAATACTTCCGGCCATCTGAGAAGCCCAGACCAAAGGTCTTACAAGGAGTGCTACTATATTAATATAATTACTATATTAATATAATTAGTCTATTAATATATTACGCTTCCTACCATTATCAACAATACCTGCAGCCTGACTCTTGACTATTTATTTATTACCCTTATTTCCTGAGGAAACAAGCCTTATGAAATCGTTCTTTTGCCTGCTGCTTTCCCACCTCCTAAAGTCATTACCTGTTTTCAACCTTTCAGTAGGTTTCAGAGATTTGAAACACTTATGCCTTGTAAGAATGGGGTCTGGATAGAGGAAAGAGATCCAAATCAGTGTCCCCACAGAAGGACAGCTTTCAGAGTGAGCTCTGCTTTACTGCTTTACTCAGCCTGCCCATGCAGGTCTGTTGCCCAACAAATTTCCCTCCTCAATTGGGGCACAGGAGGATGATGCAAGTCCCATGACGCAGCCAAGGAAGCGAGCAGGCTACGAAAAGTCCTGTAAGCAATAACATTGTACAGGAATTGGAGGGACGGAGAGTTGGGGGTTTGTATAGGAGCAGGGGTAGTAAGGCAGGCTTTACTAATCCTGCTACTCTCAGAGCACGGTATTTGTGGTGGTACCAGCAGCACTAGCTGCACCCCAACCATAGGAGCACTGACTAAAAGACAATCCCTCCCCCAAAGGACTGCTCACGAAAAGCTTGCTGGCCATTTGTGGAGTCATTTAGGCCTTCTTTCAATGCATTTAAGCCTTCTTTCATTTAAGCTTATCGCCCATCAAAATCATTTAAAGAAAACCCTTGGCTTCATCTGGGCTGTTTTCCAAATCCGGCCCCAGGCTGTGGATCTGGTTGTACAAAGGACCTGTGCAGTGAAGTGAGGAGTGAGGGGGCATTGTGGTGACTACCCCACACAGGCCTTAGTGGCCACTGATCCTGTGTGGGTGCCCTGAGTATTAAGCAAGCCTGTGCAGTTAAACAGTGTGTTGAAATTTCCAGTAACAATTTAGGAAAGTACAGGGCAATATTTCAGGTAATGAGGCAAACTTATCTACTTGTCAAAAGTCAAACCAGTAAATTTAATGGACTCTAATCTATTTTGCCTGAAAGAAGAAAGGAGTTAGGAGAGATTTTATTGAGGTATTCATAATTATATGAGAAACAGTGAAAACTAATCAGTCTGTGCTTTTCATATTGTCACATAGTACAAGAACAAGGGGACTCTTAAAATGTAAATTAATAAGGAGTACATTTAGTGCTCGAATGTATTTAGTGAATCATGTTACAATTATAGTATATATAAATAATCCACCAATTTCCATAAAACTATCTGATAAAATTCACCCATAACAATAGTTCATTTCCCAATTCACTTTTCATTATACAAAATCCTTTGGAAACCCAAGGGAAGCTGTTGGCCAGGGATTGTAAAAGGCTGTATATTTAGAACAAATCCGAGGAGTGGACTGTCTTGTGCAGCGTGCACTCCTCTTCACAAATTCACAGTCCTAGGAAGCTAAGGACATGAGTGCAAAGACTGCCTAAAAGGAAGGGGAAAAAAAGAGCCCACACTGGATAATTTCATGACCATTAGTAACATTTGTATCTATACAAGCTAAGATAATTATAATGGTAATCATATCTCATGCTTCAGAGCCTAAAGTGATTGCCTACTGAGGCCAGGGAAGCCTTGGAGAGTTTCCATTGAAAGGAAGATTAGAAATGCTTAAGATTATTTAATTTGGTCATATTGGACATAGCAGAAAGAAGACACTTATTTTCCCTTTTAAATGCTTTTCCTTTCTCTTTTCTGAATCAATTTCTTCCCTGTTGGCTTGACCTGTAACCTGGTAACCCCACTGGCATCTGTACTTTTCCTTTCCCATCTGTTTTGTGCCTGGGTCTTGATGTTTTTCCCCCAGACCTGTCTCCCAGTGTCTCAGCCCATTCCACTCTTGGGCTCACTCACTAGATAACACCCCTTGAATGTGAAAAGGCTTTTCTTGCATCCAGTGACCTTGACCAGACTTCATTAGCAATCCCTGCTCTGACCCAGCTCCTCCCCAAGCAGCATCAGCCTGTCTCCTTTCTTTGCGCGTGTGCAGCTCCTTCCAGCACAGGAGCCTTTTCAAAGCAAGCTCTTCAACTGTCGGTATTTCTGTGCCCCAGTCATTCCCCTAAGACCCACAGTTATCACAATACCAGCATCAAACAGAACAGTCTTATTTTACAGATTATCCAGTGTTTTAAAAACTGAAGGAAGTGAGTAAAGAATTGGAAATGCTTCATGTTCCCTTCTAGCCATTTCAAAAGTTACTGTGGGATCTGATCACCTATTTTCTCCTTTCCTCACCTCCTATCTTTTTGTACCTTCATTACATGATGAACCTATGTGGAGCCGGAGCCAGAAAACCTCTCACAGAGAATTTTGGATGTTTCTACAAGATGGAATCTCCACTGACTTCAGTGAACAATCAGTGTGTAACAACCCATATGAGAGAATGTCAAAAATCAGCCTCAGGCAAAGAAGACGTGGTCATTCTCCACACTTACAAATAAAATGAGACAGGAAAGAAATAGTGTCCTTTTATTACTCTGTGCCACCTGCTCACAACAACACAGAATAATTGATAACAAAGGCCTGCTATTTTCTTCTCTGTGCATTGCTGCTGAGAGTTTATGCCAAAGATGTGACTGTAAGGTAGTTCACTTTAAGACACTTCAGAAGACAAAAAGTAATAACTTGAGAACTAAAGGCAGCTACAATAAAGGTATGGAGAATTGCAAATGATAAAAGGAAGACCAAGAAAGCACTACTAGTCAGCCTTTTTGATAATAAAAAATAAATTGGTGGCCATTGAATGAAATTACAAAGCAACACATTGTGAGTGGATGAAAGGCGATGTTTACAAAAGGTATAATTAAACCATGATATTCACTGGTCTAGATATTGAGAAAGATCACCCTCCATGTTCAAGTGGTTCAGCATTTATATAAATAAAAAGAACATCTGCAAGGACACCAGCTAAATACAATTACAAGGGCTATCAATTCTCATGCTTCAGGGCATGGTTACCTGCTGAGGTCAGGAAGAAATTTTTTCATGGTATAGCACTAAAAAGTAAAATGCATTATTGAGCATTGATGAGTATTGGACACCTTATCAGAAGGACCTTTAATCTGCTCCACTATGCAATTCTTTTGTTCCCCCATATAAAAAAATCGGTGAAGCACTTAGGTGTGTGCTTAAATTCCATTTTGAAATCAATAGGACTTAAATGTGCATAAATGTAAGTGCTCGATTAAGTGCTTTCCAGAACAGATATATTAATCAACGACTTAGATTTTTAGAGGTATTGAAGCAGTTTTTGGTTCTGGTCTGATGTTTGGTGTCCAAATCACAGATGCAAAACCAGTAGAATTTACTGTACCTGCTATATTATAAACTCACTTTGCAGAAACTCCAAACAACAAAGTGCTGTCAGTTCTAAAAAATTTCAATCTTTCATCTCAAAAACTCAAAAATTTGTGACTATAGCTCTACAATTCTTTTGTAGAGGTAGTCCAATATGTATGCGGACATAATCACACAGGTCTAAACTAGTTAGGGTCTTCATCTTTGGATTTTCTTTTGTGGGAATAAAATGAGCTTTGCCATCTGCTATAGTCTCCTCCCTCATGTTTGTGTCCCACTGGTTTGTCTTGCAGTTCTAGGCAAGGTGCCAGACATGGAAGATATTTGAAGATTTAAGTTGCCCTTTAAACTTTGAAGCCCGTCCCTTTTCACCCTTCTTTCTTCTTAGAGGAGATATCATTCAACCCTCACAATTTTTTTGAGTCAGTAGGAGGGCCCTGAATACAGAGGAAGCACAGTGCTGATCTGATCTCCTACAGAGCCAGGACCTAGCAGATACTCCCAATGTGGGAAGGACTTTGATCTGGAGAAGGTCACAGAGAAGTATAAACAGAAGCTTGAGTGTTATTCACAGTCCTTCTCAAACGTTGCTGACAGGTGGTTAAAGGGTTCAATAGATAAAGGAGACAGCGGTAACTGAAGAAGCTGAAAAATAGATGTTACCAAAAAACAGGTTCTTGCAGCCTATAGATTTACTCAGTGAAAAGGCAACTTAAAATATGGCCATAATGGTGGGAGAGATTCCTCCCCTATGGGTCTGTCTCCTCTGTTTTCCTCACTGGACCAATTGCTCCTTTTGGAGAGGCTGTGGCAGCTCACCGGGGGTGGCTGGGAGAGCTCCAGCGATGCACAGCAGGCAGTAATTCTTCCTTCCAGAGGCTGAACGTGCAGCCTGAGCAGCACTCAGGGGGGACCTACACGCTGAGATCAAGGGAACATTTCCAATGACTTATGGAGGAGCTGAAACTAGGCCTTTATGGAACACTAAATAATTAAATCAGACCTCATGGAGACCTCTAACACTTAAGAATCAGCACTTAATAGCACACAGAAAGGCATAATTTTCAGATCTGTGCTAATAAGGAAAACCATAAATTGAAGGATTTTTCTTAAACAGCTCTTTTCTTCCCCTGATTGTTAAACATAAAAGTAAAGATGTTGCCTGCAGTAGTCAGGCATACATCTTGAATTGCTATTTTCTTCCAGCTTCATTTAAGATAAAATTTAAACTGTTTAATTTAAATGCGCAATCTTAGATTCCTATAAAAGACTGACTTGCAGGAAGTACTAAACAGAGGCTTTCTGCAAATCTGTTCTACTTAAGTCATTTCTAGTTCAGTGTTCAAAACATTTCCAACCTGGTGCCTGACCAACCCGAAAATTCTATGATGAAAGAACTAGCTTGGTAGATGAGAGGAGAGCAGTGGGCATTGTCTACCTGGACCTTCATAAGGCTATCAAGGAAGGCTTAATCCCATAAAATCCTCATAGACAAGTTGTTGCAGAATGGGCTGGATGAGCAGACCATTTTTTGGATTCAAAAGCTATCTGAACAGCTGGGCCCAGAGGATGGTGGTCCTCTGGCACAAAGTCTACGTGGAGGCCAGTAACCAGCAGTGTGCCCCAGGGGGCAATACTGGGTCTGATTCTGATTAATATCTTCATTAATGATTTGGATGATGAGGCAGAGTGTACCGTCAGCAGGTTTTCCAATGACACAAAACTGGGGCTAGGGGCTGATACTCCAGAGGGTCGTGTTCCCATCCAGAGGGACCTTGGCAGGCTGGAGAAATGACCTGGCAGAAACCTCATAAAATTCTACAGGGAACCCAGGCACCAGTATATGCTGAATATGGTCTTGCTGGAAAGCAGCATGACAGAAAAGCACCTGGGATCCTGCTGGACGTTGAGTTGAGCGTGTGCCAGCAGCATGCCCTTGCAGCAAAGAAGGCCAGTGACATTCTGGGCTGCATTAGAAGCAATGTTGCCAGGAGGTCAAGGGAGGAGATTGTTCCCCTCTACTTACCACTGGGGAGACCACGTCTGGAGTGCTGGGTCCAGTTTTGGGCTCCCCAGTAGAAGAGAGATATGGACACATTGGAGAGAGTCCAGTGAAGTCCACTAAGATGTGAAGGGACTAGAGCACCACACATATGAGGAAAGGCTGGGAGAGCTGAGACAGCTCAGTGCAGAAAAGAGAAGGCTTGGAGGGGGATCTTACTATTTTATATAAATTTCTATAACAAGGGTGCAAAGAAGATGGAGCCAAGCATTCTTCAGCGGGGTTTAGTGGCAGGACAATGAGCACAAACTGAAACACAGAAGGTTCCCTCTGAACATCAGAAAACACTTTTTTGCTGTGAGGGAGACCAAGCATTGGCACAGGTTGTCCAGGGGGACTGTGGAGTCTCCTCCGTTGGAGATGTTTGAAACTCATCTGGAGATGGTTCTGAGGAACTCGGTGTAGGTGGCCTTGTTTGAACCAGAGCAGGGACAAGATGACCTCCAGAGGCCACCTCCAATCTCACCCATTCTATAATTCTCTGATTACCAAAAGTCACAGGCACAATTGCATGTCTTAGCCTAGACTCTTCTGTTTAAGGCAAGAGAGAGTTAAAAACCTTCTGAAGAGGTTTCCACGTGTTAGAAGATTTCCTTTATACTTTAGAAAGGTCTAATGTGTTGAGAACTCCCTTGCACATGCAATGTTCTCCATAGTCCTAGTAATGTGTTCTGGCTCAGAATTTCCTGATCTTCTAAACCATTAGCATTTCCTATACAATAGTAAATACACTTACAATTTCCTTTCAATATGGGATTTATAAATACATTATCAGAATGTGTACTCCGCACTTCTAAAGAGTTCATGTTTCTGTATTGCCACTCTGCTCTCATCAGACAGAGCTCTACATCCCTTTCCCCTCCAGGTCTCAATTTCTGGGACAGCTGCAGAAGCTCAGCAGTCTCTGGGTTAACACTCAACACAAGTGAAAATCTTTATCTCACAGTGTGTGGACAAATTGGTTTTGAAACAGCTACAGAGGGTCATCAATTCTTCAAACAGACACGGCGTGAGTATCCCATAAACCGAAACAGCCGGTGCTGCACAGATTCATCTGGAGGGGTTATTATTAGGGAACTGGGGGTGCTTTTCAGATGCAGAGATGTAATTTATCACGACCAGATTTTGTTATCAAGGAATTTAGACAGTTTCTGTTACTGCAACCTAATAAGTCATTTTATCAGCATATTTGTTTCCTTGACTGCTGACACCTCGGCAGCTTTCATACCTTCTTAGTATCACATGGCAGGAAAACAACTGGCAAATAAAGAGAAATCACTGGTTGTGAACTCACTGAAATTGCATATTCCATCTGGGAAGCTTGGATAATGCAGTTCAGTTATAAAGCAGAGTCCACTGAAGGTACACAAGTCTCTTGCTCTCTCTCTCTATGTCTCATCTTTTACAGTATAAAGAAGGAAGACTCTGTAACTAAGGGAATATATCATGGAATCCTTCCCAGATGATTAGCTACAGGGGAAACTGGCAGCAGCGTTCCTCAATACAGGACAGGCAAGGATCTTAATGACAGCACAGCTGGGCCTCCCTGCTTTTCTCTCTCACCAAATGTTGGAAAACTTACAGAGGTATCTACCTTACCCTAGTTAGATCTCTGGACCTCTGCATAACCTAGGGTCACGAACAGGTGCTTGCTTTCCTTAGAAAAATCAGCTCCAATTATGTCCTGCAAGATCCATTTCTCCTCGTTTAGCTCATGTCTGCTATTGCTGAATAATTAACCACTTATTTGACAAGTACTTTGCATCTTCCTGTGTCCCTGAATCCCCAACCATACACACAAACAGAAGGCCAATTAAAAGTTCATTTACCTGTGACCCTCTGGGATTGCCACATGCTGTGAGAGTCAATATATATTTCTTCTATTAGGGTAGCAGAGAAGCAATTTCTGAGGTTTAAGAGTGTCAAGGAAAAGTATCATGCAGACAGAATAGGCAGATCTCCTGTCTGGAGATTAAATAGAGAAAAGTCTCAGCTTTTTTTCAATTGCTGTTATGAACAAAAACAGCCTTAGGAAGGGAAACCACAGCCTGCAGCTGGAAGGGCCTTGTAAATCAGAGACAACTTCTCAAAGTGTTTCTAAAAGCTGTGACAAAGCTGCAAAAGTACAGAAGGGATTTCCCATTTCCTCTGACAACCACAACAGAGTTAGCAGGCAGCCATAATCAGTGACACAGGGTCCAGTTGTAGCCTGTCACTAGTCTTGCACCACAAGGTTCAGAACTGAGCCCAGTATTGTTTAACTTGTTCATTGATGACTTGGATGAAGTGCCCTGATGACACCAAGCTGGGAGCAGTGGCCAACACCCCAGAGGGCTGTGCAGTCCTTCAGAAAGACTTTGACAGGTTAGAGAGATGAGCAGAGAGGAATTGTCTGAAATCATACAAAAATAAATGCAGGGTCCTGCACCTGAGGAGTAAGCCCCTGCACCAGTACAGGCTGGGGTCCCACCTGCTGGAAAGCAGCTCTGTGGAGAAGGACCTGGGGTCCTGCTGGACAACAAGGTGTCCATGAGCCAGCAGTGAGCCCTGGGACAAGGAGGTCAGCGGTGTCCTGGGGTGCATTAGGAAGGGAATTTCCAGCAGGTCAAGGGAGATGATTCTCCCCCTCTATTCAACCCTAGTGAGGCACATCTGGAGTGCTGTGTCCATTTCTGTGCTCCTCAGTACAGGAGAGACATTGCACAGGGGGGCTGGACCAGATCACTGACGGTGGTCCCTTCCAAGCTGACCCACCCTGTGAAGTTGCTGCTGGTTTTACACCAGCAAAAGTGGAGTTGGAGGCAGTGTGAAAGAAATCAGCAATGAGAAGGGACAGCTTAGTCCCCCATCAGTGGGCTTCTGCCTGCCAATGGCAGTTGTGTGCACAGGAGTGAATGCTCCACTATAGTTAACAAAACCATTTACTATGAGCATACGGAAGTAGTTAGGCTCTATTATTTAAGTATTCATAAATAAGCAATTATGTCTTGTACTTTGCAAAAAGCTTCTTGCTTTCCCTTCCAGGTTGTAAGTTTCTGGTCAGTTCTGGAAAGTTGACTGGTCAGAAATCCATTCTACTTATCACTAAGCTCTATTTGATATCCTTGGTGTCACTTCACTTTTAAGGAAAGCACCTGTGTTGAGCTACACTGCTGGAGCTACAGGATAGTCAAAGAGAAGAGCAGGAAACAAGCGGACTGTGCAGGTTATATCCACCTGCCAATGTGAAAACAAACCCTGAGCCAGCCTTGTTTGTCTTTTCAAACCACTCCATGTCAGAGAGCAGGAGTCATGTCAGAGCACAGGACCCCTGCAATGAACAAACAGGGGAATTAATGTTCTCTGTGAGGCAGGGATGGAAACAGGTGATGTGGCATTTGTGACAGCTTCCCTCATCCCTGGGAATTCACGGCACATTTTTTTATCACTTCAAAGTGAAAACTAAGAACAGTAGGAGAGGCAGAGCTAGAAAGAAGCCTTGGCTTTGGGTTCCTATATCTGAAGTCAGGATATCATCATTACAGAATATTTACCACGTACATAATTAAACCCCTAAGTGCCAGCTGAACTGGAAATCATGCTGTGTGGTGCCTTTCCTACCATCTGAATGACTGTTATACAGTTGGCTCTGTTTTGACACAAAAAATGCAGTCCATCATAGGCCCATTCATCTGTCATCTGTTGCCTGCTTGTCTCTTTTCCCATTTAGTTGTGTACAAGATGAAATGTTTTCCTCCTGATGCTTGTCTGGTTTTTTTACACTTCATTTTTTTGCAGTTTTTTACATACCCACAAAGAAATAGCCTCAGAGAGTCACACTGCCAGCCACAATCATGGATTGACATTATATTGGCTTAAGTAATAAACAGCCATCCTCATATTTTTCCTTTCTCTTTCTCATTACAAAGCTGAAATGAACAAATTATTAATTAGATGCCATCCTCTGCCCCTCCTCCCTTCACTTTAAATAACTTGGAGACAACCAGGGGAAAAGTTACCAGGCATTGTTATGCATTCATTACTGTGACATATTAAGCAGAGAGCCAAAGTAATGATAGAGTACTGCAGCCAAAGGAAATTACCTGTATTATATTGTTATAGGCAATTGAGGCACAGTCAGTTACATGTACACAAACCACAGAAATTATTTAAAGAGCAAGTAGTTACGGGGCCAAGGGACAAGGAGTTTAAGATAAATACTCTCGTGAATTGTTTACGGGAAGACTGTGGAATATTTCTTCCCAGAAAATAATTGCAAAAAGTAGGCACAAATCAGGCTATTTTCTGAGCTGGTCTGAAGGAATACATAAGTATGTATGTGTTTCTGTGCTGAACTGTGCCAGAGATGTCTGACCCACTCTGGCAAGGGCAGAAGTTCTCATTTTGTCTATTTTTACTCCTCAATGATGAAGAAAATAAGATAAATGTTTATCCAAGAATTTAAGCTCTATGTGACCCTTTTGATTTGCAAGGACAAAAACCTCCCAAACTTTGGAATATTGCCTTCTGGCCTCCTGATGTGTTTTTACATACCACATGGACAGCTCCTGAAGCCCACTTCTTCCTAAAAAGCATTTTCCTTTTCAGTCAGTGAAAAAGATGAAGAAACTTTTGAGAACCAGTGTACTCATGATTCATCATGAGTCACGATGCCTCAGTTTTGGAGTACCCTAAACACAAAAGTTAAACTTATCTTTCGTTTCTTTAAGGAAAGAACTGGGAATGGATTTGCAGATATTTCTAGCCATTGGAAGATTCAAGAAAATGCTTTGCAGCACCTTGATGGGCACCTCCTGCTCCCAATAGGCACAGATGGACATCATTTGTGCCATGCTCATCACAACACATTCTCCCTTCCCCCAGTCTCTCTATCTGCCAGTGAAATCATACTTCTGCAAAACAACCAGAGTATCCCCTGAGCAAAAATTAAATAACTCAGTAAAATGAGAAATAGTTAGGATTGGGCACCAGCAATTGCTGCATTGTGCTATGGGCACTGCTTTTCTGGAGGAGTCTATGTGTAAAGATGAAGATGCTATCTCTTAGAGATACTCTGACACAAGGTTCATCAAAGCTTGAAAAGCCACTATATTGCTAGTGAAATTTATCAGACTGCATGCCAGACTCCCACTGGCTCTCACCCAGATTCCAAGCTATCCGAGGAATTATTAGCTTAAAAGCTTCTTTAGATCTTGTCAGCGGCATCTAGCTCACCATGGATGTAGATAAGATTCACAGTTCCTGACAAAGGAGATGGGATCTGACTCCAGGGCTCCCTGTCCTATTTTAAGAATGCAAATTCTTAATGGCTGTAATGAGGGCTGAGGGTGTTACAATTAAACATATTGAACTGATAATTTTCAGGGTCTTTTTTCTTTTTGAAACAAAAGGTGCGAGTTAAAAAGAGATTTATGAAATTCTCAGTGAAGGAGAAGGGTCAGAATATCAGGGATACATAAGAGATAGGCAGTGAAAATCAAATCAAAATATTTTAAAATTATTGAAATTAAATATATCTCTCTTACTTGAACTAATTTTTATGTCTGGGGAGGGTTTCTCAAAGCAAATATTTTAAAGAGACTGATTTCTTTATTTTTGCCTAGGTTAGGAATAAATCTGAAATTTAAAAAAAACATTATGGGTCTTGAAGTGTCTCCTACTCAACATCACTGAAAACAAAAGACTAGAACTGCTTGACTCACGTGTAATTTGGGCAACATAAACTTTGGATACCTCTGCCTGCCCTGACCAGACTAGCAACATGGTGATTCTACTTATTCCATTTACTGTCACACAGTTAAATTTACTCAGACTGGTATTTAACACTCTACATGGGACTTTGCTAATGGTCTTGATTAACTGTCCTCTGAGAGTTTCTTGCACTCACATTGGAACTACTGGTGATTTCAGGCAGTCAAAATATGCATTTATGAAACAGTGAGAAGAAAAATGTATGACTGTGTGGAAGCTTTTAACTTTCACAGATTATGAAAAAGAAAAAGAAAAACAAAAAGCAAAAACCCCAGCCTCTCTGGGGTTTGTCTAACGAGCTTAATTCAACAGATGAAACAAGGGGAGCGGCGTTCATCGCCCTGTCGGTTCATCAGCGGCGAGGTGGCAACGCTTCTGCCGCACGCATCCCATCCCGCCCCACAGCTCCTGCCTCCCGGGCGATGCCTCACCCCTCTGCCCCTCCGGCCGAGCAGAGATGCTGGCACAGTGGCCTGAGCTGCCACTGACACAGAGCAGGACAGCTCTGCTGCTCTCCAGGGCACTGAGCCTCCTTGCGGGCTGGCTCCCGTTGCCATCCTGCTCCTCCCTGTGCAGCCCGGGCGGCCGCGCTGGATTATCCGGCTCCTGTTGTTCTATCCTGGCTCAAACTCGGTCCCCCCACAGTCCACACCCTCCCGGACCTTGTCACAGAGCATCTGAGCTGCTTAAGCACTCTGTAGCATTCTGTTTTTGAGTTTATTTGATTGTTCTATTTTTTATTAAGGCATTTCTATGTTAATTAGTTATAAAATGGTTTGCCCCTGTGTNACGCCGCGTGGGCGTGTGGGCAGGTGAGAGAAACGCCACACTAATCCACTAGGGAGACTGGAAGCACAGGCTCACATTCCTGTTTCTTTCCCAGTCACTGATCTTTTGCAAGCACCTTTAGAAGTGTCACTTGCCCGGGTTTCCTGACACTTCCCTTTGTAGGTCTTTATTTTCAACTTCTACTCACTTCGACCACGCTGATGTTTCCTATGTGGGATTTTTATCTCAGAATAAGCATATGCACTTTTTAAAGTTTTGACGAAAATGGTTAAAAAACTCCCTGAAATGAGGCTAAGGGCATTATTTTGCTGTGACAGCAAGTAGGTAAAACTTTATTGTTCAAACTGTAGTGGCCCCATTCTTTGGAGGATGGACACAGTACCTGGTAGAGGTGGCCTTTCTCCCTTCTACTGTTGCTATGGAAAACTACTTTTATTTGGCAATGTTGAGCATTTGAGATATTTAATTTGCGCTCATTACAGCCTTGTTGGAGCTTGGCTGCTAAATGTTTGAGATGTTTATGTGGCTGGCTCTGTTGTGCAGGCATTGCCCTTGAGGAGGGTCTGGATGAACTCTCTCCAGGGCAGGAGAGGCCAAGCAGCACTTCAGGCAGACAGACGGGAAAGCAGAGGGCTGAAGCCTGGTTTTCCTGCCTTTCCCAGCATGGAGATTCCTCCAACAGGGAGAAGGAAGGGCAGTGTAGCACATTGTGCTGGTGGGAGAGGAGTTTTCAGGGCTCTTGGTGAGAACAAATGCACAGAGAAGTCCAAAAGCCAAAGAGAGAGGGGAAGGAAGAGGAGAAAGAGAAGAGGAAAGATGAGAAAGCTCTCCAGCCCAGTTCTAGCTGCTGAGAATGCTGCTGTCTTTTCGAACTTGCTTTCTTTAGGTTTTGGGGGAAAAGTTCCAAAGTAGCAAGAGATAAGTTCCAACACTTGCTCCAGGATAACAGTGATATCAAAAAGCATATGCTGTATTGTGTTATCACCAATTAGCAATTGCTTCCACTGTGATAAATGGTCTTTGAATCACCAAACTTTCAGGGTGAGGAACTCCTAGAGAGTAATTGCGAGTTTCATACATCTGAAGTGTTTATGTAAATGCTTATTGTTAATAATAACAACAACAATAATGACAATAGAAAATCCCCTGGTTTGTATGGTTGTGGTTGCTCAGAACAGCTGTTTTGATGAGACATCTGCCAGTGAAACGATTTAGCCTGAGGATAATGAATAACTGTTACTTAACTGAGACAGTATTAGCATAAACTCTGTTTAATGGGGACACATTTGGCCAGTGAATAGTGATTTCTTGGTACTTATCTAGGTGTTTAATAGTGAAAATTACAAGCTTGTGGCAAAAATAAATGGATTAATGAATAGTCATACAAGATATACTGTCAATTTTTTTTTTGGTTGCTTTGGTTTGAAATGCCTCAAAGGGATCATGGCAGAGAATATTTCAAATTTAGACAACCTTTGTGGTGGGTGCTTAGAAATGGTGAAACACTGATGACCATTGAGAACCTTGGTATTTATCTTCTCCTTCAGAAACTATGGAGAAATTATGAAATTATGGAGATATGATCTGGAGATATGAAATTAAGGAGATATGATCTGAAGATCATTTGCATCCCTGTTTTATGGCATTATTTTCTCTCATCTGAATCTTTCCAGATATCCATTATGCATATATACATATAAATATATATATATATATATATATACACATATGTGTGTGCACATGCATGTTTCACCCACCTGGCTCTGGCTTGTTTCCAAGCTGGATAACTGAAACATCCAGAATGGAGTTTCAAGTAGAGAATTCTGTTCTGATAGACTCTGCTCAGCAGAATTCACAATTTTTTCTAGTTCCTATATAGATGTGTTTCAGAATGCTGAGGCAATGGCATAAAAACTTGCGGGCAAGAAGAGGGGTATGTTAAGATCAATGTTATATCTGTGATTTTTGTGGACTACTGATAGTCCATGCGAGGAGTAAAACCTTGCTTGTAAGTGATAATGTCATTTTCTTTCAAGGGATATGGACTCTGCATGTGTGTGTTGGCTGTTAATCCATGGCTTTTAAAGAATGCTAGCAAAGACTGTGTTCTTTATGAAATAAGATAAATAATGAGGTAGAATGAGAGACCAGTGCAGTGTGATTCAGTTCGGGCCAGACCTACAAATGACATTAATACGAACCATGGGACCTTTGAACACTGTGAAAAGCTAGCTCCTATTTCTCTTGAGGGAGCTGAATTAATTCTTTCTCTCATAAGAAAAAGAGACTGTTACCCTATTAGTGACAAAATTTACTAGATTTAAAAGATGGCAGATAGTTCTTCCTCTCATATTTTTACCTGTCTTTTTCTGGATATAAAGAACGCATCTCCTATCATGGTGGTTATAAAGGTAGAAGAGAGGTCCTGGGATCTGGAAGGTGGAGAAGACTTTGTTGACCTGTGAGTGACTGATGTTTGGAACTCTCTAGAGAAATATTCACCATTTGGCCAGTAAGCCTAACATTCCTGCCTTCACTCTGGAACCCAGAAATTATAAATTACCATTTGTGTAATGTTCATAAAAGAATTACAGTTATTTCAAATGCATAAAAATATCTAATTTCATTATACTGATTACTTGATATGTCAATACAGCTACACACACATGTACCATTCCTATTGTGGGTCGAGTGTCAGAACTGTCTGGTGAGAATCATTTGCAATGAAAATGTGTATTTGAACAAGGCAAGTAGACTGTCTTTTAAGCAGGAATTTTAGGCTGTGACTCATTTGACCTATTTCAGACACCTACACTAAGCCAGGATGAATCTGGAGAAGTGAATCATACTCGTGGTTTCTGCGTCGCCCTGGACTCCTGTTGAAACTGAAGCAGAGTTTCTGGGAGCTGCTCGAATTTCCCCAAGATAGACCACCCCCAGGAAGGCTCTCCAGCAAGCAACAAGAATCACAAGCACCTTTGGAGTTTCCACCATAGCTATGTTACTTAGAAATAAGAGAGTCTTGCTGCTGCTGGCTTTTCTCACAGAAGCCCTAAAATCAGTTCCAAAGGCAGTTTGGTGGGACAGAAATACTGATTTTGGAAAGTAAGACAAGACCTAGAGTCAAAAGACTTCTTTCACAAAGACAAGCCTTTCTTGTATACACTTGTATACACTATGAGCAGGGAACTACAACTCCTTTCAGCACCCGAGGTAGGACTGAGGAAGCTTTGAAGTCTGCGGGATGGAGATGCTCTTGTTTGGCTGAATGTCGGGACTGCTGCTTGCTCCAGAGCTGAGATCAGCACTCACAGATAGTGGCCTCACTCCATAGCACTCCACCTTTCACCAAACTTCTGTGTGAGTGAGCTGACATGACTCTTATAGGTGACCTGGGCACCTCTACACCAGCTCTAATGAATCAAGGCAGTCTGATTTTAATTCCACTTTGCATCATACTCTTTGTCATGCCTGGTTTCCCTGAAAAACCATGGAACACTTTAGATGGGAAGGGGGCTCAGCTGGACATTGAGTCCAGCCCTCATGCTTTAAACTGACTTCAAATTTACACCAAGTTCATTTAAGCCTTGTCTAGTCATGTTTTCACTAAATCTGTGGATGGATAATTCAAGGTACAGCTCTATTCACTATATAGAAGGTAAATTTTGCTTACCTCTGTGCAGCCACAGGCTGATTTTGAGTAAAATGCTGCATCATGGCCTGGTGCAAAAGCACAGGTGAAATGTGCCACCATACCTTTAGCACTTTACAAAGCACTGTCAAAAGGATATACAACTAAAAGGTACAAGGTCATAAGAAGAGACGTTGCCCTGTAAAGAAAAGGCCTTAGGGAAACTGGTACAATAGCAATTTGGGGAACTGGCACTGAACTGAGCTGAACTCTTACTCACTCAAACTTCACAGACTTACTCTTGGCCAGACACCTAAACCATTTGGCTCAGTATCATTCCAGAAGCAGCCACATTTTCAAAGTGATGCAACAAGGAAATAAATCACCTTTATTATATGAAAGGCAATCGCTGTGCAGTCTCTGAGGAAAAGAAATGTTGTAAGCAGGAGGATGCATTTGTCTTGGAAAACTCATATTCCAATAAATACAGGTGATTGTGCATGACTAATTATACACACAGTCTTGTGCACAAAGATATACACAGAAAACATGAGTATTTTATTATGGCTTGAGGACTTCTTGAACAGCTTTGAATTTCTTGCTGGAATTTAAAAACTAGTGCTGTGGCTGGCTGTCTCAAAGGACAGGTCTGATATAAGTTGTCAGGGTTGACAGGAAATAGTTTAGCTTTAGTTATTTAAAGAACTAACTAAAAAACTTCATTTTATTGTTTCTTCTTTTGTCTAACCCCACCCCCCACTCCCCCAGATACACACAGGTGCTCTCACCCTGTAGAAACATTGAAAACACCTGATTTCATGCAGGATGTGCTTGTTACCTTGTCATGTCCTGAGGTACCTGTGCTTGATTCATAGGGTTCACACTGACTGCTTCCCCTGTCCCTGCTTTGGAGGAACATCAAGCTTTTGTGTACACTTGTGTATGTGAAGGCTCTGCTGTGCTCTCACAAGCCTCTTGCTCCAGTCACAGAAAGATCACACAGCTGGCAAAATTGCTTTAGCCCTCCCAGCCTCTGGCTGATACGAGGTTCATGTACTTTGACCGTGGAGGCTGCTGAAGCCCATTAATGGCCTGTTTTTTGTTATATCTGTCCCCATCCACAGGAGCAATTACCAGGGACCTGTGCTTTCCCTGTGGCTCTTCGCAGCTGAGCTCTGCCCAGAGCCAGAAGGACAGTGCATATTCATAGTTGGGAAATAAGATCAATTCCTCATCTTCACTTGGCATTTTCACTGCCACTTTTGAAGATAACGGGGGGGACCTTCTGCATAAATTAAAAAAAAAAAAAAAAACAAAAAACAACAAAACAAAACCCAAAAGAACCCAAACAAATCCCTTGGTAAGAGGTTAATAGTTTCTTATTCTGTGTCTAATCAAAGAATATGCTTATTTATTGACTTTCTTTGTAAATGAAAACAAATTTTTTGGCCTGATAATTGCTCTGTATACTTTCCTGAAGAGCTGTAACATTTCCCATGAAGGAAAAGTGTGGTATTATTTATACAATTGATAAAAAAATTGGTTCTGATTTAAGAGTGGAGTTCTCAAGTGTGCTCATGTTAATACTAAAAACAGTAAGAAATGTCATCTAGAATGATTGCTGGAAGTACCTTAAAGGAGCTCTCTTCTGACACCTCTGTTTACGAGTAGAAGAGCTTTCTTTCCCAGATACACACACACAATTTGGGGAGCATTTCCTCTTGTTTTTGACTTTTTCCCCTCTGATTGAAGTAACCTTTCCACTGTGAATGTATAGGTCAACAATCCTTCCTTCTGCTACAGGAACTCAATTCATTGCTGAAGGGAAGAATAAAAAAAGAAACACATTCTGGATCTAAAGGGAACAAGACTGCAGGTCTGAGCAAGACTTGCCCTTGGCATTTCCTCTTGCCCTGCTCCCGCAGGCAAGCAAGGCTATAGGGGCCCTCTGTGAGTCTTATGGAAATGCATTTCATTTGAAGTAAATGCTACCCTAGTGCACTGATGCCATAAAGAAAAATGTTGGTCTAAAGTTTAAAGGAGTGATCTCAGTTGTGGAAAGGGCAGTGGGGAGGCTTTGCTTTGACCTCTCTTGATCTGGACTTTGTTGATTAATGCGCACAGAGTGGCCCAAAAAAGAATCCAATAATAAAGTAGTTATGAATGCTGAACCCAAGAGTCCCCCTGACTGGCCAGATGTGAGTGCCATGACTGTGAAACAGAGGGACTCCTGCTCACAACATGTTGCGGGTGAATGTAAAACAAGATTTTGGGGACTTCACCTTCCCTTTTGGAAAACAAGAAGCTCCTGATAAGAGTTGTGGTCATTGTACAGTTAGTGCTTCACTCAAAGGAATCTATTTCAGAGTTTAAAACACATCAACAAATCATAGCACTGACATGAGTTTTATTAGCATTTTTCACCAGTTTTTCCCCCATATTCTATGTTGTCATTACAGAGTGTTTTATGATAATGGCAAATCAGAATTGAAGGCCCAGTGCTCTTTCTCCACAAAGTCGGGCTCCAGCTCTCTAAGGTAAAGGAAAACCTTTAACATACATGTGATCTGCCCACTATCCAGGAAACTTAGTAGAAGTTCCCTGGTTTAGCCCATTCTGTATGTGCAAAAGCAAATTGCTGACAGGAGTTCTCATTTTTAAGTTTACAGCTTAAAAGTACTTTTAATCCAAACACCTTTTCTTGGTTTTGTCTTTTTTTCCCCTCTCAAAGCTGTGTGCTCTGGCAAACAGACATTGTCTTCTGAATCTTCATGAGTACCCTAATCTGGGCATTAGTGAACCAAAATTCCTCAGGCCAGGCATGCTGACACCTTGCAGACTTTTCTGAAAGGATAAGTGAGACATAAAGAATAAGGACAACTCTGAAAACCCTCTCCTGGCTATCTTCACACAACAGAAAAAATGAAAAGAAAAATGTCACAGGAAATCTGTTGCCTTTCTTTTACTCTCCTATCAATCACCATGTGGGAAGGCTTTCCTGTTCCAGAACCAAATAATCCTGGAAGGTAAAAATATTGAAGAAATTCTAGGTTTTAATGGACCAAGGGATTCTTGCTTTCATCCTTGCTTCCCCATGGCTCCACTGCACAGGAAGAGAAGAGCAAGCTCTGCTTGCCAGAGGTGTTTAGAGAAGCAATAGAGGCTTGCTGGCTTCCAAGGAGATGTTTAATGCAGTATCATCATCACTAACCTGGGGCAGGAGTGCAACACTGTCAGCAAGATCTCTCCATAGGTGGAGGGATCAGTGCATAAAACAAGTGTCAGTGCTCAAGTATGTCAGATTTCCTCTGGAAAGTAATTTTGTTATGGTTTCCAAGGTTCTATTACTATTCCAGCTAAAGGAAGGAACACTCTGAATTGATAGCATCCCATATCTTAATTGCTTGAGTGAGTATCTGCCAGTGCAGAGAAGGGCAAGAGGCCTTTAGAGTAATAATGAAATTACCTGCCCCTACCCATTTCCTGAGCAGATCTCAAAATACTTTATGAGAGGAAGTCAATTTCACTATTTCTGTTCTATAGAAATGGTTTATGCAGTTGATGTTACACTCCCTTTTTATGCCTCCATACACTAGGAAAGGATTTTGTAACGGAACAAAGTCTTTTGTAATGGGTAAATCACTAGTATTTAATTAAGATAGCAATGGGTGATGCTCATCAGCAGTTTTAAAACATCCCTGACTTCACACCTTTGGGAATATCACTTTTACAGTCAAACAAGAAAATACAAAAAACATAAGATTTGCATGGGAGCTTTATTATCTCTTTTACTTCCATAACTACCACTAAAGCCATTCCTCCTGGACAAGGAAGAATAAATATCTTTAATGCAGAAAATTCAGTGAAGTGGCAGAATTATCTAATGGCTAATTTAAAGATGCACATAACCAGAGCAAAGAGGTGATAGTTCTTTATACTAGCTGAACTTGCATTTCCTGAATTCCTCTTCAGAAGAATGGTGGGTGTCTTTGATCACGGCACTCCTCTGAATCTCTGATTCTGTTGGGGCAATGATCTGTTAAAAGTTTGACATTTTAAAGAACAGAAGAAAAGCATCTTGCTGTCAGCATTCCAAACATTAGCCACATTCAAGAATGCAAGCTTGATATTTTATGTGTGATTGATACTGTATGGTATGCATGTGCACTCTGAGAATTCACACATTCTGAGGTGCAATTTCTTGCTTCTAAGAGTGTACCTTTATAAGGAGTATCTGGTGTCTTGAATAGGTAACTCTACTTTTGTAGGATAGCAGCAGCTTTCTTTCTGCTCATCTTGTTCAACATTAAAAACAAACAAAACAAACCACACCAAAACCATAAACAAATATCTATTAGCCACTTTATCATGAAAATCTCTCCTTCAACATTTTTAACATGTAAATATTTTAATTAAGAAACATCTTGTCATGCAGTTTTACAGAAACCGTGGGTGAAAGTACCCTGAAGGTGATCCCACAAGTAGTCAGTGTCATTCACTGTTTTGCTGAGCAGGAGTTCCAAACCCAGCACGTGATCTTGTGTTCCTTCCCTAAATCCCAGGGTCAATTCAATGTAACAGGAGAAAAAAGAGAAGAGTTTGCTTCCTTAGTTCATAGTGTTATTAAATAAAGCCTCTAAAACAATCAAAATTTAGTTTTCTCCTCTGTTGAATGGCGTGTTTTTCCCACTTAGTGAGACCTGTCGTCTCAGAGCAGGATTTGTTCCACTGCTTTGGTAGAATTTTCTATAGACCTACCCATGCTAGCTTTGAACCCTCCCTCTCTAATGCCAGTGGCAGCACAGAATTCAGCCCAGAATATTTGAGCAGTGTGAACTCAGAACAGTTTTACTTTCTGCTCTAAACTTAATGCCACTATTGCTATGCTGATACAAATTTCAATGAGCTGTAGTTAGAGCTATGACAATGACTTTGTAAACCCTACTTCTTTTTTCCCCTCAAAACTTGTTTTCATCCAGTTATCTATTTTCTCTTGATCAGGTTTTTAATAAGTTTTTTTCCCCTGCAATTTTGGGGAAGGAACAGAGACTAACTGCACTACAAACCTATGTGGTATATCTTCTGGAAGAGTGTATTCCATAAATGCCGGTGCCATTGGATCTTGGAGATTTCACCTAGTCATCACTAATGCCACTGGTGAAGAAACTCCAGAAGAGGGTAGCAGGGAGAGGAACTGGGGAAGATAGGCCAAGGGGCGTTGCTTGGGCAGTGAGGTAGCTCTCTTATTTCTCTGCCATATCTGCTAAGCTAATGCCAAGAAATAATTCCTTTGTCATAGACAGTAACCTCCCAAATCCTACGAGAGCACACAGAAGATGTTCCACAGTACCCTGTGCCTGCCAGCCCAGACAAATACGTGATGGGATAGGAGATCATGAGTCCAGGGTGAGAAACCACAAGGATGTATCATTCATTAACACCACCCACAGCCTGCCTGCAGATGTGGGACCTGAGAACAGAGTGCTCATGTGGAGAATGTCAGGAAGCAGAAGCGTGGTAGGCTGCCTGTGTTGGCAAGTGCCAGATTACCTAACCCATGGTTAGCATGCAGTGTAGGCAGGTTCTATTAGCAAAGTTCAGACCATGATGTGCTAATTAAAGAAGAGGTTGTCCTAGTTGCTAAGGGAATGAATGCCTTCAGTATTTCTGCTTCTACCTCAACAAAGCATGTTCTCAGCTGTCCCTTCAGTTGTGTTTGTCAGATAAAGGGGTCGGGACTTGATATGGCTGCTTCAGTCACTACAGTGCTCCTGAGAGCTGATTTACAGGTCAAGAGTAATAGGTGAAAAGAATGCCAGGGAAAAGTGATTTAAAATGCTGCTTTAACAGCTACCTGTCTGGGGACAAGTTCCTCTTAAAACTATGGGTTTAGGTTACATGTTTTTGTTTTTTTTAGCTCAGTTCTGCTTCTTTTGGGAAAAATACAGACAAGATGAGGAGATTTGTATGCTTTAAAATTGGTCTAACTGTCAGCTTTCTGTAAGGAAGAGGCTGACTGAGTGCTGGAGCCAGCCCTAGAGTGAAGGAGATGTAATGGTTTGAATTTTTTATTAGTAAAGAAGCTGGCTACCACCAGACAGGCATCTTGCTCAGCTTAGTCTCATGAGAAAGCATTCTCTGATTCATTATTCCTACACCACAATACATACTGTGCATAGGCAGCTGCTAGAAACAGAAGGATGTATCAACATCAACAGGACTGAAAACTGCATATTGTGAAGTTAATGTGGAAGTGAAAAACAGTCTTCATGGGGTGGTCCACAGCTGGCTGCAAGTCCCACAGCAGCTCTGTCATCCTTCTTTCTCTGTGTGAGATTTATAACACTTACAGCTTGAAGCTTTACACGATTGTGTACACCTTCTTCAAAGCAGCTTTTTTGTCTTTCAGAAACCCTCTCACCGGTGCTACAAATCTTTCTCCACTGTCACTTTCTGGGGAAATGGTTGTCTGGCTGTAACTTTGTGAGATTCCAGAGCCATGATCTTCCTGTGTCTTGGAGATGGGCAAGGACAATAAAATCCTCAATAAGAGAAAAACGTGTCTGTCTTTGGGAGACAATAGAGCTCTACATTCATCTCCAGTTTCCAGTATGCTGGGCCACTGTATTTTTTTCTTCTTATGCTTATAATTCCTGAAGTAATTCTCCATTAACTGCCTATTAGACTGGAGGAAATTTCCTGTACTTCATCTTCTCCCCTCCTACCTCAATGCACACATTTCAGCATCTGGCATCACCCCTCCCTACCAGCTGGTTCATTACTGCATTCTCCAAGGAATAAGCTGCCTTTTTCCAAAGACCCTTGAAGCCAAAGAATTTAACTTCTAACTTCCTGAGGACTCTAACTCCAATGTGACATTTTCTTATCTTTCTCTTAAAAATGCTCCCGCTACAATTTTATCTGGTCTAATTTTGCATTGCAAACTCTGCATTGTCCTTTTGCTAAGACAAATGTTTCATCTGCACTGCATTCTGCTAAAAGGGGCTGTGAATCCCTCACACCACAAAAATCTTAGCTGTACCTCAAATTGTACTTGACAAATAAGCAGGAACATCTTGCTGCCCCAGACTCGTAGCATAACTGAATCTGCCAGAATCTCCTGCTGCCTGCTGGAGGCAGATGTGGACTTTTAGACTTTGAATATTTAGAATAAAGTTCTGAGAAAAGGAATTCCATCTGGCAACAGCTGAGTCAAAGTTCTTACCCTGAGTTGGCTTGTTTTGGTGGTTTGGTCATTGATGTGGTTACGTTTTTTTTTTTTCCCAAACAATCTTTCTGTTAAAGCTATAAGCAGAAAGGATGAGACCTTGGTGGTATGACTAAAGCAGCATTTTAATTTGCATTTTGATGGAGGCTTCATCAGTTTACAGGGAGAGACAAAAACTGCTGCAAATATTCTCACACCCTGCTTTGAGGAGAATTGTGAGTGCCCACACAGGAGAAACTTTTGCCGTAACTAGGGATTACTAGTTTCAGTAGTCAATGTTCATCAGGAGCTCATCCTGCCTGATGCAGTCTTGGTCTGTGATGAAGCCTGGTGTGTCAGTCCTTGCCAAATTAACAGGAAACTAAGGAAAACAGATATTGCTAAAGACTTCTGTGGCATATAAAATGTACTAGCCATTGTAAAACCACTTGGAACAATCTGCTTAGATAAGATGCTAATGCATTTATTGGATTTGCTGACATTTAACAGAGGAATTTACTTTGAACATAATCCATACTGGATACTAAAAGGGACAAGATGCAAGATGCCAAGAACTCCAAGAAATTAGGGATTGTTTTCTATACTGTGTTTATAAATCAAATATATCAGTCTCTGCTTACATTCTGAGTTCATTTACACTCGGAGCCAATATTCGTAAAATGTCCTCTCCTTTTCATAAGAGATCAGATCAGGGATAGGCTCAAATCTTTTATCTTGACTTCACTCTGGTATGAACATTTGGAGACTGACTGACTACACTTATTTACTGCACAAGCTCAGAGTGGGCAAGAGCCAGCATAGCTGTTTTGCCATTCCCATTTAACCCCTGCAGAATGATCACTATTTTACTCACTAATGCTCCACTGTCATCACATTTACTGGTCTTCTTATTCAAATTGGTTACTGATGGGACAATTGGGCTCAAGAGTTAATAACTCGTCAAATTAACCACTACTTCCACTTGTGAGACACATCTTTAGTGGTATAAAAAGTGTACTGCATTTCCAGGGAGGAGGTTACAAAATTAACTAATGGTATTTTGAATATTTCACAAGTTGGTGAGATGGTTGAGTTAGTCATTCAGCACACTGGGAAAGCTGTGAGCTGCAATGAGGTTTGTAGCCTTCTGTGTTTATTCTGTGATTTTCTCCCAGATTTCATCTTAATTACTTCCTTCAGTTCTCTGAAACATCAAATAATGTTTTTCCTTCATTCTTTTAATTTATTTTTGCATAGGTCTCTGGCTCCATTGTTCACCTCCACCTTTTCTTTTACCATAATGCAATTTCTTCTTCCTGACCTACTCTTCTCTCCACTCCCTCCTTCTTTTTTTTTTTTAATTTTTTGTTTTTTCCCCTTCATGTGTTCTTAATATTTATTTTCATTCAGTTTTAGAGATCTGCATTCAAGGACCATCTTCTCACTCAGACATTCTCAACATCCTCCAGAGTCCAGGTATCTGTCACTGTTCCTTAATCCTCCACCAACCTGTTCCTGCTTATGGCTGGAGCATTGGCTTCTTGTCTTAGCTGAAGAGGAAAGAGCAACAGTGACTTTTACTGTTGGCAGCCATCCTTTTCCTCTCATGTGTTTCTCCTAATCTAGCAGTTGCCATGAGTTCTGGGCAAACCATGAAAAAGTCACCAGACTGGCAATTTTCCATTTTCCAGCATGCTGTTATGACCAGCACCTTAGGGTTTGAGTTCTGTGCTAGATACCAAAGATACCAAAGATATATTAAGATTATGTAATGTTCTAATCAGGTTGTGTCTTTTTGCTAAAGGAAAAGATCCTCTTATGGGCATTCCCTATGCTTTTTATAGAATAGCACTGTTAAAAAAAGGCCTGCTAAATTTCAGTGCCTACAACAGTATGAGCATTTAAATGTGTCTATTCCCAGATGAGAACCAGCATTAACAATGAGTTAGCTTTTAGACTGTAAATCCCACCAACGCAAGCCATAAAAGGAAAAAAAAAGAAGAAGAAATCAAGAAATAAGCAGCAAAGTTCTTCAGTGATTTGTCTGTGCTCCAGACAACTGTTCTTTATTCTGGCTACCTTTTACTCCCTCCCACTGACCAGATGTTTGCACTTGCAGCCACGAATAACTGCTTTTAAAAAATCAAGGGAATCTGGAAATATATGAATAGACGAGAAATTTGGAAAAGGGATTCCCATAACTACAGAAGTACAGAAGTCAGGCTGATTTTCTTCCCCTCCAAAAAAACCCCCATGTGTCAACTGGAAAATTACCTCTGTATCATACAGAGATTACTACCTCAGAACTTATTTCCCAAATCAATGTTTTCATAACAGCAGTAGTAGATTCCACCTAACTAGTTATTTTTTACTACTGCACCTTTTGACTCCCTCTGGAAGAATTTCTTATGCAACAATTGTTTCAGACTGTTTAATTCTGAACTGTTTAAAATTCTAAAATGTTAATTCTAAACTGTTTAAATTGTTTCTGACTGTTTAAATCCTGCCTGTTCTCTCAGTGGTGATAGCTGCAATGACAGCTGGTTTTCCATGGCCCTGGTATAGAGAAAGCAGCCTGCTGGGGCATGGCTCACCTGGTCCACACATGGTGCTGCTCTGTTGCAAAGGTTTACATAATCCTATAAAAGCCTTTTTGATTTCCCTATGAAAACTGACAATATGCAGTGCTCAGCATATCTGTATAGCTTTTCCACAGCCAGTCTCAGCACCCATAGCCTTTGGTGACTCACTGAGGCTAGAGATGGGATCTTCAGTCTGGTCCCAAAGAGTCTCAGACCTCCACTGAGTCACAGCATTTGCAACAGGCTCTGGGAAATTTCTGAGCTCTTGCAGCTTCACAACATAAAAATATGAAAGTATAAAGAATCCATTTCAGATTATTTGCAGTGACTGGTAAAATTCACTTGTTTTACCAGCGAGTTCCTCTCCTCTGAGTTCTGCTCTTTGGGACTCATTTTACACAGCATGTTCAGATCCTATCTGATTTCCATTTGTTCGTGGCACAGCTTTTAACATGCATACCAATTAGAAGCAATGTAATTTTTCTCATTAACAGCCTTAACCAGTCAAAAAGACCTTTGTGCCCACATTTCCAGCAACTACATTTCAGCCTAGTGTACTGTTGTGTTCATTCCACCTAAACTTTTTAAGTGCATGATGCAGCTCTTTGGTTCCATCCTCACTGCCCACTGCCCAGTCTGAGTCCACACTGCAGTGTTATTTCTGGTGTCTGGTTTGCTTTGAGATGGTCATCCCCCAGCTTTAAACAGTCAATGTACTGCTGATGTGCTTCATTAGGAACTAGTGTCTAGGTCTCAGGAAAGCAATAGGTTTGAGCAGCAGTACCAGAGGCAGAGCTGGGAACAGTCAGAGTAGCTACAGAAAGAGGCTAAGGAATGAATTGTACATTATACCCAACTGTAAAATGCTTTATTCTATTACCCAGCTTAGCCTTGTCAGGCTGACAATATCGTGTGAGATCCTCAGGCAACTGTTGTTGTTTGCCTTCAAGTACTGCTGGGGGTCATATGGAATTTTGACACTCAAGTTGGCAGTCTGCTGTTGAAGAATGGATCCTCCAGAAACATGGTAAGGTTTCAGCAGTACCAGCTGAAGATCTGATGCTCGGTACTCAGGAGACGAATGAAGTTTCAAAAACTGCAGATGGCAATTTTCTTTTTTCTCTTACCTACTCAGAGGAGTAGGTGTGAATTTAAACTGGTGGGGACAGGATATTTTTAGTATTGGAGTTCAGTGATTTCTACTAACTACTTGTCCTCCTGCATTTTCTCTTCCTACTTCATCCATACTTTTCTGTCCCTGGTGAAATGACACACAAAATGGAAAGCGTATTGCTTTCAGACTCCTAAAAGGAACAGCCCTGCTAACAAACTGACACAACGTTTCCAAACTGACACAAGCTTCTTCAGACTCCACAGAAAGGCTGGTGACCCAGGGCTTACAAATGCCTGGGAGAAAGGGAGAAAGAAGATCCCCCCAAAAAAACCAACAAAAAAAAAAGTATCTACAACATGTTTGCATCAAAATTAACTGGCAAGCATGGAGTTGTGGGGACATTGACTTTGTTGTGCAATCTTGTCATTCAAGGAATGTTGATCAGTCCAATACATGTTAAGGTTCTAACATAGAAAGTGTCATTTTCTCACTAAACTTGGCATGGATCTGCACAACTACCCTGTGGACAGGCTGGAGACTGGGTCTACTGAAATCTTCTTCAAAGGATGCCTTTGAAACAGCATGTCAAGCACCAGGTATATCAGAGATGTATACTATGCTGAAACTCCTCTGCACTGCATATTTGAGGCATATTTGTGAAGTCTCAAGCTCTCTGGCCAAACTAAACATTTTGTGACAAATAGCTTCAAGCATGTCTTTCTTCTGAGGTTATTCTCTGCAGTAGAGGAAACTCAGAATTAATATTTTCTGAAAGGCTGCTTCTTTTCCTAGCAGAGGGAATAGGTCTAGAAAATCAACTCAAACATAATATTATTCATCTGGTATAATTCCTCTTTAAAATCAGCCTTCTAAAGTCTTAAGACAGTATTCTCTGCTTGCACCTCTGCTGGATGTCACATTTTGTGACCTGAAGTTAGTTATTTAGAGGTTTTTCTAGCCTAAATGGTTCTGTGATTGCATGTTAGGGACATTCTGCTATCAGTTACAGGATAGGTAGGCCACAACTTTCTTTGTTCTGACCCTAAACCTGCCTAAGGGTAGAAAGAGAGATTATCAAATTAATCACTGTGTGCACCTGATTATTAGCACATATAACAACTGATCTACTGAGGTAATGGGGCAGAAGGATGGAAGTTAAGCAGTAACAGCTGTATCTTCCAGCATCCAATTTGTCATGCAGGTGTTGCTTCCATCTAAGCCTTTACCATGGAAATGCTGGTGGCTAGGACTGTCTTTCTTCTAATGCCCTGTTACACCAATCCTGTCAAAATATTCTTCAAAAAATGTCATTTATTAATGATATGGTTTCTTAAAATTCACTTAGAAGGGAGAATATCTGTTGTATTACTTCAGGGATCAAACCCCAAATTTGAGGGCAGAATTCTATTCTGACTGTAGCCTATAACAAATACAAACAGTTTGGACTACCATAATATTCTGAGACCTTCAATGATATCTTGGCATCTGACTTTTACTTGTGCCTATTAGCAGGTTTTGGGGGATTTTTTTTACCACAGGTGTCACCATTAGAAAGAAACCAGGAGAAAAAGCTTCCTGTTCATGTAGGCATGTGAGCAGTGCAGTCAGCACAAGCTTGAAGCAACAAAATCTTTAAGACTCCATCTTCTCCATTCCTGCAATATCCAGCCTTACACATCAAAGCTACCTTAACAGAACATTGCTGTGGTTGCAAACTCAAGTACACAAAAGTAGGAAATGACAACCAAGTTCTCACATGCAAACAGATTTTGATATCCTTTTCTCAGATTATAACACTATTATTAATTACATGATGACAGAGCGATTTCCACCAGACCCTTACTTTATTTGATGTGCAAAAAGATCAGGTGCTAACTTCACAGAACTCTAAGGTATCTTCTTCTATCTTAGCAACATCTGATTTCTTCACCCACACAATCCTGCTTTTCATCTTGTATCCCAACACCCCATTAAATCTCTTTTGTTTTCTTTCTCTCTCTTACTGAAGAAACAAACTCACCACTGTTAATTCCAGTACCCATCCCTACCTGGGCTTGATTAGAGAGGGATACCCAGTTTAGAAAAAAACTCAGTTTTTCTCTTTCAGTGGTGAAGAGAGTATCTTTTAAAAATCATTTGCTGCCAGGGATTGGCAGATGTAAAGGCTGGTAATGATTCTAAGGAGACTGAGCTTTCTTAGCTGCTGTGTTAGTCAAGAAAGAAGCAGAGGTCTGAGCTTACTTTATGGGTATAGATTCTTTAAGGATGCAGCTGTTCCCTTTTATCAACTCTCTACGAAGAACATACAGATTTTTAAAGGCTCAGTTAAGTAAACTTTTTTCCTTTAATGCTCCCAGACTGGTATCATTGTTCCCTAGCAAAAACCATCACTAGTTCTGAGGCCCCAGCTGCCAATCACCCAGTAGTAAACATCCCAACACCTCTCAAATTTATCACAGATTACAGTGCAGAAAGAGGACCTGCACAAATCCTTCCTTTCAATCAGCTAATTGATGAAAATGAGGTAATAATGAAGCTGAGTGATTGCCTTAACAAAGCTACCACTGTACTTGGCATAGAGCCCACTCCCAAGGAGTGGCTCCTTTTTCACCTAGACATGGGAGAAGGCAAGGAAATGCAGTTCCTCCTGCTGATGATCACTTGTCTTGGCTGCATCTATTTTGCACCTGGTTATGCTGAGTGGAAGAAGGTGGGCAAAAGTTTCAAAAGGCCATTGGCATCAAGTCTGGTACTGGAGAAATCTCTCAAGTTATAACCTCTCACTGGAACTGTTGTAATGTCAAGCTGACATACTAGCACACTTGGAAATATTTTCAAAATGGGCAAAGGGCACAGTGACAGGATAGCTTTTTTAATTCCAGCACTGAGCTCTTGTCTGTTGGCTGCAGAAGTGTTGTATAAACTTATTTTCTCTGTAGATGAAATCCTTCCTCTAATGGACTTACACATGTGCTGATTTCACTGGAAAATCTGCTTGGTCTGGTCATCTCTTTTAGGTGATGCAGGAACTGTGAATTCTGACACCATCCATGGTGTAAGGAGAAGCTTATTCCTTTCCTCAGTACAGAATTTGATAGAGACTGAAATTTCAGAGGAAGTAGCAATGCTAGCACCTATGTGGCTGCCAAGCTCAGAAAGACAAATACACACAGAGTGTAAAATATCTTAAACTTCTTGGGCATTTTTTGTGTCTGATGCAGGATTCCTTCAGTGCCACCTTCAGACTCTGAAGGTCTGTCCTGTTTCTGGCCTCGTCTGCTTGGCATCTACTACATCTGACAACTTTAGCTTCACCCAAATGAAAGGAAAACCCCTACCACATCAAGATACAGTCTGAAGCACAGCCTATCAAAGTGTTGAAGTATTACTCTGAAAAAGAGGTGTTTAATGTTGACAGGTTCACTGGCACTGGTACTGGTCTTGCCTTGTTGCCTGACCATAGCAACAACTCCCCTGTAACTGCGGTTGAGCCTGAGGAGGATTACCCTTGTTACTGACAGTTTCACTGCTGACATGGGGTGACCTGTCCTATTCTTCTGCCAATGCAGCAAGTCCAGATCACAGCTCACAACTTCTGAAATGTCAGCAAGAACATGGAAACTTTCTTCAGCACTGACAGTCCCGCACAGAGAGCAGGATGAAGCTCACAGTCACACCTCATCCCCAGAAAAAGAACATTTTACTTTAATCACAGTACATTTCTAAGATACACAAGCACTTGTGGCCACTTAAATAAGTCCATGTTAGCTGTTTGGACTATGCTCCCTGTTTATATTCAGAAGCAAGTACATTCATTTTCATTGTGCTTCTGTCTGACATGGACATGAAAGTGGACTTTCTTCTACCAATTTTGTTAAACTGTGAGAAAACTTTCATACTGGGCATTCCTATTGTTGCAATGGCCAAAAAGGAAATAAGCCTGAGTCATTAGGCAGGATCTGGGGTTTATTTTACTCTCTCTTCACTGGAAAGTAGCAGCTATAATGCACTTCTGCTTTTTAGAGAAATCCTCCTAGAAAATATTTAAAACACAACCTTCATGGGGAAAAATATGTAAGTTCTAGGGTTTGACTGATAGTGACTGTATTTTATTCTTGGCCAGAAGCTTTCCTATTTGAAACATTGGGTAGTGATCCTTATAAAAAGGTCAGGGGTGATTTCTTTTCCCTTAGTACCTATTTTCAATCCAGGAACTTTTTTCATACAGATTCTAAAGGCCTGATCATCAATACAAAACTTCAAATTATTTTAACAAGTCCTGATATCATGTTTTAACTTGTAATAGGATCTGTGTTTCTATTATTCATCCATCCATTTTAATTTCATTTACATTTTGTATTTACACTTACTCTTTAGTGCTGTATAGATTTTTTTTGTTGGCCAGACTTAAGACACCTTTCATATAAAATCAGCGTAAGTGTGACAAGGGCCAGATGTGTTACTAGTGACAATCTGGGTACCCGAGGAAGCAATCCAAGCATTCAGAAGGCAACCTCCAAACATGTCCAACCCACTGAGTCAGGGACTTTGGAGCTGACACACAGCCTTGGTCATAAAGGACATTGCTTGAACTGCACGGAGCCTGAATGGACATCTTAACATAACTTACATAATCATCATTAGGCTCACTAGTGTTGGTTGTTTGAAGAGCTGGTTTCATTGTGGTAATAATTCATTTCTCACAGGTATTCCCTGAGTTCATACAACCGGCAGTTATTCCTACATTCTGGAAGAAACACTCTGTCAATGATGGAATGAGCCTTCCTGCTATCTTTTAAAAAAAAGACACCACTCTTCAAAGTACTGTAAGGCCAGTTTTCTTTCTAATTAGCATCCTGGCTCTGGGGAGGCCTGCATTGGTAACACTTTCAGAAGTTAATGAAGCTGTTCTGGAAACAATTAAACCTTCCACGTATAAAACAGGTATTGCTAATGGAAAAAAAGGTCTTGTTGTGGTCAGGTAGTGTATCCTCTTTTTCACCAGGTAGTGAAAGGTGTCCTTAGATGAATTAAAATCTAAATGTATAAGGCTAAGCCTGGAGGAATAATACACACTGTGCTTTAATATTTCTAGAATGGCTGGCAGATATTAATTATACATGTCTACAGTTCAGTTAAGGCTTTTCTTAGTCTCAGCATTCACAGTGCAGGGTAATAAATGGCCAAGTGTAACAAAGGAAACACAGCAGTAAGAAAGAGACACTAGATCCACTGTTTGCCTGGCAGTGAGGTGAAGCAGTCAAATAGAAACAATTATTAAAAAAAAAAACCCTATAAAAATGTGTGTGTATATACGTTTTTCCTAGAACACAGACTAGGACATCAAGGATAGTTCAGCTCGAATAGCACTGAAATCAAAGCAGCAGCTCCACTGACTTTGACATACCCTGATTTAGGCTTAAGACTGCCTGGGTCAGTTTCCCCTTCCTAGCCAGTGAAATTTAAAATTATTTTAAAGTTTGTCCAGAGCTACTTTTCTTTTCCAGAGGACTCTGCAAAGGCAGTAATACATGTTAAGCAGTTAAGGTACTGTAAATTATCCAGAATTTTGCTGCAAATAGCATAGGGGTTAAGATTCCTTGGCATAAAAAAAAACTGTGAAAAAAATAATGTGTGAAATTAAGTATTTTCTAAGTTATGCATGTCATATTATCAAAATAGTAATCAATTATTTCAGTAAGTAGAAACACAAGATTGTCTTGACCATGGTAGGTCAAAACTTAAAGTACTACTAACATGAAATCAGATTATCTTCATAAAACTAAAGTTGCATCATATTTATTCTCCATATCTTCACTAGTGTTTATTGGTTTAAAATCCCTAATTGTTAAAAATACCAACCAAAAGAACAAAAGCCCCCAACTCTTCCCTAAATGACTGAATCACAACAAATGAAAAGTAGTAAATGGCAACAAGGAAGAAAAGTACACAGAGAATTCTGTCAGAAATATAAACAAATATCTTTCCTTTATTATATTTTTCTGATGAGGCATAATGCTATGTAAGCCTCTAGTTATGGGTGTTTACCTTTCTACAACTAGAAGTACAACTGAAATTTGGGAGAAACCAACATAAAAATAAAATTAGCACAGAACAATCTCTGTTAACTATTTCTAATCTAAACTATTGTCTGAACTTTATTTTGGTATAAAAGAAGTAATTTCTGAATTAATAACTGAATTTCCTTTACATTCCTAAAGTTTTAGGTTTTCATGGTGTTTTCTGGTTATTTAAAGGCATTCAGTTTACCAGTCTTTATTTTTTTCCCGTTCCTATAATCCCAGGCAATCTGAATCTTGCTCTTTCTTGGGTTTTGTTGATTTTACTTTTTTTTTCCCTGTAACATGCACAGGAAAATCTCCATTAAATTTTAATTTACTGCCCATTGTGGACAGCATATGTAATGGAGCTTCTACTTCATGCTCAAGAACTGGGAATTTATTTTTCTGCAGTAGATTAAATTTCACTTATTTCTTGTCTAAATGCCTTTTCCTACCACAAAACATGCCAGGCAGCCTGTTCTGCAGTAGTGCTGTACTCACTGCAGCAGCAGATGGTAACAAGCATCTCAAGAGTTAGGACTTGCTTCAGACTTTTGGTCTTGCTCTCCATGCTCTGATACCATTAACAAGTTGTGCAAATTAGCATTTAGAAGAAAAGCAATTCACAAAGAAAGAGTCACAACCTTCTGCGGATCAGTTAGCACAATCCAGCCAGCCTGCTAAATCAGATTTGACTTTCTGTTCCCTGTGACAACACCCTGAATGGTTGATTTTATGAAAAGCAGCTATTTCATCAACTCCACATAGACGAAGGCAATGGAGAACTTTGCTTTGTCCAGGCACGTATCTTGAGTGTGACATAACAGCATCTACCCCACTAGGTATTCAAAATGCTGAAATTCTGTAGGAATGGGGACAAAACACCTCCTGGTTCTCAGGAATATTTTAGTTTCTATTTCAACTGGCACATAATGCACTATTTAAAGTCGTAATGCACTTTTCAGTCGCCCCCTGAACAAAGCACTGTCTTTTTTTCTCAAAAGACCTCATAGTGGTTGAATTCAGCTAGAACAATGAAGCAACTGTAAGAATGTAAAAAGGACTTCATTGGTCTTAAATGGGAGATGAACTTCGTGCACTTCTATAAGTTTGAATACTTGTGGGCCTTACACCTCCCTTTCACACAAAATGGAAAAATGGAAAGTAATTTTATTCTTTTAATCAAAAAACAGATAATCTGTAAGTGTGTAGGATCTTATGAACAGACTTATTACAATTTTATTTACTGATGTTCTGGTGTAGTGAAAACATCATAATTTGCTTGAAATTCTGAACTGGTATGCCTTTATCTCTTGTTCCAGTAAGGAAAAAAAGAGACCAAATACTCACATTATAATTTTACATGAGTATAAATCAATCCTTTAACACCATCACAAAATTAACATGTTACTATTAAAAAATTAAACATCTGGTTTACAAAATTTTTTAAAAATAGGAGTATTAAAGCTTTGAGATTTTTGACCTAATGAAATGATCACTTAAAAAATCTACATGCTTTACATTACTACAGATTTTTCTTTTTTTGTTTGTTTGTTTTCTTTAAAATGCAAATAGACACCTCACTGTAGAACCTGTGTAATTTCTAGAGAAACCTTCCTCCTGGCTGAATGAAATTTGAAGTGCAAATATTTGCATCTTATTTCTTTTACCTGTCCTTGGCACAAGTATCCTTCTGCACTGCTTGTTTACTCTATGTCCAAAGCAATTGCCACTTCAGGATTTTCAAGGACAAAGACTGATAGAGCAATTTTATTGTGACTATGAAAAAGGTTACTCGTTTACAAACACAATTTCTGAAAAACTCTATCCTCATAGGTAGTCATTCCTCCTGTCCCTGTTAGGCTTTGTAACCTCGTGGTAAGCATTCTCAGCTAGAGCCTCTGACAAGCATTGCTCTGGGTTTGGACAACTGTTGTCATTTTGTGAGTAGGCGACCAGCCTGACAGGTACAGAGCAATTTAAAGTAAGACATTTTGTCCCAGTATGAAGCTCCATCATTTGTCATGTATGGTGGCATATTAGATAGTCCTAATAATCCATTCTTAAACCCCAAGAATTCTTGTGGCTGCTGGGAGTTCCCTGCTCTAAACAGAAGATAAGAATATTAAGAACCTCCAGAAATTGTTCAATATTTTGTAGGATCAGACTCTGGCATGTTAGTAGTTTTGAAGACATAGCATGAGGCTGGAAACTATGGAACTGCTGAAAATTACAGGAAGAGAGAATGGACAACCTGGTTTTCTTAATAACGAAGCTGTACACACAGTCCTGCTTCATCCTCCCTACATCCCCAGCAAATCATTCATTGTGACTGTCACCAAAGCAGTTGCAATCCTTCCACAGTGCAAGAGAACATTATTACTTGAAGGCTGATCCTTTAGCTTCACATATGAGAAAAGAGAGAACTAGCTCAGTACAGCTCATTTCTAGCTTTGATTTGCTCACGAAAATAAACACATAGACACCAATCTGTATCTTACCACAGCTATTCCAGGAAATCCTTCCTACCTAACTAAATTGTTTTTACAGATAAGCAGAGTTGTTGGTTTTTTTCCCCGCAAAATGCTTTCCTAGTTAATCACAATATGTCAAAATTTTCAGTTACTAACATATGTGATGTCAGTGGCATGTCCAACATCACGATTTACTTCAGCTCATCTGATACTACTCCTGACTAAATTATCAGGAAAAGGATGCTGCTGGTGGTAGAATAATAAACTTGATGAACCAATATCTTAATCAAGTCTGCCAAATACTATCTTGCAATGAATAACCTGTTCCAGCGTTCACAATACTTTGGTACAGTGTACTGCAAAATAGTTTCTGCCCAATAAAGAAACTTTGGCATGAGTTACAGCATTCAAGCAGCTGATGTGATGAGAGGAATTAGCATTCATGGTATCTTTTAGAGAACAACACTTTTTTCTTAAATTATTCCCTTGTCCTTCTAGAAGGAAAAAGCAGTTAAGTCCTGATTACTAACCCAATTACTCATACTTATGATTATTTACACTGTTACTCAAAGCACATGTATACTTTGCTTCATCTTCCATTCTAAGAATGGATCAGTGCCTTTCTAAAATCGTACTGTATGCACATTTGTTCATTGTCTTAAATTCCAATACGAATATGCAAGGAGAACGGAACACTCTACAGCCATTCACACAGGTTATCATACAGTCCTGTCAGAATGCTGATGTATTGCAACAATCCATTTTACACTGCTAATGAAGTAAAATTATGAATTAAAAAATAAAAAAAAAGCGTTGATGGTTGCTCCACGCGCACGGGGAAGAAAAAAAAAGAAATAACAAAAGGTGCGCTTATCACTCGACTCTCAGCAGCTGCCAGCGCGCAGGGACACGCTCCGCCACATGTAACCCAGAAGCCGTCATATTTATTCATTCCTGACGCGGTACCGGCGCTCGGAGTTGGGTCTTCCACCGCCGCCGGCGCCCGAGGCGGGGGCCGGGCCGCTCCGCGCCCTCCCCGCACTTACCNACCCGCAGGGGGCAGCCTGGCACCGGGCGCCGGAGGGAGCCGGCGGGGGAAGGCTGACAGCGGGGAAGGGGCGGGAGGCGAGGAAGGAAGGAAGGAAGGGGAAGGGGGCAGCCTGGCACTCAGACTCGGAGGCGGTCTCCAGGCACGGGCACGGAGCGAACCCGGTCGGAGCGCGGCACCCAGCGGTCGCTGACTCCGGGCCGGCAGCAATTGCAGCGACCGCGGCGGTGCCGGAGGGAGCCTCTCCGTGCTCGGCTCCACGGTGCCGGTGACCTTCCCGGAGCTGATCGCCAGGCCGGGGCAGGGCCTCCTCTCCCCGCAGAGAGTGTGCACCAGGCCCCGGGGAGAGGGCAGGAGGCTGGGCCGGAACCCCCCGTTGCCCCCAGGTCCTCCTGGCCACCGGCGGGGCCTGTGCGCCGCGCGGTTCGCCGCCAGAGAGAGGGGCGGGGGAAGGCGAGCGGGACGGACGGACGCGGCCGGGCTGCACCTCGGGACGGCGCGGGGCGGGCAGGCCCCGGAGAGAGCTCAGCTGGGCGGCGGAGGAGGCGGCCACCTCGGCGGCGCATCCCGGGAAGAGTCGGGACCTCGCCACCGCCCTCCTCCTCCTCCCACCGTTAGCCGCTCCTCGTCCCGCGGAGAGTGGAGCTGCCGCTGCCGCCCCAGCTGGGACCCGCTGGCTGACACCTCCGGAACGCCGGGCTGCGGGGACGGAGCTGGAGCTGCCCGCCTGGAGCGCAGGAGGGGGAAGGACCCCTTGCCGGCGCGGAGCGGCGGGCGCTGAGTGTGCCCGTCCCGGCGGCCCGGGAGCCGCCCGGGGAAGGTAAGTACCTTCTCGTCCAGTCTCTGCTGCTTTTGGAGGCGAGGGGCGGGGGAGGGCAAGAAACAATCGGTGAGTGTCTCCCTTCCAGTAGCTCGGGGAGGGGGCACCCGAGTCCAGAGGGCCGGGCTGTCAGGTTTATCTGCTGGATTTTAATCCCCATCAGATCCGGAATTGAAGAGATGCTCAGGCGGAGGCGCGCGTGTCGTTTCCCGGCACAAAGGGGCACGTCCCCCCGGGCGAGGGAGGTTTCTCCGCTCCACTCGCTGGCTCGGCGCCGCACGCCCTCTGCTCCGGCCGGGCTGCGCTCCCGCTGCGCGCCGGCTCCAGCTCGGGGTCCCGCCGAGTGCCGCTGGCCCGCGCCGGCGGCCGGCAGAGCCGGGGCTGGCGGCCGCGGGGGTGGCGGAGGGAGTCGAGCCGCGGGGCGTGAGCGCTCTGCCCGCCGGAACGGGACCCGGGGGCAGAGCCCGAGTTTGGCTGGGACGCTGAGCCGTGCAGGGTGACTTCCCCATCGCCCGGCAGCCTCCCCTGCAAGCCTCGAGCCTGGGAAGCGATCCTTGGGGAAGGCTTCTGCTATTACCTCGTATCCGAGAACGGTGTCGTTTAGATCATTAATCCCTGCGCACCGGGGGATGGAGGGAAAATAGCAACTTGCGGGCCTGTGGAGGTGACGTGAAGTTTGACAATGCCTTATGTAACACTTTTTGGAGAGATTCCTAGTTTTTCTGCTCTGCCCAGTTTTAGTAATCAAGTGGTTTTTCTTCTTTGTAGAGCATCAGACAAGCGATTTTTGTGTTTTCACCTGGGTACAGTGTCTCCTGCTTTGTTCGAGTTAGAACAGGGGTACTGGTACACAGCGTATAAAGCTTCCTTTTTCCCTACCTGCATTTTTTAAATGAAAATTAACCAACAGAGGCATTAGAACAGTTGAATGAAGGTCTTACCTTTTTCTGTATGTATTTTACATAGCACTTTTAAAATTACTACAGGAAACATTTTCACAGCACTGATTGTCATGCATGTATTCTAGAAGGTTTGGATACCAGGTTGGAAATGGCAATAAATCAAATGTCTTTTAAACATTCTTAGCTTCTTTTTAGACAGTGCCAGTGCTGGAAATGCTGGAAAGAGCAGAAAGCACCATGCTAAACAAAGTGCTGTGTTAAAATCAGACCTGGCAATTGCCAACAGGTCAACATATTTTAATTAATGATATCTGCTGGATACAGATTTAATTTTCTCTATACAAAATATTTTTTAAACTTGCTTGGAAATAGAAGCAGCAGGAAATTTGATAAATGGGTTGAAATGTTGCCTAGTTTCCCTAAGGGATTATGTCTTCTACCAGGGAAAAAAACCCCAAAACAAAAATAAAAAGCTGGCCTCACACATAAAAAGACAGAGTAGTGATTTGCCACATCTCTTCAGACTCCCGCTGCGTAGAGTCGCTAGGGGGACTGGTTTGGGTGGGCTTGTTCCCCTCATTCAGTGGTGAAAATGCACAGACTATTGTGATGATACCTGTGAAATGTTCTTTACTCTATCCTTGTGGAGTTCCGTCATTATACTGTAAGCTTAGAGGAGAAGTCATATGTAGAAACTTGGGTGATGAGTTAAGGGCAGGGGTTCTTCTAACAAAGTCATTTTGCTCCCTGCTGCAAAGGAGATGGCTGATTACAGGTTAGTTTACTTACAGGAATAGGACAAGCTAGCAAAAAAACCTTACCTCGAATGTCTTCACTGTGTTTCAGGTTTTTTTTAAATGGAGCAAAGTGAAAGAGGTATCCCTATACTTCTTGAAAACTGGCAATTCATTTCCAAGTTTGAAATGTGAAATTCTTACCACTTAGGTGTCCTGTGACGGCCCTTGATCAGAAAGGCTGCAAGTCATGTAAGAGCCGCAGTAACTGCAGAGTCTCTGATGGATAATTGGATTGGTAGGTTGGTTTTGATTTTTTTTTCCTGTCTTTTAATTGCCTGCAGTAGTAGCTGGTGCCTTTTCTCCATCCTGTTGATTTTTAATTCTTGTGATTTTTGGGTTATGTTGTGTGTGGCATCTTTTGTGTTCAACGTATATATCCTCAGTTGCTGGTAGGTAAAGCATAGCTTGGAGCTTGGAGGTATTTGAATGGCAGTATGGAGCAAAATACCTTTTTTTTTTTTAATGTCTGAAATATACATGGTGACTTCTTTTTTTTGTTGTTTAGGTGGTGTGAGAACATTGTAAGTTTTCTCAGGTCTAGAGAAATATGCACTGGTTTTCTTTCAGGGAGCACTGAAAATAGTATTATTTATATCTTAAATTCTCTGTGCCAGCTACTCAATCTGCAGAGATTCCAGAGGACAGTCCTCAGAAAGCCAAAGTGCAGAGCAGTGATGAATGACTGCATGCCTGTTGGAAATGTTAAGATCTGTCAGAGGCTCAGCTGGAAATTTCAGTGCATAGGACTTTAATATTCATAAAAGTAGTATTCCTTCTGAATTAATTATTTTAGAAAACTGTAAAATTAGGCATCTCCCAAGTGCACTTAACTCACTGAACTGAAGTGTTCTTAAAAACAATGATTTTGAACTCGTGAGACTACCTTCTGCTCAAATGTGTGGCTTTTGTTTTTACCTGAGATAAACAATCAGTTGTTAATAGACCCTTACTGAAATACTCTCCTCTTTTATGCTTTGTCTGATTATTTTTATTTTTATGTGGCCTTATAAGAGCAATCTTCAAAAACAAACACAGACACAAAACCAACAAAAACCAAGCTTTATTTTTTTTTGCCTGATGTTTATAAAGGCTAATAACTGGTAAAATTCATAATCTGACTACAAACACTTTGCACTGTATGCTGAACTCTCTCTACATGCAAACTCCTATTGATGTTGATGGGAGTGTTTATCTAGATCCAGAACAGCAATTAATTTTTTAAAAAATGTATGTTTATCCTTACTTCTTTTCTTGTGTGAAAGCCTATGTTAATGAGCTCTTGTCAGCTTTGAAGACTTTTCATCACCTATATTAGAATAAATTAACAAAATGTCTCTTGTAAGGATATGAGATTTCTGATGTATCTTCTTTGCCTGTAATGTGTCTGTGATGATAACGTTAAGATTTGTGGCAGAAGAGAACATAATGGCCAGTGCAAATTTGCGGTTGGTTATTCTTCATGAGTTTGTCCCCCTTCTCCTCAGAGTTGGCTCTGTTGGTGATTTGCCTAATGCTGTGGCTAAAGAACTTTCTCAAAAGTGGTTTTGTGCAAGCAAACATACACAGTGTCCATTGTAAGGGAACGTACACGTGTCCATAGCAAGAAAACATGCACACAAGTCCATTGCACTATTTTTGCTCTGTTGTCTGGGTATGGCTCATCTTCCTTTTGGTAGTGAATGCTAAGTTTAGAAAACAACCTTTGTTCATTAATGCTGGCCTTAAAACCAGTCATTGTTCATTATCCCACACTTGGCATAATTAAGAGCTGGAGAGTCAGAACTACTTCAAGGAAGATATTTTTACTTTTCCTATTCTTCATTTCCTTTTGATTATCACTAATTTTTCTCTTCCTTGTGGTACACCTGCCTGAAGATAAAGGTTAAAAAATGAGAGTTGTACCTTGTAGGGATTCATGACTCTTTTGGTATCACTTGGTTCAATATTTGAAGGTCTGTCTTGTCATGTCAGAGCTTGTTCAATGCATGGCTGGAGAAAGTGAGCAGCAGATAAGAAATTCTATTTTATTTGGAAGTTGGTAGCTCAAAAATCAAGGAGAAAATTGCTAGAAAGGATTATCCTGGCCTTGGCACTGACTTTGAAGAAATCTGCCAAGGCTGGAATCCTTGTTTAAGTGCCATCTGTGTCAGAATTAGAAGCAAACTGTGCAAAATAGTTCCATTACTCACTTTAATTTGCAGATCCAACCAGGTCTGATAATGTTTATACTAGTATCCACAGCACCTTCTTTCTCGGCTATAGCTACTATTTCCACAACAGCAAGGTTAACTGGGTAGAAGCTACACTTAAAATTATCCACAAGAGCCCCAGCAATGTCCAGCCTGTACTTTAGCAAAAAGTCAGGTCTGATCACATACCCCTGGTGGTGGAAGCAGCTGGAAATCTCAGCTGATGCAGGCTGAATGCAGTCTTCATCTCTAAGCCCCACATAAGATAGGTATGCCTGAGAATAATAAAAAGAAACAGACTGATTTTTAAGACTGGAGTTGCCTGTCGTCATGCCTGTGGTCACTTGGCTAGTGAGTGCTAGAAGATAGGTGTCATTGCCACTCTACTCTTCTCCCATGCATTTTTGTGTATTGGTGAGTCATTTCTGTTACATTGTGTCTATATCAGTTTTTAATCCTCAGGGAGTAGTTGCACATGGTGACCAAGGCTATGCGTGCTGGCTGAGAGGCAGCTTGTCAAGGGTCACATCAAGGAAAAGTGGCTTGATTTACTGTTTTCCCAGAAATCTATGAAAATTTGAGAAATCGTAACAATTTCTCATCTTCTGTTGTTGACCAAACTGCCTATAGCAGTAGTAACACCAGAACCAGAGCTTTCTTAAATAAAGACAGCACCCATGTCAGTGTAAACCTGCTTTCACTCACCTGCACTGAGAGTTACAAGAAAATATGTGTTCAGAAAAAAAAAAAATTAAGCAACCTTCTGCTTAAAATTTTCTGCTGCTTAAAACTTTTAGGGGAGTTGTTGAGTTGCATCTCTCAATAGTTCCTCTATAGTTTATACCTGAATGAAATATTAACATACAGAGTATCAACGTTTCACTTCTACTATTAGCTTTTAGTTTTTATCTGCTGATAGGCGCTTGGCAGCTAAGACTTAGGACTGGGAGAAAACTAGAAATTATTACTGAGGAATCTTCATTTAAATAAAAGAAGAATGGAGGATTTTGTTTTGGCAGGACACAAGAAGAAGAGGAGAGAAAGGGCAGAGAAATGAAGGGAAGGAATTGTAGGCTTTCCTTTATTTATTGAAATATGAAACTGCTTACAATTTGTAGATGCACTTGGGAATGAATTTAAGTTGTCAGCTTGGAGAAATGAGTATTAATGATTATGAAATGTAAAGTGTCACTGAATGGTGGGGTGAGGTGAACAAGAAGAATTGAGAACTATTCAAATGAGGTGATGTTTTCAGTTGATATTTGGACTTCTCAATCCATTTTCTTTTGCTGGGGTTTCATTGTCTTCCTCTTTCTGACTCTCCTGCTGAGCCCCTAAACCTCAGTACTCAATTCTCTTGGTGATTGTTTTCCTTTCTGTCTTCAGTTAATGCTGCTTCTGATCAATACTGCGAATGGGATTTTATGTTTAGAAATTACTGCACTTCTGTGTATGAATCTGCTTAATTCAATATTTTTCATGTTGAAGGTTCTAGAAAGGTGTATGCCACTGGATAGAAATAAGAAATGAAACCCAGTAATTTTAGCATTATTCAATACCCAAATGTATGTTCTTTATATGATGTTGTTCTTAATAATATTAGCTTTCATTGTTTTGTTAACAGACGGGATGCGTGAGGCTTCTTGGTATTTTTATATAAAATGAACTGATGTTCACCTTGAGGCCCTTCAAAGAGCAGTTAAATTCTGTATTTCTGTAGTCTCGTCGTTTTGCACTCCTAAGACTGGTTTTAGAGTGTGACTCTGATTTAAACTGTTAGGTTGTCATTCATGTAAAACAAATTTTCGAAGATAAAATATTGGCTGGCATGCTTGGAAATTCTTAAATGAGATAAAGATGGTTCCTACTGCTTTGAAAGGGTGTAATTGTCTATATTTTTGGATTCTTCCATATTGAGCATACTGTACAATTAGATGCTGTTCTATCCAAGTAGAGAATTGGAGCATTGAAGAATGAGGTCCCTGTAAAGGTGGACATTTTTTTTGTTGCTATTATTGGAATATGTTATAACTTATGTCCTTGATCTCAATCTTCCAGAACTCTTTAATGTCAACTGCATTTATGAGAAATCTGTTGCTCCTCAGTGACTATTTCAAGTAGTAGAAATCAGAAGGTGATGATGTCGTGCACAGTTTTTAGTACTGGAAGAGCTGCATGTTGACATTAACTTCCACAAAGCAAAAATGATCAGTTTAAGAAATGGTAGGAGCTTTTAGTTGGTGATGAGATTCTTCCTCGTTGAGATTTGTGTCAATGAAATAGGGGTGCTACAAATGAAGAAAGAAGGGAAAAAAATCAGTACTGATAGTGTGTTGGAATATAGGACATGCTAGTGGCTAAGCCCAACCATTTGGTGATGAGCAGGTACTTTGGGAAAGAAGCAATGTGTATGGGAATAAATTCACATCCTTCCATAGCTGCTCTCTGACCTCAGGTGTGAGGAAGGGAGTATAGCCACAGTGGCTTAAGTTCCTGCCTTTCCCTCCAAGCATTACAGTCTGCCTGGCTTTTCCCTTGTTCACACTATAATGCTACTGCAGTTTAAAGGCCACTAGATTAAAATAGCACCTTCTAGCAAACTTCTGGGGTCATTCAGACTTAAACTGTTTGGGTTAGCCATGTAATCCTTCATTGTTGGAACTCCTTCTTTCCAGATGAAGGCATTGCTTTGGGAATGACTCCTGCACGACCAAAATCAGGGTGCTCTCCAGCTGCTTTGGAGAGTGGAGAACCATGCACAGTAATGCCTTGCAATATGGTTCTCAGTTATGAAATTTACATCCCTACTGTTGCTATCTGGAGTCTTGACCCTTACTTTTGTGTGCTGTGCTGAGAAAGTTGGACTTAAAATCTCAACTTGTTCATACTACCAGCTGCCACTACTCTCAGCCTGGCACCTGAGTTTATCCAACTGCATCATATACTAAAAGCATCTGAGGTGCTGTTCAGTCATTTTAGCTCTTGATTTATATTACTGTTGCAGTGTGAATTAACTGTGCACAGTTGGTGAATGGGTTGAGAAGAAATATGTTCCTAACATTTTTTCTTTATTAAGATGAGCAAAAATAGTAATATTGTACCACTAGTATGTAAGGAATGGAAACTGATGACAGTATTTTTCATATGCAGAATAACTTTGCCAATTTGCTAGTTTTAGATGTGTTGTGGAAATAAATCAGTAGGTTCCTGAATGCTTTACAGAGCTGCTTATGGTGAGGAAAATGACAGTGTAGAAAGATAAACCCATTCTGTGACAATAAACTGATGCACTGCAGGTGAAGTCATTTGAGCAAAGTTGCCTAAGTGGTTAATCAAAAAAGCAAAGAGCAGAACTCTGGTTTCCTGGAAGAGTCACTGTCCTGTGATCTAAACATGTGAAAATGCCCATGTCTTTGGCAAGAACTATTGCTTAGTATAGTTGTGCCTTAGATGATGAAACCAAATCCCTAATGATACTCAGCAGATAATAATTATATTGTGCAAATATTCAGAATTTATGTGCATCTTAACACAAACAGGCAAAAGTTAATTGACAAATGGAAAACAGACAAAATAAATGGATCAAAGTGAAATTTACAAGTGCTCTTTGTTGATTTAGAGGCAGTGCTGTGACCAGGGGAAGAAAGGAGTGTGTTTTACTTGTCGAAAATGGAAAATAATACAACAATTAAAGAAAGAAATAGGAAAATGCTTAAAGGAGTAAATTAATATATATATTGGTATTTAAAAGTTTTAGATTATTGTTCTTTAAATATATGGAGTTTGTCTATGGTCAGGGGGTGCTAACAACCTAGAGAGTGTAACTGGAAAAGGCCACTGCCATTTAGAAGAAAATTCACCATAAATGAACAGTAAGGAAGCCAGAGTTTCCACTGAATTATTGACACATGTTAACAGGATTAAAAATATGGCAGTTTTATTGATTGCATCACTGATATCATCTTTGACCATGATGAGCAGGGGCAGAGACAGCGTTTGTCTGAACAGAGAGCTAATGCCATGTTGCTGTGCAAATTTGTGAAGGGTGCAAGGGTGATGAAGTTTGATAGAGAACAAATTTTTCAGACATCCTAAAGCTCTTCAAATTTTTCATAGTGAGTTTCTTCCCTTTCTGTTCTCAGTTTAAAAAATGCTGTATTATGCATCAGCAGTAAAGATTTCTCGATCTCAGGTTAGTATCAATAATTCTTTGAAATAATTAATTTTACAGCGTATTTTATTTCATGTTTTTGAGTTTTGTTCCTCAGTTTCATCTGTCCCCCTATTGGACACTGATATGTTAAGAAAGGCCCAAGTTTTGTTTCTGTTAAGATTTTCCTCTTTTCCTTTTGTCCTTAACTTCGTACATTAAGTTGCTGTATATAAAAATAATATGATCTGAGAAAAGATCTTGATATTCTGGTTGAAGTAGTGGAATTGTGAATGTAATACAGAAAGCAGTTGTTTATTCATTTTATTAAAATGCCTAGAGGCTCTGGTTGGGAGAGGGCTCATTGCTTGCTGGGTGAAGCACAACTACACTGAGTGTACCTGGAGGGTACTTTATGATCAGGAAGGCTGGTCTAAACCAGCAGCAAAACTGGTTTGTGGCTGGAAGTTCCTTCTGTAACAGCAGTGCTTTAAAAGAGTTGGGTAGTGGTTGAGGTTGGAAGGGACTGCTGGAAACCATCTGGTCCATCACCCTTGCTCAAGCAGGGCCGCCTAGAGCCAGTTTTGGGACAAAATGTGCCAGAGCTCAGTCACCCTCACAGTAAAAAAGTGTTTCCTGATGTTCAGAGGGACTCCTGTGTTTCAGTTTGTGTGTGTTGCTTCTTCTGTTGCTGAACAGGATCACTGAGAAAGATCTGGCTCTACCATCTTTATATCCTCCCTTCACATACTTATTCTTGATATTCCTCACTAGTTTTAGCTCTAGGTGGGCTCTGGCTTTCCTGACTGCATTTCTGCATACTCAGGTAGTGTCTCTGTACTCCTTCCACTCTGCCTGTTCCTGCTTCCTCATTTTGTATACTTTCTTTCTGTGTTTGAGTTTTGCCAGGATCTCATTTTTCATCTATGTAGGTCTCCTGGTGTTTTTGTGTGACTCCCTGCTCTTCAGGATGAATGTTTGAGTTTGGAGGAGGTGATCCTTGTATCAAGGAGCTTTCTCTGACCCCTCTTTCCCTCCAGGGCCCTGTCCTATGGGCTATTTTCAAGCAGGTCCCCAGAGAGACCAAAGTTAGCTATCCTGAATGCCAGGACTGTGATCTTGGTTTTTTGCCCTTCTCCCTCCTGGTGGTGTTGTGAATGCCACCAGGGTCACAGCAACTTTAGGCTGCCTGTGACCTTCATGTTCCCCAAGAGCCCTTCCTTTTTAGTAAGTATGAGGTGCAGCACAGAATGTCTCGTTGGCTCCTCTATCACTTGTCTATCACTTGCTCTCGAGGAGCACTCTAGATGCTTATCCCTGGGTGTGTTGTCCTTCCTGCAGATGCCAGGGTGGTTTAAGTTCTCCCCCATGAGCACCAGGGCCTGTGATTGTGAGGTTGCTGCTCCCTCTCTGTAGAGGGCCTTATCCACTTGATTTGCTGGCCAGGTGCCCTGTAGCAGATGCTCACTCACTACAGTGTCACCCATACTGCTCTGCTCTCTGATCCGTGCCTGTAAGCTCTCACTTAGCTCATCATCCATGCCCAGACTAAGCTCCATGCATTCTGATGCCTCTCTCATGAAAGGTGTCTCCACCTCCAGGTCCTTCTGACATGCCCTTCCCAGTGAGCTCCTATCCCTCCTTTGCAGCACTCTACTCATGCAAGCCGTTACAACGTGTCTCCATTCATCCCAGCAAGATTATAACCATGAAACTGCACATAAGTCTTAAATTCCTCATGTTAACAGTGTTGATGTTTATTCATGCAAAAAATAAATTCCACAACGGAGGGAAACAATTCAAATGAAAGCACTGTTTTTGCCAGTATAACTGTGACTAGTGTGGCAGCTTCTGCTAGCCAAGTGACATCAATCAGCAGTCACTCTTCACACCATCAACCAACATAGCTGGGGTGTCAGAAATTCCCAATGCAAGAAAGCACTCCTGCCCAAAAGTGCTTAGAAAATACAGAAGAGTGTGCTGAAGTGTTTGAAAACTGGTAGTTTGTATTTTCCCTTTTTTCAAATTTCTTACACTGTGCTTTTAATCTCAGTAATTGTTGTTTGAGTAATGCATGCTTATTTGTTGGTGGCTTTGTTTTTTAAAATGCCTTTGGAAAAAATACAGTCTGTATTCCTGTGTTGAGATCGACTGAAAGCAGCAACATGGGATGATTCTGAAAAAAAATCACTTTAGTTCTGGGACACAACTGATTTTCTCTATTAGATTGCATATTTTTTTACAATGATATGGTATTTTAAGCAAATTTTTATATTTGATTTGGAAGTGCTAAAATATAATATCACAGTAGTATTTAATACAATTTTTGTACTATAAACAAAAACCTTTAGCAGGATCAAGACAGATCCCACTGCACCTGCCATGTGATTGTAATTTATGAAGATGAAATGCATCTAATGTGTCAGGAACTGAGTCATTCGTCACAAATAGCAAGAAATGTAAGTCTTCTAATATTTTTTGTGTCTTTTCTTTACCTGTGTTCAGCATGCATCTCTGAGTTTGTGATACAGCTATACTGATCCCCACAAACTTGTTCCATTTGGTCTGTTTTGAGTCAGGTACCGAGATAATTTTTAGGACTTGGTGTCTTTGATTAATCAGAACAAAATGGAATTTCTGATGGAATTTTAGTGGATTGAGCACTGGTTTTGTAGCAGGTCAGAGATAACACTATTAAGACAGAAGCATTTTCAGGATCTGTTTGTAATATTGATTTCCATCTTTCTAGTGAGAAATGGCTCTAATTGTTCTGCTTTTCTCAGATCCATTTTCAAATCCTCATTACTTCTACTCAAGGAGATTGTTATGTGATACCCTAGGATATTTTCAGTCAGATAGCCCTGTCAAATGCTAACCTGGAGCCAACTTCCATGCTTTTTCTGCTGACTGGACCTTTCATCTGAGTTGACTGAGGTAACCCAGTGCAAATTCCCAGTAGTAATCAAGCCTGAACTAGGCTGAACAATGGGGGGATGTGAAACCTGTGCCTCTTGCTCTTAGCTAGCTTCTGTTCCTTTCTCAATATCAAGTTCAAGCTCCTAATTTTTCAAAGCCCTCCTGAAAACATGAGTGGGAATGTTTCTGCCAGGTTCACAGGGCTTCAAGCTGGGCCCTTAATGAGCCGGACATTAAATACTGAAGTGAAAAACTTGGCCATTCTTGCCTTAGTTTTTCTATGATCTGTCTTCCTGAAATCAGTGCTGCTGACAGTGGAGTGAGTGAGGTACTAACCAATGCAGATGAGGACCTGTCAGAGTCCTGGTGTTTGGGATTAACTCGCTGCCCATCAGCTACCAGTGTTTTCTGTGGGGCAATATGTACAGTGGGGCATGTGTACAGTGATGCTTTGGGATAGCATGGAGTTCTCTGAAGAGATCCCAGCAGTGATCTGCATCAGTAGTATTTGACACCCCAAATTAATATGAATGTAGCAGATGATGCTTTGTGATGAATCTTTTTGCATAAGTCTTTCCTATTAGAGGTGGCTAAAGAGCTACACAGCACTCTAGAAAAAGAAAATGGAATTCAGCAGAGCAGGCCATGAGCAAACTTCAACAAATTACATCTTTGTATCTATCATCTTGACTCTAGTGGGCAGGTGTGCCTTTGGAAAGGCAGTAATGGGAACTGAAAAATGCAAAGGAAAACGACTATTCTTAATAAGAATGTAAAAGCTTTTTTCATGGTGGTATAGAATAAAAAAAGGTGTTGCAGGTTTAATTTGAGAAAAGCAACAGGAGTTTTCGGTGGAAAAAGTATTAGAATTGAAATTAAACCAGGTCTGCCAGAATCTCTCAATATTCAGTAATATAGTACACCCTTGTTCTGGTACTGCAGAACCTGTTTCAATGCATCACTATGATGGAAATGAAACCACAGTTTACAAAATTAAAATAGCAGCCATCCATCCATTTTGCTACCAACTTCTGCATCCTCTCTTCTTCCTGCTTTTGACTGAAACAATGGTGCTTTTGTATCTTGGCATGTTAATATTTGCAAAGTGTTTTTGAAAGCTGAAATGTGCAAGAAAGGTGCTAAGTATTCTTGCTTTCATTTAGAACTAATTTTCCTTTGAGATGTTCTTGTCATGGCTTATACTTTGTGTGGAAACTGGAGGGGATGCAGTGATTTTAAGAATTTTGGGCTTATGGATAGGAGAGCTTTTGCTGTAATACTGTGGCTCAGGAGTATCTTTTTGGTGCAGGCAAGGATCTGTATTGTAGAAACTGCTTTGCTAAGGGCTGGCATAGGAGTGTATCTGAGATTGTTACATCAGAATGCAGAATGGGCTGTGCTTGATGCATTAAATTAATCTCTCTGAGCAGCACTGGATGTCCAAGGTGCTGTTTTACTTGGTAGGGTTTTTCTTTTCTCTCCCTGAGTGTCTGTAGCTAACAGGTAGACTTGAAGTTTTGGATTCATGGGTATTTATTTCTTTAAAAAAACTGAATGTTCAAATAAAGTATAGATTCTCTAACCAGACTTGGCACAGTTACTGTAAAATTTTTTGCCATTGCGAAATTACATATGGGAGGAAGAGGTTCTACAGAAATCGAGTTAGAACGCTGACGTGTCTAACGGTCTGTACCATGTTTGTATATTAAACTGAAAATTAGTGAATGCTCTGGGTCTATTAGGAATATCTTCCTTTGAGGTGAAGATAAGTACAGAATGTTACATATTCAAAATTCTCATCTGTAAGGTCATTAACTCCTATGAAATTATTTAGAATAAATTGTGATCTGTAGGCAATTTTCAAATTGTTCTTAATTGGCTAGGAAATGCAGACTCATGTGTGTTATTTTTATCTGCGTGTGCATCTAAAACATTCAGGGGCTGACAAACTGAAACAACTGATTTTAAACAAAGTATAAACTGATAATAGCTCTAATTTCTGGAAATACAACTTAGGAAATTGTATTAGGCATATTGCAAAGCCATTGAGGCTTGCTCCAGTTATGTAGGACTGTAACAGCATGATGTCTGTCAATTTAAATTTTGGAGCACGACTTGAATTCTTGGTCCTCAAAAGTTGCAAGAACCGCTTTGGCTCTGAGTGGTTTTCATTGCCTCTTAAGTTTTGCCTTCAGTAGTTGTCTTTATTCAGCTGTGTCTTGGTTTAGAAATGGTGTTCCCCAATTAACTGAAACACTCCAAACCACGCACAGCTTGCTCACTTTGCTTTTTCCTCTCCTCATCGGGCAGGCTGGGGAGGCGACCTAGAGGCACAAAAGATAAAGGTCACAGGTTGAGATATGAAGGTAACAATCCTAATGATAGAGTGTCCAAGGAAGGGGTGAATGTAGCCAACTGTTTCCTCTGCCAAGCTGTGGTACCCTGGGAAGGGCCCATTCCTCCATTCCAGAAAATGACCTGAGGTGTTACAGAGTAACCTCCAGGTCTCAGTCATGCCCCTCCTGGCTGTTGCAGATATTAACCCTGTCCTGGCTGAAACCAGGACAGAGTATATATTTATTTACCAAGGAGGTGATGGATTATTTCACAGGACAAATGCAAGGCTTAGATGGTGTTATAGCTCCATGTGTTTTATGGGAAATTTCATGTTGTAAGAAGCGTATTTCCTCCTGTACAAATATGAAATTGTGTTGTAAATGAAATCTCTTAATTACTGCTCAGCTTTGCTAAGCTTTTTACCTTAGTCAGCAACTGCCTTGCTGAAAAGTACCATAATTTTGAAGCAGAAATTTAGGACTGAAGACTTCCAACCAATTTCTTTCTTCTTTATCATTATGAGAATAGTAGCTCAGTAGTCAGGAAGAAGAGCATTCTGGTTTTGTAAATAGTATTCAAGTTTTCTTATATTATTAGATTGGAACAGCATGCTTGTATTTCTTCTTCACCTCCTCACTGGCACTCTTACTTCTGATTTTGCTTCTAGTTTTTGGACCCCATCTTTCACTATACTGCTTCATGCTTTTACTGATCAAGTTTTGATCCACATTTTGGAACACATGTGTGTGTGTGTCTGTAGGAAAGAGGGCTTGCCTTGAGACCAAAAGTTTGCACTTTCTTACTGGGGGAAAAAAAAGATGTTGATGGTAAGGTAGATGTTTGGAATGTTTTTATTTATGTATTCTGAAAAGTATTCTTAAAAATTGAGAAGTGTATGTGTCTGTAGTGATGTCTGTCATTTTAACAGGATGAGGTGGCATGATGACCTATATAAGGTTTGTGGGCTCCTTGGTGAAGTATTTTAATTGTCTGCTTAGGGTTGCACAGAGCATCAATTCCTCATTGTATCTGGAGTCCAGGTTAAAATCTGAATTTGTATGTTGTATAAATCCAGCATGTTTTCTTAAGTCTTCATTTTGTCTTGGACTGTGAGAAGTTTACACACTGCTGTCTGTAATGAGTATTATAAATATTGTCAATGACAGTGGTGGTCTTATTTGAGAGTTGATTACTCCCTTGCTGCATCCCCAAATGTGTGGTGGCTGCTGATTGCTGAACTTGCCTGTTTAGTCTACAGATATATATTTCCCTGGTTTAGCCACTTGTTTTCCTTACCTTTGGATTTTGTGAGCACCTTTTGACCAAGCATAGTCCCTTCATTAGATGTTTGCACCATGGTGAGCACAAGAGCTGTGGGTCTTCAGTGGTGCCTGGCAACCACAGTCTGTGGTGCTGAGCGTAGTGCTCTGTAATTAAAGTGTACACAGCTGGACCTGGCTGGCAGAGCTCATTAAAAGCACACTACTAAATCAAGTTTATTGAGTGTACCTTTAAATCTTACCCTAGACTCTGTCTTAACCTGTGAGAGGTTTTTCTGTTTGCCATTCATAACTGTAGGGGACTCTAGCCTTCAGATAGCAGTGGTAGTAACAGCTACAATATGAAAACAGAGGTGGAGGTACTAAAAGCAAAGAGGGACAATGCAAAAACCAGTCTGTAATCCTCTGGGATAATGGCCTTAAGCCACATATCCCTGTGATTTATGCACTTGCTTTATTTGTTATCTTGGACAGAAAGCTTTGTCACTGAAGGGATTTGATAATAGCCTGTTCAGAATGATTGTAGTCTCTTGAATTCATGTAATAAACCAAATAATTTTGGACCACTTAGGGGTTTAGTTATCCTTGCTGTACGCATTTCACCTCCAATTTCACTTTCAATAGCTTAGATCAAGCTAGATAAGGGCTTCCTGCTCACTTAGCAATGTTCCATGGTGGTACTAGATAGAAATGTCTTCCATTTTGTGCTTTGATATACTGGAACTATTGTAAGATACACGTGTACTGTACCTGCAGTGTGTGTTATGTGTAGTTGGCATATATGAATATAGGTTGGTATAACTTGCAACTTTGTGTACTCGTGACAGATATTGCAACCATTAAAGGCCTATATTAAGATAAGCAGTCTAAAGCAGAAGGAAAAAAAAAATTCTTTACTTTCCAACTTTACTGCAGCTGCAGTTTTACAGTAGTAAATGATGCAGTAGTAGAATCTATAGGGGGTGGAAGTGAGTTTCAGATCTTAGACACCCTGGTTATTCCAAGAGAATAAGCTGGGTGCACTCAAATGGCTGAGGAAAATGTATGTAGAAGAAAGGTTACATGCTGGAGCAGGGAACCATGAGATTATAGTGCTGTTTTTGAGGTGGAAAATCTCTCTGAGAGGAGTTTTTCTAGAAAGGAATTTATTCTGGGAAGAAGTACAAATGGCGCTTTTACCTTGCTTTTTCTCTGCCTGTGCATCTTCTCACTACATTAAAATGTTGCCTTTGTTTTTAATCCATAACCTTGCGATGAAAAAGGTTGTTCTAGTGCTAGTCTTTTATGTCCTCTAAACTGAGTTGGCTTCCCTGCTGTGATTTCAATAATGCATCATTTCCTAAGTTCAGAAGATTTGATGTGTTTAGGGTGAATTTGTGCTTGCTGTTAGATGGTTAAAAGGAAAATAGCTGTAATGGATTGGATGCAAAGCTGCTTCCCCAGCTTCTCTCCCATCCCGCCCACTGCCATGCAGAAGCATCTGTCTCTCATCTCCTCTTTGCCTTGTGCTATGTGCCAGTGCATTTTGACAAACATTTTATGAACAGAGATTTTTGAAAAACCTCTGAGACAAACTAACAGTGGTGAGAAAGGCAAGTACTTCTGTCTTACTAGATAGCTGCTTGTGCAATAGAGGGTGATGCTATGGCAAATAAAAATATTTCTGTAGTAAATGTTACTACAGCAAATGAAGCTGTCTTCTCTAGCTCTACTGAAATACAGCATGTCTCCATTGGTGACTGTTACTTACAACTTAAAAAACAATGCAGGGAATTTTGGCTGATATTCCTCATATAAGTTAGAAGATGCTTTTCTTTTTATGTCATTCCATGAATATGTTCTGTCTTTTGAACTATTTGAGTGCCGTGTAAAGGAGGACATTTTCCATTTAAAGATTATGGCTGTTGTGCTTTCTTTTTAAAATAGCATACTTTTTATATTTGTAGATAGAAACGATGACTGAAATATTTTCCGTATCCTGAAGAAAGACTGATGGTGGGCAGAAATTCATAGTAATTTCAGGAGTTGTTTTCTCAATGTGCGGATACATGAATTGCTTTATTATTTGGAACATGTGTGTGTGGTGCTTTCAACTTGGGTGGATAAAGTGTGTAAAGTGTGTAAACCCCTACTTTTAATGTTTTTATGTGGACTTGCCACAATGATTTTACTTGTTAGTTACTCCACTGATATGAGGAGGTTTTTTAGATAATACACCTGGAAAGAATGAAATAGCACGTTCTGAAAACACCCCCAAATCTTTTGCAAGTAATGCTACAGAGAATGGCAGGAGTGTCAAACCAAATGCATTTTCTTGTTCCTAGCTGTGTGTCTCTTTGCACTGATATGCCAGAAAGTATGTTACTACTCTTATTTGTATTTCAGATCAGCTCTTTGCTTGCTTGTACTGTTGCACCTTGAGCTGGAAAGAGGTATGTAAATTCAATCACACTTAAAAACAACCCAACAAAAGAAAATGAGAGCAATAAAACTCATCCTTTTTTGGTACCTGAGGTACTTACTTATTGTGAGTACTTTGCCAGCCCCTTGTGGAGGTACTTTCTGCTCAGGAACACCCCATTCAGTATGTTCTAATCCCAATGGGCAGTAGAGCTGCTGGCCACAGAACTCCAGGGGTACCAAAAGTGGTCCAAATAAACTCAAAGCCTGGCTTTCATGTACCTGGCTAGGAAATGTCACTTTCAGATTTAAAGGACTTGATTTACAAATCCATCTAAACTCTCTGTAACTGAATGAAATGCGTCTGCCTTGCTTCACTGACAGGCTTACGAGATTCTTTAGGGTACAGATGATTTCTGTAAGAGGAAACCTTGTCATCCTACCAAAGCCTGGGGAGAACATTTTGTGGACTTCTCTAAAGTGCTGTAGTAGTAGTTTGGTGTAACTGACTTCATACTTCTGTGTTAAAAAAAAAAGAAAGCTGTAGGAAGGTTTGGCCATATACATGTGATTTGACTTTGATTATTTGAGGAGGAGAGATAGGTAGGCTTCCTTATTTATTTAGGGTTTTTATTCTTTGCATATACACTTTACTGTTGTGTTGCTGTGAGATGCTTTATTGCTTTTATTAATTTATTTTTATACAGGGTCTGTATTGAATTTTTTTCAATTTGATCCAGTTCTGTTTTTCTACTTCTATAGTTGTAATATTGAAACTGACTGTTGTCCAAGATCTATTTCCCTTTCTATTGTCCAATTTTAAAACAACAGCATGACAATAAATTGTGTAGTGTTTTGTTTTCCCCCTAGGGGTAGTTTCAGAGATTAGCAGGACAATGAAATAGTTAGGGGAAAGCATCTGGAAGGTAAGACTTTCCAGATGGATATCCTGTTGAGATATAATAGGGGAC